>CM074719.1:20562972-21027972 GCA_037306005.1 Rhinophrynus dorsalis
ACTTCTCCTCCTTCCCACCCTGTTCTTCCCACATCTCCTCCTTCTCACCCTCTTCCACCCACTTCCCATGCTTGGCTGGTGATTTTCATGTGCAAACATCTTTATCAGGTCCAGATTTCCAAACAGGCAGAGTAAGCAGTTGTCTAAAGTGTTAAATTTTGAGGGGTGGTGCCTCAGCTGTACTGGCCACACCCACACTCTGAATTGTGGGAGTGGCCACAGCAATGTCAGTATCCCTTGCACCTGTTTTATAACCCTTCCCTTGGATGCAATGCATCGGAGATCTTCCGAGCAACCAAGTAGTTCAATCTTTTTTTTGTTGTTGTTTTTTTGCTCGTTATAAGCCAAGGGTATTTTCTGTGCCAGTAAACAGCCAAGCGACTGGGGTTGAAGTAATGCAAGAGTGGATGTGTGGCTATGCCTCGAGTGCCTTTCCTAGGGGGGCCTGGAATGTAAATCCGGCCCTGACCTTTATATACATATGTACAGTCAATTTGTATGTGAAAATAGAGACAGATTGTTTCTATACTATTTTTATACAATTCCCCCGTGGACCATTATCTGAGGACAGGACTTGCTAACCCTGTTCCTGGCTATAGAGTTTGGATAACCCATCCCCAGCTGTATACAGGGAAATGATTTTTCAATTCACTTGGTGCCCTTGGCAGCCTGGCTTCATTTATTGTCATAATCCAAGTATAAATCTAGGTCAGCAATCCATCTGCTTCCTGCTGAACAGCGCAGTGTCCTACAAACACAGACCCTTTCCCTGAACCAAAACCAACCACCTTGATGTTAGTACAGCATCCTTTTCCTTCCACAAAGACACACAACCCTAAGTCTAATGTACTAAGAAGAACTGGAATCAGTTTGGAGCAAACCATCTGCATCATAGGGTACAAAAAATGTTCCTATTGATTTAAAGTGTCTTAAAGGGTGCCAAAGAGTCCCACTTAAAAGCTTAAAGAAAAATGATACAAGTATTATCTCTCAAACCTTTATGGTTTGAAAGATATTCACAAGCAATGCTTAAAGTCTGCCATCTAGCTGTCAGATTTGGAATCCGGTCTGCAGATCAACTGGTGGCTTTTCAGCAGAGCCGAGATCGCAAGATATAAAAATAACTATTTCATTGGAAGGGTCTAAAAAGTGTACTTGCAAACCAGGCAAATTTTGTGGACTATTCGAATTAAGTAGTTCTTCTTATATCTCGCGATCTCGGCTCTGCTGTAGAGCCACAGCAGGTCCACGGACCGGATTCCAAATCTGACAGCTAGATGGCAGGCTTGACCGTTTTGGTCAGTGAGGGGAAACTTTGCTTGTGAATATCTCTCAAACCATAAATGTTTGAGACATAAGACTTATATCGTTCTTCATGATTTTTTAATGCCTACAAAATAAAATAAAGATAAAATGAAGTATTATTATCCCTTTAATATTGATAAAGATGTGAAAATATATAGAAGGATTTATCCTGTGGAGTAAAACAAGGGTATTTCCACTGCTGAGACGTGCTTTATTCAAAAGTCGTTACAGCTCACACTTGAATTTTTTGGAGTGCAGTATTTCAGTGGCCTGGAAGTTTATGGTGGCGCTGTTGCAATAGCATCCTAAGGACAGCTGTGGTCAATACCATAAACCTAAATAGGATGATGTAGCAGCAAAGCCACTGTAACATTTCAGACCATTGATTTACTGTACCAGAAATGCTGCAATAACTTTTGAATTAATTATCTGTCAGCTGTGAGAGTACCCTTGGATAAACCCTAATATCTATCTATCTATCTATCTATCTATCTATCTATCTATCTATCTATGTATCTATCTATCTATCTATCTATCTATCTATCTATCTATCTATCTCATATCTATCTATCTATCTATCTATCTATCTATCTATCTATATCTATCTATCTATATATATATCTATCTATGTATCTTTCTATCTATCTCATATCTATCTATCTATCTATCTATCTATCTATCTATCTATCTATCTCATATCTATCTATCTATCTATCTATCTATCTATCTATCTATCTATCTATATCATCTATCTATCTCATATCTATCTATCTATCTATCTATCTATCTATCTATCTATCTATCTATCTATCTATCCCATATCTATCTATCTATATCTATCTATCTATCTATCTATCTATCTATCTCATATCTATCTATCTATCTATCTATCTATCTATCTATCTATCTATCTATCTATCTATTTATCCCATATCGATCTATCTATCTATATCTATCTATCTATCTATCTATCTATCTATCTATCTATATCATATCTATCTATCTATCTATCTATCTATCTATCTATCTATCTATCTATCTATATCTATCTATCTATCTATCTATCTATCTCATATCTATCTATCTATCTATCTATCTATCTATCTATCTATCTTTATCATCTATCTATATCTATCTATCTATCTATCTATCTATCTATTTATCCACCCACGACCACACACACACTAACTGATACTATCCCTTTAAATCAGTGGGAATTTGGGGAATTCCTTGTTGTATCCAATGATGTACCTCATTATTTCATTTACCGCAGAATATTATACATATTGCCTGTAGATTTTTACAACAGATAATAACCAATTGGTCCATCCAGTCTGCTCATTATGGAAAACTGAAGTAGAAAAAAAAAGTTTGAACTGTGATTCTTTTTAAATGACAAATCTCCCAGCAGTGGTGTTCCAGCTTTTTTTTTTTTTTTTGCCTTTTTTTTGTTCAAGAGATAACATCTTCAATCAGATGGGGACAGACATGACAGCTGATAGCAGTTGTTTTTCAAACTCAGAGTGGACCTGTCACCTTGATTCCATTTTGTATATTTCAAACTTCATTAACCCCTCAAGGACTACGTGACGTACTATGACTGTCACAGTCCTTATACCCTTAAGGACCAGTGACGGTCATAGCACGTCACGTACTTTTTACTTACAGAGCTCTACTGGGAGCGCTGTAAGTAAAAACAGGGCCTAAAATTGATCGCTCCAAGACCGGAGCGATCTCTCTTAGGCCTCAAAGCGGCGCGCCGGTACGCGTAACAGGTCACGTGTACCGGCGCGTCGGTAAGGATCAAAGCGGTCTTTAAGGGAAGGTAACTTCCCTGGACTGCTGGTCCTTAAGGGGTTAAAAACTGCCTATATGTCATGTTAGACTAAAGACCAGCCGATGTAGAGTTATGGAGATATTCATACTTGGAATCATATGCTAATGAATGCTAATTGTAGTAACCGTGTGGGACCAGTGACGTTCCATATGCTAGTGAAGGTTTTCAGTGATGATTCACTCTGTGCTGCATCAGGAAACTTTCGCTTTTCCCAGAAATAAAAGTGCGAATATCTCATAAACTATAGATCTGCAGGACTTTTGGTTAACATGACACATAGGCAGTTTTGAATGACGTTTTCAAATATGTAAACTTGACTCAAGGTGACAGGTTCACTTGAATCAGTTCACAAACCTTTTTAAGGAGCAGAGGGACTCTTTGGTCCATACCAGGAGCTGTCACGGAGGGTGAAGTTCATAGGGCTCGTCAGAATTTTCTGGACTCAATAATGTAAGTGGCAGTGGCACTGATGGGGATTACTATTAAGAGGCGTTAGTTCTCTTGTGATCCTCTCCCAGCCCTGTCCTTGCTTTCACACACACATTTGCTGTCTCCCTAAGCGATGGCTCTGTTGTTGAAATGTCAATTTAATCTTTTCAAACCTCTGAGTGCAACGGGCATTCCCTAAAACAAAGACACGGGGATGACATGTTTACTTGTCATCTGCACATGGGGCTGTCAGTGAGAGATTGCAGGCACAGGTGATGATGAAGAGCACTTGATGGCCATTGTACTCAAGGACAGTCCAAGGTCGCTGCAAGCAACCAGTCTCACCTACAACTGTCACATGAAGAAGACCTGTGGCCAAATGCGAAAACGAAAAAGAGGAGGAATTCTGCGGCAAAATAACTTCAACATTGGGGTAGAAAATAACGTTAACTTGTTCTTTATGGTGCAGTTGGTTTACATCAGAATGGTAACTGTATCTTAGTAAGTTAGCCTCAATGGAACAATTCTATGGTAAGTATAGTCAGGAGTCGGGGTGGGGGGCTGCATGTTGGACGCCCATGTAATAGAATAATGGCATAGCTCAAGGAAACAATGATATGGGAGGGGTAGTAACCCCTTTTGGGGCTCTACCTGGTAAATGTTTATAGCCCTGTATAGTACTGTATGAAGGGGAGATGCATGACAGATGCTGTAAAGGTACAATAGAGATGTATTCATATGAATACATAACTCCATTTAAATATTCAGTGCTTGTATTTATTTTACCCCGAGCAAAGCAACGCATCCCGCGGGATAACCCTTTGTGTGCCAGAGAGGTACACAATGCACTGAGAAGCAATTCACCGTGCACCCCTTCTGGCACTCAAAGGGTTAAACTGATTCAGTAGAAACTCACTTAAAATTAATCTGTTTTCAAAAGGATTCCAGATTAGAAATGAAGAACCTGACAAAGCACTGAAGGGGTTAAAGACGTGGTTTAGGAAATAAAGCCATTTCGGAACATCTTCAAGCACGGTTGGATCCCTCAGGTACTAGGGGGTTAATTGTTCCCACTCGCCAGCTTCCAGCAGAGGTGCCATGATCTGCATTTGTGCATCGTGCCCACTGGCATAAACTGACCCAGCTGCCTCTGTCTTCCGGAGCATCACATTGTGTTTCTATAGTGAAGAGCCAGATCTCACACACAGACCGCACTGAGACTCCCTGCCCACTAAGCTCCTGCTAGGAAACATGTGCACTGTTATAGTCCTGGAGGTAGTGTGAGTGCAGAGAGGGAGGGGAGGCTGAGATAGACCAGAGGCAGTGTGAGTACAGAGAGAGGGGGAGGCCAAGATAGACTAGAGGCAGTGTGAGTACAGAGAGAGGGGGAGGCCAAGATAGACTAGAGGAAGTGTGAGTACAGAGAGAGGGGGAGGCCAAGATAGACTAGAGGCAGTGTGAGTACAGAGAGAGGGGGAGGCCAAGATAGACTAGAGGCAGTGTGAGTACAGAGAGAGGGGGAGGCCAAGATAGACTAGAGGCAGTGTGAGTACAGAGAGAGGGGGAGGAGGCCAAGATAGACTAGAGGCAGTGTGAGTACAGAGAGAGGGGGAGGCCAAGATAGACTAGAGGAAGTGTGAGTACAGAGAGAGGGGGAGGCCAAGATAGACTAGAGGCAGTGTGAGTACAGAGAGAGGGGGGAGGCCAAGATAGACTAGAGGCAGTGTGAGTACAGAGAGAGGGGGAGGCCAAGATAGACTAGAGGAAGTGTGAGTACAGAGAGAGGGGGAGGCCAAGATAGACTAGAGGCAGTGTGAGTACAGAGAGAGGGGGAGGCCAAGATAGACTAGAGGCAGTGTGAGTACAGAGAGAGGGGGAGGCCAAGATAGACTAGAGGCAGTGTGAGTACAGAGGGGGAGGAGGCCAAGATAGACTAGAGGCAGTGTGAGTACAGAGAGAGGGGGAGGCCAAGATAGACTAGAGGCAGTGTGAGAACAGAGAGAGGGGGAGGTCAAGATAGACTAGAGGCAGTGTGAGTACAGAGAGAGGGGGAGGCCAAGATAGACTAGAGGCAGTGTGAGTACAGAGAGAGGGGGGAGGCCAAGATAGACTAGAGGTAGTGTGAGTACAGAGAGAGGGGGGGAGGCCAAGATAGACTAGAGGCAGTGTGAGTACAGAGAGAGGGGGGAGGCCAAGATAGACTAGAGGCAGTGTGAGTACAGAGAGAGGGGGGAGGCCAAGATAGACTAGAGGCAGTGTGAGTACAGAGAGAGGGGGAGGCCAAGATAGACTAGAGGCAGTGTGAGTACAGAGAGGGGGGAGGCCAAGATAGACTAGAGGCAGTGTGAGTACAGAGAGAGGGGGAGGCCAAGATAGACTAGAGGCAGTGTGAGTACGGGGGGGGAGGAGGCCAAGATAGACTAGAGGCAGTGTGAGTACAGAGGGGGAGGAGGCCAAGATAGACTAGAGGCAGTGTGAGTACAGAGAGAGGGGGAGGCCAAGATAGACTAGAGGCAGTGTGAGTACAGAGGGAGAGGAGGCCAAGATAGACTAGAGGCAGTGTGAGTACAGAGAGAGGGGGAGGAGGCCAAGATAGACTAGAGGCAGTGTGAGTACAGAGAGAGGGGGAGGAGGCCAAGATAGACTAGAGGCAGTGTGAGTACAGAGGGGGAGGAGGCCAAGATAGACTAGAGGCAGTGTGAGTACAGAGAGAGGGGGAGGCCAAGATAGACTAGAGGCAGTGTGAGTACAGAGAGAGGGGGAGGCCAAGATAGACTAGAGGCAGTGTGAGTACAGAGAGAGGGGGAGGAGGCCAAGATAGACTAGAGGCAGTGTGAGTACAGAGAGAGGGGGAGGAGGCCAAGATAGACTAGAGGCAGTGTGAGTACAGAGGGGGAGGAGGCCAAGATAGACTAGAGGCAGTGTGAGTACAGATGGGGAGGAGGCCAACATACATTAGAGGCAGAGTGAGTATGGGGGGGGGCGGCGGAGAGGCCAAGATAGACTAGAGGCAGTGTGAGTACAGAGAGAGGGGGAGGCCAAGATACATTAGAGGCAGTGTGAGTACGGGGGGGGGGCGGAGAGGCCAAGAGAGACTAGAGGCAGTGTGAGTACAGAGAGAGGGGGAGGCCAAGATAGACTAGAGGCAGTGTGAGTACAGAGAGAGGGGGAGGCCAAGATAGACTAGAGGAAGTGTGAGTACAGAGAGAGGGGGAGGCCAAGATAGACTAGAGGCAGTGTGAGTACAGAGAGAAGGGGAGGTCAAGATAGACTAGAGGCAGTGTGAGTACAGAGAGAGGGGGAGGCCAAGATAGACTAGAGGAAGTGTGAGTACAGAGAGAGGGGGAGGCCAAGATAGACTAGAGGCAGTGTGAGTACAGAGAGAGGGGGAGGCCAAGATAGACTAGAGGCAGTGTGAGTACAGAGAGAGGGGGAGGCCAAGATAGACTAGAGGCAGTGTGAGTACAGAGAGAGGGGGAGGCCAAGATAGACTAGAGGCAGTGTGAGTACAGAGAGAGGGGGAGGCCAAGATAGACTAGAGGCAGTGTGAGTACAGAGAGAGGGGGAGGCCAAGATAGACTAGAGGCAGTGTGAGTACAGAGAGAGGGGGAGGCCAAGATAGACTAGAGGAAGTGTGAGAACAGAGAGAGGGAGGAGGCCAAGATAGACTAGAGGCAGTGTGAGTACAGAGAGAGGGGGAGGCCAAGATAGACTAGAGGCAGTGTGAGTACAGAGAGGGGGAGGAGGCCAAGATAGACTAGAGGCAGTGTGAGTACAGAGGGGGAGGAGGCCAAGATAGACTAGAGGAAGTGTGAGAACAGAGAGAGGGGGAGGCCAAGATAGACTAGAGGCAGTGTGAGTACAGAGAGAGGGGGAGGCCAAGATAGACTAGAGGCAGTGTGATTACAGAGGGGGAGGAGGCCAAGATAGACTAGAGGCAGTGTGAGTACAGAGGGGGAGGAGGCCAAGATAGACTAGAGGCAGTGTGAGTACAGAGGGGGAGGAGGCCAACATACATTAGAGGCAGAGTGAGTATGGGGGGGGGCGGCGGAGAGGCCAAGATAGACTAGAGGCAGTGTGAGTACAGAGAGAGGGGGAGGCCAAGATACATTAGAGGCAGTGTGAGTACGGGGGGGGGGGGGAGAGGCCAAGAGAGACTAGAGGCAGTGTGAGTACAGAGAGAGGGGGAGGCCAAGATAGACTAGAGGCAGTGTGAGTACAGAGAGAGGGGGAGGCCAACATACATTAGAGGCAGTGTGAGTACGGGGGGTGGCGGAGAGGCCAAGAGAGACTGGAGGCAGTGTGAGTGCAGAGAGAGAGAGAGAGAGAGATACAGGAGGCAGTGTGAGTGAAGAGAGAGAGGAAACAGTGTGAGTACAGAGAGAGAGAGTGGAGTTAGTGTGAGTGCAGAGAGAGAGAGAGAGAGAGAAGGCAGTGTGAGTGAAGAGAGATAGGAGGCAGTGTGAGTGCAGAGAGAGAGAGACAGGAGTTAGTGTGAGTGCAGAGAGACAGAGTGGAGTTAGTGTGAGTGCAGAGAGAGAGAGAGACAGGAGGCAGTGTGAGTGCAGAGAGAGTGGAGTTAGTGTGAGTGCAGAGAGACAGAGTGGAGTTAGTGTGAGTGCAGAGAGAGAGAGAGACAGGAGACAGTGTGAGTGCAGAGAGAAAGAGTGGAGTTACTGTGAGTGCAGAGAGTGAGAGACAGAAGGCAGTGTGAGTGAAGAGAGAGAGAGAGAGTAGAGTTAGTGTGAGTACAGAGAGAGAGAGACTGGAGCCAGTGTGAGTGCAGAGAGAGAGAGACTGTGTGAGTGCAGAGAGAGTGTGGAGTTAGTGTGAGTACAGAGAGAGAGAGAGAAGGCAGTGTGAGTGAAGAGAGAGAGAGACAGGAGGCAGTATGAGTGCAGAGAGAGAGAGAGGAGTTAGTGTGAGTGCAGAGAGACAGAGTGGGGTTAGTGTGAGTGCAGAGAGAGAGAGAGACAGGAGGCAGTGTGAGTGCAGAGAGAGTGGAGTTAGTGTGAGTGCAGAGAGAGAGAGTGGAGTTACTGTGAGTGCAGAGAGTGAGAGACAGAAGGCAGTGTGAGTGAAGAGAGAGAGAGAGAGAGAGAGAGAGAGAGAGAGAGAGACAGGAGGCTGTGTGAGTACAGAGAGAGAGAGACAGGAGGCTGTGTGAGTACAGAGAGAGGGACTGTGTGAGTGCAGAGAGAGACTGTGTGAGTACAGAGAGAGACTGTGTGAGTGCAGAGATGGGAAGAGAGAGGAGGAGGCCAAGAGAAATCAGATCTGAAGGAAACGGGTGAAACACATTCCTGGTGATGAGAATTCCTGTGAGATTTATTACTTTTGCTGATGAAGACAGGGAACAGAGAGGGAGTGTGATGAGAGAGATGGAGGTAGAATGAGACAGAGAAAGAGAAGGGGACAGAAAGGCATAAAGAGTGAGACAGAGAGGAGGGGAGTGTGAGAGAGATAAGGGAGTGAGGAGACAAAGGGTAAAAGGAATAAGGGGGTGGGGGAGGTCACTGTAGACCTGCCTATTGTCCACGGGGCTACAAGTAAAAGAAATGATAAACACGAGATGACATTTTCCTGGTAGTCTTGTCGGATTTAGGATTATCGTCACTATATTTTTTCATACAGAGCAGCAGCAGTGAAACATGAGATTTAGGACTTGATTTATCATCTGTTAGAGAAGAAACACTCTCCAGCTCTCATGTTATGAAGTCTGGTTATTAAATCAACATTAACTCTTTGGGTGCCAGAGGATACCCAGTTGGCACTGGAAGGGGTAATAGCTCTTAACCCTTTGAGTGCCAGTTAGCTAATCAGTGCATTGTGTTGCAATACGTTAGATAACTCACTGACCTTAAAGTGTTAGTAATGTCTAAAAAAAACTTTTTTGCATTTAGAAGAGCTTAAAAAGCTGATCTAAATGCAAAAAAACGTATCTCTCAAACCGCTATGGTTTAAGAGATATGGGTGTTTAAAGTTTGATTTCTCCTACTGACAGCTGTAAAGCTGTCAGCAGGAGATCCGTGTCGGTCGACACGCTGGCGCTTGAGAAGTGCTGAGATCTCGTTACTTACACGAAATCCCTTCATTGGAATGGTCTAAAATGTGTGCCTGAACACTAGGCCTGAACATTAGGCCCACGTTTTAGACCATTCCAATGAAGGGATTCCGTGTAAGTAACGAGATCCCGGCACTTCTCAAGCGCCAGCGTGTCGACCGACACGGATCTCCTGCTGACAGCTTTACAGCTGTCAGTAGGAGAAATCAAACTTTAAACACCCATATCTCTTAAACCATAGCGGTTTGAGAGATACGTTTTTTTGCATTTAGATCAGCTTTTTAAGCTCTTCTAAATGCAAAAAGTTTTTTTTAGACATTACTAACACTTTAATCTGGGAAAAAATCCCAGTAGCCACTCTGTGTAGATTTGTTCTCCAGAATGAAGCTGTAATTAGTAGCGGATATAATATCCATGCAGGTGGACATGATTCTTTAGGGCCGTATACCAGGACCCCAAACCTTTTTCTTCCTAAGGACTCTACAGAGGAGAGAGATTTGGGTCCTGTAGCCCTGCAACAAAGAATACCCTCTGCGGACATGAAATCCACTGCTAATTAACCCTCTGGATGCCACAGACTATCCAATGCATTTCAGCGGGTTAAGTATTCTTTTCTGGGAACCAGTCCACTCAGAATGAACCGCTTTGTGGTTAAGGACAGCTAGGAGATGTCCTCAGTATTCCCCTCAGGGAAGTGAGCAGAATTTGAGTAGAAACACAGGTAAGTCCTGCACATCAGTATGTAGTCGTCTGTTAGAGAACTCAGTACACCTGGGTGACATCACCATTCTCATTCAAGATGACATCACAGGGGGCAGAGGCTTCCACTAGACCACTAGGGAAACCAATCACCATTCTCATTGATGACAACATCACTGGGGGGTGGAGACTTTCACTAGACCACTAGGGAAACAAGATTTTCATTCATGATGACATCACAGAAGGTGGAGAATTTCACTAGACCACTAGGGAAGCCAATCGCTATTCTTGTTCCACTAGACCACTAGGGAAATGAATTACCATTCTCATTCATGATGGCATCACAGGAGGTGGAGACTTCCACTAGACTACTAGGGAAACCAATCACCATTCTCATTCATGATGACATCATAGGGGGCAGAGGCTTCCACTAGACCACGAGGGAAACCAATCACCATTCTCATTCATGACAACATCACTGAGGGGTGGAGACTTCCACTAGACCACTAGGGAAACAAGATTCTCATTCATGGTGACATCACAGGGGGTGGAGAATTTCACTAGAACACTAGGGAATCCAATCACTCTTCTTGTTCATGAAGAAATCACGGGGAAGGGGGGGACAGAAACTTCCACTAGACAGTTAGGGAAACCAATGATGGCACCACAGAGGGGTAGAAGCTTCCTCTAGACCACTAGGGAAACAAATCACCCTTCTCATTAATGACATCACAGGGGGTGGAGGATTCCTCTAGACCAGAGGTTCTCAACCCGTGCCCTCAGTGGCCACTAACAGGCCAGGACTTAGGAATTTCCCTGCTAGAACACAAGTGTGTTGATCAGAGGCTCAGTCATATTGATTAACTCACCTGTGCTCTTAAAAGGAAATTCTCAAATCCTGGCCTGTTAGTAGCCACTGAGGGCACGGGTTGAGAACCACTGGTCTAGACCACTAGGGAAACCAATCATCATTCTCATTCCTGATGACATAACGGCGGATGGAGAGTTCCACTAGACCACAAGGTAGTATTTGAAGCTAGGGGGTCACTGGCATCACTCTAAATGAGAGACTCTGGTTTTTTAATGATAACCAACATTTGTGTATTTATGCCAGAGAGAGAGTGCCACCACTGGCACAAATTCCTACATGTTTATTATCAACAAAAAAAGTGAAACTAAAATAAGTAGTCAGGAGAATGAAGGTGTGGGACCTTATGAACCCATATCTCAGCCCTCCTGCATCAGATCATGATGGGGGGGACTATCAATAGAAAGTGGAGTGTCTATTGTCACGTTCCAACCTGCTTCGATGACGGAGGATTTCTCCATGTAAGCTGGTTGGAATGCGACAATAGTTTGGGAGGGAACAGAAGAAGATTGACAGGCTGCGGTGCAGTGTCCGCGAGTAAGTGCACGGCAGACTTTTAATAATGTAAATTTCCAAAAGAGTATGCATTAAAAAAAAACACAGATTAAAGCTTACTAATATATCAGGATGGCAATTAAGCAAACTTGTATAGGGATGTTAATGCCACTTTAACACTTTGAGTCCCAGATGGGTATGCAATGATTGCATACCAATGCGGTACCCCTCTGGCACTCCAGGGGTTCAGCTGGTACATTGTTTTCACGTCAATAATTAAAATGGGCAATAACATAGGAACTGCAGTGTTTTGTCTTTTTGGAGAGTTCATTACTGCTTTATACAGTCAAGCCTATGTTTGTTTGTTTGATTTTTTTCTCTTTTGCAAATGATGGCTAAAATTGATTGGCATTCGTTTAATATGTGGCATTTATTGTAACAGTCCTGGCTTGCTTTCTCGGGCCATTTGGTACAATAAATCTAGTCCACAATATGCAGGTGCAGAATGCATCACAATGCAGAACGTTCATTCTCATCACAGGGAGGTGGGTATAGAATGCCTGTTGTTAACCTGACATTTTTCATTTTGTATGTTGATACTCTGAATCACTAGCAGCATGATGTAGCAATGTGCAAGTGTTCTGATATTTCAAGGTCAACAAAGGTTTACTTGAAGGACAAATCTCTCCACTCCAGGTAGTCAGTGCCTCTTGTGAGAACTATAGCGAGTAGCTTTGAAATGAACACGGTAGGCCACAGATAACTCAAATTTTGCATGTGTATACAAAAATAATAATAATACTTATTATTGTTACTTATAATATTAACCCTTTGAGTGCCAGAGTGGTACGGAATGCATTGCTTTGCAACGCATTCCGTACCACTCTGGCACTCAAAGGGTTAAGGAATACTTGAAGAAAGCATAGGGGATAATAAGTGACGCACACACCAATAGCTATTTTGGGTGTGAACAGAGTTTATTATTTAACAAAACCATGTTAAATTTGAACATATACAAATGTATTTCTTACCATCTGAAAGACATATTCCAATGTATACATCCTTGCTGAACAATCCCACTTATCCACGAATATTAACCCCTTAATGCGCGATGACGCACCAAGACCGTCATAGCTGTCCGGGCGTTAAGGATTGGTGACAGTCTTGACACGTCATGGAAGTTTGAGTCTGTAGTGCTGCTGCATGCCGCAATGCGAACACTAAACACTTAACCCCTTAAGGACCTGCCGCGAGCATACGCGGCCAGCACTTAAGGACCACGAACGGCGTGCAGCCACGGGGGGAGCCCGGAACGCCATGACGGTCATAGTACGTCATGGGTCGTTAATTCACATCTACCCATGACGTACTATGACCGTCAAGGGTCGTTAAGAGGTTAAAAAGAGCTCCACGTTGTTGCTTTAAAGGGATAGTGATATTTAGTATGTAAACATAGTAATATAGTTGATGAGGCTGAAAAAAGGCACTGTCCATCAAGTCCAGCCCATGACAAATCACCTCTGTTGATCCAGAGGAAGGCAAAAAAAAGCCCTCTGAAGCCATTTCCAATTTGGCCCCAAGTGGTATTGCAGTATTTATCTTCCTGAGTACAATTAGGGTAGTCTCAGTGCTGAAAGGTGTTTTTTTCAAAAGTTATTACAACTCAAACTTGATTTTTTAGGCGCAGTATCACAGTGGGCTGAAATTGTACAGTGGCGCTCTTGCTACACCATCCTATGGGGATTTACTGTCCAAGCAATAACTTTGGAAGAAAATATTTCTCAGCATAGGAAGTACCCTTATTTTACCCAGTAACCGTACAATATATACTTTTCCATTTTATGTTATATATTCCTTTAATAAAAAACTCTCTTTACATAGGTAATCACTTAAAGGGATAATACTTTGCTGTATCTTTATTTTGTTTTGTAGGCATTAAAAAAAGAATGATATACGTCTTATCGCTCAAACCTTTATGGTTTGAGAGATATTCACAAGCAATGTCTCCCCTCCCGCCCCTTTTACCTAGTGTAAGCCATCTCTTCTCAGATGTGGAATGCAGTCCAAGAACCAGACAGATAACAGCAGGGGACAATCTTCTTCCTATGAGAACAATGAAAGCCCTGCCCCCATTGACAAGTTTTTCAGGTTTTCTCTTATGTTAACTGAAGATTGTCCATCTCTGCAGTCTACCTGGGCACCTCCCTTCTGATCTGGCTGAGCAGTGTTACATCAGTAAAAGGGGCGGGAGGGGGATCCTTTGTCATTGAATTACTCTTGAACTACAACTCTGACAGAATTGAAATAACACTCTCCAAAGTTCAAATACTATGATGATTAATTAGAGCTGCTTTTATTATGAAACATTACTATCCCTTTAATACTGGGTACAGAGAGATGCCACACTGATGAAACAGAATGTCGAGTGCTTGTGATTAAAGTGGAAATAAAAGCTGGTAACGACTTAAGTTATTTTGAAAGAGCTTTGTAAAATCTACTGCATTTATGTTAGAAATTCTTTATTTAAAACTATAGTTTATGATTTTTTTTTTATCTGTATTTACTTGTTAGTTTATGTGAGTTAGGCAGTACTGTTTTATTGCACCATTTTCTTTCTTTACTGTATCTATAGGCCTTTAAAGGCCTGGTTTGGCTTTCATACACCCTGTCTGTAAGTAATTAAAGGGATAGTAATACTTCATTTTATCTTTATTTTATTTTGTAGGCATTAAAAAAACATGAAGAATGATATAAGTCTTATCTCTCAAACCTTTATGGTTTAAGAGATATTCACAAGCAAAGTGTCCCCCTCCCGCCCCTTTTACTGATGTAACACTGCTCAGCCAGATCAGAAGGGAGGTGCCCAGGTAGATTGCAGAGAGGGACAATCTTCAATTAAGATAAGGGAAAAAGCTGAAAAGCTTGTCAAGGGGGGAAGGGCTTTCATTGTTCTCATAGGAAGAAGATTGTCCCCTGCTGTTATCTGTCTGGTCTATGGACTGCATTCCACATCTGAGAAGAGATGGCTTACACTAGGTAAAAGGGGCAGGAGGGGAAACTTTGCTTGTGAATATCTCTCAAACCATAAAGGTTTGAGAGATAAGACATATTGTTCTTCATGTTTTTTTAATGTCTACAAAATAAAATAAAGTTAAAACGAAGTATTACTATCCCTTTAAAGGGGAACAATCACCTCTTAAAACATTTTTAGCATAGGTTTAGTTAATAAAGTAGTATTAAGCAAGGTGTTTTTTTTTTTCTAAATGTACCTACTTTCAAAGATATTTCATCTTCAAGCTTTGCCGGTCAGCATAATGAATCTTTGGCAAAGCTCTTGTTCACTTCCTAATTCGTGCTTCCCTTCAGTGTGGTGTGAATGTCTGTACATCAAGCTCCGGTTAACATTATATTGTGGCTGCAACCGCAGTATAATGAACACCGGTGCTTGATGTAACAATAGAAGCCAATCACACCACACCGAAGGGAATGTTAACGCTCTCCTTGGGGCATCTGGGAGGGAGGTGAGAGGAGAATTAGCAAGTGAACAAGAGCTGTGCTGTGCCCATTATGCGGAAGTGCGCAGCTTGAAGATGAAATGTCTTTAAAAGCAGGTAGATTTAGAAAAAAACAATTTGTCTAATACTGCTTTATAACTAACCCTGTGCTAAAAAAAATTTAAGAGGTGACTGTTCCCCTTTAATTATTCCTCATGTGGCCTGCGTGGGTGGGAACATTTTACCTATAAGAAGGGCTGGCGGATCCACAATGCTCTTAGATGGGTATCCACTCAATGCAGGCACACAAAGGCAAGTAAATCTTTACACCTTTTTAAATTATTGTTTGTCGTTTGTTTTTAATTGCATACACTGGGACCCCCAATACTATATTAAAGGGTCCCCTCCTACGAATTTATTATAACATCTCATCAGGGATTGATTTAATTTACACAGGGTTTTTCAGGTATTTAGGGTAGGTACTTGCCATATTTTGCGGTACCTTGACGTGGTTGGCAAGCTTAAAGGGATAGTAATAATTATTACTGATCTCTATATTAAAGTAATATTAAAAATAAATGTATTGCCCCCAGTGTCATCTCTCAAACCTTTATGGTTTGAGAGATAATCGCTCCTAAAGTTGCCCTCTTCCTCCCCTTCCCCGAAGTCAGCGTTCTAGCTGATTGCAGGGAAGCCTGTCGTACGACTTTCAGGCGGCTCTGCAGCAGAGCCGTGATCGCGTTAATAAAAAATAAATCTTTCACTAAAACAGTCTTCTATGTGTGCTTGGTTTGTGCTTGGTTTGCAAGCACACGTAGAAGACCGTTTTAGTGAAATATTTTTTTTTTATTAACGCGATCATGGCTCTGCTGCAGAGCCGCCTGATGATTGTAAGACCGGATTTCCTTTCAGTCAGCTACAATCTCTTATACATGCCCAGTACAGGGCACACTTTCACAACTAGAATGGAGGAGCGCAGGTTTGTTGCTTGTTTAGTGTAATATTGATGTTGTTATACTTATCTGAATTTTATATTTCAGGAATAGACTGATACACATATAGAATGGATAGATTCATAGGAGCAGGCCTACCAGACATGATTGTATATACTTTTAACTGCAGGACTCTAATAAAAACATGCCCTGCAGGGCTGCACCGATTCCTGTAGAATTAAATGTTCATAACAGTCCGGAATTTAAAAGGCTATCTGGTCACCTTAACCCCTAAAGGTCACCTTAACCCCTGATCCTTAAGGGGTTAATTGTCTGTAATGGGGAGATTGGCTCACGCCCACACTACGTCAGGAGCAGACAACCTTTGGGTGTTCAGCTGTTGAGGACTACAACTGCCATTAGGGCCTATGTAGTCCCGAAAAGATGGATGTCCGGATATTGACAACCCCTGCAGTACACTGCAGGCTCAAACTGCAGTGAGAGCAACCAATCACAATGAAGGTTTATACCAAGGTGCCTAGACTAATTTCAGTCTTGAATCATAACTCATTTATCTCCAAGTATTGATCTGGAATGACTTGTTCACTTAAAGCTCTTTCCAAATTAAATCAATCAATCTGACTGTTTTGTTTCCAAGGTGAACTTTATCTCCTCCAATTGCAAGATCTTAGTAACGACCTAGTAACAATAACATCTGGATATTAAGTGACTATTTCAGTATGTCCCAAAGTTGTCCAATCTGACAAGCCATTCAGAATTTATACATAGTTGCCATAAGGATTTTATGCAAAGATCAATCCCTTAAGGATCAGAGGCGTGTACATCAATGCATTACACACCACTCTGGACCTATAAGAGCCAAGGTAAGCTGGGGTTTATTATCAGATGTGATCAGAACGTTATGCATCTGGAAGAGATTCAGATTAAAATATTGCTTTCTACCTGCTTCAGGAATTAAGGAGAGAAGCCCAGTTCCACCAACCACTTCCATGTGATGGATTGATGTGAATGAGTGCCTGTGGACATATATGCGAGATAATGTGAACTAGATTGGGGATTTAGAGTAGGGACAATGGAACGTGACACGGGAATGGTAGATCTGGTTCCTGGAATTTGGCAAATTCATCTGAAAGGAGAAACATCACTACCTTGTTGGAAAAAATCTCGCATTGGGGAAATTAACCTTTCAAACATCCCTATGTATTATAAGACGGTGTTAATGTTTTCTGCTAAGAAAAATTACAGTATTGTGCCAACCCCAGCAATATAAATATAAAATAGTGACTCGAGTCCCTAGAATTGTATTCAGTCTTTACATAGACGGATATATCATAGTAAGATAGTGACATTCGCCTGTCAAGTTCAGTCCATACCGTATCACACTTGTTGACACTTGCGTAACTATAGGGGTCGCAGCTGTGACCAGGCCTATCACTCCAGGGGCCCGGCCTCCCTCTTCGACCCCCTCACCTGATGCCCACAATTAAGCAACGCAGAGAGCTGGGGCTCTGCATTACGAGAGTGCCAATCTGCCACAGGGAGATCAGTATTTCCTCCGGCAGACCGGCACTCTCGTAATGCAGAGCACTGGTAGATGCCATCATCTCATTACTGCATTACTGAAGAGGACCGCTCGGGAGAAGAGGTCTGTGCAGAAAGAGGCACAGACCTGTCCTCTGCCACTGGACCACCAGGGATATAGGAGATTTAGGGGCAATGTGGATGGGGCAATGTGGAGATGGAGACAATGTGAAAGGGGCAATGTGGAGATGGGGCATTGTGGAAGGGGCGATGTGGAGATTGAGGGGCATTGTGGAAGGGGCAATGTGGAGATTGTGGGGCATTGTGGAAGGGGCGATGTGGAGATTGAGGGGCAATGTGGAGATGGGGGGCAATGTGGAGGTGGCCAATGTGGTCGGGGGGGCCAATGGCAATTCTTGCACCAGGGCCCGTGGCTTCTAGTTACGCCTTTATGCAAAGAGCTGAGCTAAGAACAAGAGGTCATCCATTAAGACTTGAGGAAAGGTGCTTTCGACTAAAACACAGGCAGGGATTCTTTACAGTAAGGGCGGTAAGGCTATGTAATTCTTTGCCTCGGGATGTTGTGCTTGCAGATAATGTAACTGCATTCAAAGAAGCAATGGATGCCTATCTAGCACAGAACAGTATTGACAGTTATGACAGATGGCTTCAAAGCAAATAGGATATTGATCCGGGGAACTATTTGTCACACACACACACACACACACACACCTACACACCTACATTGGAAATTGCTCCAGAGGGCTTTTTTGTTGCCTTCCTCTGGATCAACAGGGGTGTTATTGGCATGGGCTGGACTTGATGGACGCATGTCTTTTTTCAGCCTTATCTACTATGTTACTATGCCTCTGCTTGTTGATTTAGAGGAAGGCAACAAAAAACAAACAACTGTATTGAAACCATTTTCAATTAAGCCAAAAGTTGGTAAAAATTCCTTCCCAACTCCAGACAGCAGTCATATCTTCCTGGATCAATATCCTATCTGCTTTGAAACCAACTGTCATTATTCTCAGTATTGTTTTGAGCTAAAAATGTATCCAAACTCCTTTTGTTCTGTGGTGCGGCTGTTACCTACCAGGTCAACACTCCCACTGAACTGCAACTCTGCTTACAGAGTGCGCGCTTTTCTCTCTTTATTTCAAGAATAAAAGTAAAACAGGATTTTTCTGCAGAGTTTTCAGTTGATAAAGATGGGAACAAGGGGTCAGACACCTGGAAAGGTGTTTCTCCTATTTTCACAGGACCTCTGTTGCATGATTATCTATAATGTGCTTAAGCGGCCACTTACCTTAAAGTGGCCGCGTAGGTGGAACAGATGCTTTGATGGATCGCAGCAGCAGTTCCATCTACAACTAGCAGGACAACATAACAAAAAAGAAATGTTTTGAATAAAAGAATGAAGGGGTTGGAAAGACAACGGAGGAAGAGAAAAGGTGCATGTGGGGATGGAGGAGAGCGATGTGTGACTGGTGACCACAGGGAGGCCCAGGACAATGAACGTTCTGAATTAACAGCGCCGGCGACATCCTCACCGGATGTGTGCCAAATTGCCACAACGGTAATTAGCGGCAGTACTCTGACAGCTCATTATGTGAACATTAGTAGGCATTAGTGAGAATTACCCATTCTTCATGCATTGATTACTTGCCATCTTCTGCTCGTTAGCATATCGGCATCTAAAAGCACCACTTTAGCTAGAAGATCACCCCCTCGCTATTTGGAGTAATTTACTAGAATACAATGAGTTGTCTGCTGTGTTCTCATGTACGTCCTGATGTGTAACAGAGAGAGAGAGACAAACAGAGACAGAAAACAATGGGGAAAGTGGATTAAACAGACGTCTGGGGCAAAGCAACTGCACCGAAGTGAACAAGTAAATATCCCTAAGATCAAGCATTAGAGTGCCAGCAATCAAAGTGTTAAATAGAATGAATGGCAGAAAGATACGAGGTTGAAACATCCGTAGCGCCCAAGGGGTCTATTTGTCTATCTATCTATCTATCTATCTATCTATCTATCTATCTATCTATCTCATATCTATCTATCTATCTATCTATCTATCTCATATCTATCTATCTATCTATCTATCTATCTATATCTATCTATCTATCTATCTATCTATCTATCTATCTATCTATCTATCTCATATCTATCTATCTATCTATCTATCTATCTATCTATCTATCTATCTATCTATCTATTTATCTATCTATCCCATATCTATCTATCTTATATGTGAATTATAGTCTGGACACAGCTGGAGGGCCTCACGTTGTCTGCCTCTGATCTATCTAAAAGTAATAGCAGTTCTCTCTTTTTACTCAACAAGAAATTCCAACAGCCTTTATGCATTTCTTAAAGGTATAGTAACTCTTAACATGCAAAAAATATTTTGTAGGCTTTATTCTGCTGAGTAAAACATTGATACTCTCACTCATACCTGGGAACTTTCTGGATCAGCCCAGGAGACTCCAGTTTTCAATGTTCATTACCAGGTCTCAAGGAACAGAGGCTCTTTCCCCAGCTGTGATGAGTTTACTGAGAAACTCTGCCTACTTCTTATCATTCCACCCTGTTCATCCCACTTCCTGCTCGCTTCTCCTCCTTCACACCCTGTTCATCCCACTTCCTGCTCACTTCTCCTCCTTCCCACCCTGTTCATCCCACTTCCTGCTTGCTTCTCCCCCTTCCCACCCTTCATCCCACTTCCTGCCCACTTCTCCTCCTTCACACCCTGTTCTGACCACTTCCTGTCCACTTCTCCTCCTTCCCACCCTGTTCATCCCACTTCCTGCTTGCTTCTCCTCCTTCCCACCCTGTTCATCCCACTTCCTGCTTGCTTTTTCCTCCTTCCCACCCTGTTCATCCCACTTCCTGCTCGCTTCTCCCCCTTCCCATCCTGTTCATCCTACTTCCTGTCCACTTCTCCTCCTACCCACCCTGTTCATCCCACTTCCTGCTCGCTTCTCCTCCTTCCCATCCTGTTCATCCTACTTCCTGTCCACTTCTCCTCCTTCCCACCCTGTTCATCCCACTTCCTGCTTGCTTCTCCCCCTTCCCACCCTGTTCATCCCACTTCCTGCTCGCTTCTCCTCCTTCCCACCCTGTTCATCCCACTTCCTGCTCGCTTCTTCTCCCACCCTGTTCATCCCACATCCTATCCACTTCTCCTCCTTCCCACCCTGTTCATCCCACTTCCTGCTTGCTTCTCCCCCTTCCTACCCTGTTCATCCCACTTCCTGCTCGCTTCTCCTCCTTCCCAGCCTGTTTATCCCACTTCCTGTCCACTTCTTCTCCTTCCTACCCTGTTCTTCCCACTTCCTGCTCGTTTCTCCTCCTTCCCACCCTGTTCTAACCACTTCCTGTCCACTTCTCCATACCACCCTGATCATCCCACTTCCTGCTCGCTGTTCCTCCTTCCCGCCTTGTTCTGACCACTTCCTGCTCGCTTCTCCCCCATACCACCCTGCTCCAACCCCTTCCCACCCTGTTCCACCAATGACCTGCCCACTTTCCAGCACAATTATGGTTAAGTACTGCCCATCTGACTTAGCCTAACCCACTTTTTGGTCGCAGCCCATAAGACTGGTCACAGCTCATAAGCCCTCTTTGGGGCTCCACAGGAGGAAGTTCCATGGTATGCTCCCACAGCTCATAGATATTTTATTCAAAAGGTATTTCAGCTACAACCTGCATTTTTTGGTTGCAGTACTTTCATGGCCGGACATCATACGGTGGCACTATTGCTTTTGGCAGATTACGGATTGTTGTGGTCAATTGATCATAATCCTCCATTGTGTGCAGTAGCAACAGCGCCACTGTAACATTTCAGGCCGTGCAGGTACTAAATCACAAGAATGTAAGTCTCTAAAACATTGCAAAGCAATATCATTCAAGGGGTTAAAAGCCACATTTAAGTCAACTGGAAATGATTTAATTGCACCTTGTGGTGTAGCTGGTTTGACTATCTCATACAAAAGTAAATGTTTTTATGTTGTTATTATAGCCAATTTAACCTTTTGTGTCCAACACATTGCAGTGGAATGGATGGTTGGGATGTCTCTATCTCCAACACATTCCTTCGGAAGGGGTTAGCGATGTCTTTAGCATCCAAAGGGTTAAAGGGATAGTAATGTTTCATAATAAAAGCAGCTCTAATTAATCATCATAGTATTTGGACTTTGGAGAGTGTTATTTCAATTCTGTCAGAGTTGTAGTTCAAGAGTAATTCAATGACAAAGTATCCCCCTCCCGCCCCTTTTACTGATGTAACACTGTTCAGCCAGATCAGAAGGGAGGTGCTCAGGTAGACTGCAGAGAGGGACAATCTTCAATTAAGATAAGGGAAAAACCTGAAAAAGTTGTCAAGGGGGGCAGGACTTTCATTGTTCTCATAGGAAGAAGATTACCCCCTGCTGTTATCTGTCTGGTCTATGGACTGCATTCCACATCTGAGAAGAGATGGCTTACACTAGGTAAAAGGGGGGCAGGGCTTTCATTGTTCTCATAGGAAGAAGATTGTCCCCTGCTGTTATCTGTCTGGTCTATGGACTGCATTCCACATCTGAGAAGAGATGGCTTACACTAGGTAAAAGGGGGGCAGGGCTTTCATTGTTCTCATAGGAAGAAGATTGTCCCCTGCTGTTATCTGTCTGGTCTATGGACTGCATTCCACATCTGAGAAGAGATGGCTTACACTAGGTAAAAGGGACGGGAGGGGAAACTTTGCTTGTAAATATCTCTCAAACCATAAAGGTTTGAGAGATAAGACATATCATTCTTCATGTTTTTTTAATGCCTACAAAATAAAATAAAGTTAAAACGAAGTATTACTATCCTTTTAAAACAACTGACACAAATGTAAATCATTTCAGTACTGTAGGAAATCAGGAGAACGTTTTTTTCCCGTTTTAGTTAGGGAGAACGGTAATATATATGACACAACGTGGCTTCCAGCGAACACTTTTCTGACACATTGTAACGGATTATGGGATCAAGGAAGAACATGAATTTCTTTTGGGGTCAAGGTGACTAGAATTACGTTACAGTCATACTTTTCTTTTTTTTTTTCCAGTGAAAAATGAAATCCAATATCTAAAGCAATATGCTAAGAAACCTAATCCAAATTTCTCTCCTGGGACTTTGGGATTCTTAAAGGGATAGTAATACTTAAAATGTAAAAAAAAATATGTTGTAGGGTTTATCCCCCTGAGTAAAACAAGAGTACTCCCACTGCTGAAAGGTCTTTCATTCAAAAGTTATTAATTTTCAAAGTTGAATTTTTTAGGTGCAATATCACAGTGGCCTGAAATTGTACAGTGGCGCTGTTGCTACACCATCCTATGGAGATTTATGGTCAACTGACCAGAGTTGTCCATAGGATCGTGTAGCAACAGCGCCACTGTACAATTTCAGGCCACTGTGATATTGCACCTAAAAAATTCAACTTTGAAAATTAATAACTTTTGAATGAAACACCTCTCAGAAGTGGGAGTGCCCTTGTTTTACTCAGGGGGATAAACCCCACAACATATTTTTTTTTACATTTTAAGTATTACTATCCCTTTAATCAACAGTGAAGAATTGAAGATTGATCTAGATCGCCTGCTCGCTTATTAACTCATATGTAGAGAACTGTAACACAAATCACATTGGGAGGCTTGTACTTTGAAACCAGAGAGAAATATTCCTTTGCACTAGGGCAGATTTTCGCAAACCAGTTCATATTGACAGTCCTAGGGGGGGGCTATTTATTAACCCTTTGAGTGCCAGAGGGGTATGCAACGCATTGCTTTGCATACCCCTCTGGCACTCAAAGGGTTAATGTCCAATCTGCAGGAAAGATCTGTTTGGCAAAATGTGGCAAGAATAATCCTCTTAATAACAGTTTCGCATTGCCACAAGCACTAAGCATTATGTATTCATGGCGAGAGATGGAGACATTGGTCATTAGCACACGAAGATGGCATAAAATCCGTCTACATGTTGTAACTGTAATTATATGGCTCCACTGAGGTTAATAACCAGGCTAATGTCAAACTACTTAATGCAGAAAACTAGTTCAGTAAAAACTGATACCTTAATCGATGAACTGAAAAGCTTCAGAGAGTAAGTTTTCAAGACAACTTAGGTCTCTTAATCATGACGAAGAGACCTAAGTGGTCTTCGAAGCTTGCACTCTAAAGATATTCCGTTATCCAGTAAAAGTATTACTTTTACTATACTACAGTCCTGATTTCTCAATAGCTAATACAGTAGCACATTTTAAGTATGTAAACTACTTAAAGGGATAGTAATACTTTGTTTTATCTTTATTTTATTTTGTAGGCATTAAAAAAACATGAAGAACGACATAAGTCATATCTCTCAAACCTTTTACCTAGTGTAAGCCATCTCTTCTCAGATGTGGAATGCAGTCCATAGACCAGACAGATAACAGCAGGGGACAATCTTCTTCCTATGAGAACAATGAAAGCCCTGCCCCCCTTGACAAGTTTTTCAGGTTTTCCCCTTATCTTAATTGAAGATTGTCCCTCTCTGCAGTCTACCTGGGCACCTCCCTTCTGCTCTGGCTGAGCAGTGTTACATCAGTAAAAGGGGCGGGAGGGGGATACTTTGTCATTGAATTACTCTTGTACTACAACTCTGACAGAATTGATATAACACTCTCCAAAGTCCAAATACTATGATGATTAATTAGAGCTGCTTTTATTATGAAACATTACTATCCCTTTAATAGCTAGTTATTTTAAAGTTCTCCATGGAGGTGTATCTAAAATATCTCTATAGCAGGGTATTTCCAACTTTTCCATAATTTTTTTTTAAACTAATTTATAGCAGTCTAATGCTAAACGTCACCTTTTCAGACTTATGTGACTTTTCACATTATACAGTTAAGAAACGTTTGAAATACACTTCTGTACTGAGAACTTTGAAACACATTTCTGCAGAGAAGTTTGAAAAAAAATCTTCAGTGGAGAAATTCACCTTTATAGAGAATATTGGGGAACTTTGAAATACATCACACTGGAGAACATCGACACATGCCAATTACACTAATTTACTAAAGTCTCATTTTAGGTGTAATCTGAGATTTTCATAGAAAGCAATGACAAAATCAAGATTTTGCCAGATTTAGAGGCAAGATTTTTTTCTGTGAACTCGAATACTATCTCCATCTATCTGCACCTTAGTGAACAGTCAAATTAATATAAAACTGTGTCTTCAGGAATATGAGAATGACTCATTTAGTACATTTTAAATATTCAGATTAGCCACTGGTGAAGAATACATTACAATAATGCAATTGCAGAAATAGCTTGGCAATAAGGGAGTATTTGAAGTGTAATCACAGGGATAAAATGTCAAATTCAGCTTATTATAAATGATAAAGAAGACTCAGGTCAAATTCACCTGTATATTAACACACAAGGCCCTTATAAAATGTTAGTGCATTAATTCCCCCAGAACTTAGAGGGATAGTAATACTTAAAATGTAAAAAAAAAATATGTTGTAGGGTTTATCCCCCTGAGTAAAACAAGACTACTCCCACTGCTGAAAGGTGTTTTATTCAAAAGTTATTAAATTTCAAAGTTGAATTTTTTAGGTGCAATCTCACAATGGCCTGAAATTGTACAGTGGCACTGTTGCTACACCATCCTATGGTGATTTATGGTCCCGGGACCAGAGCTGTACATAGGATCGTGTAGCAACAGCGCCACTGTACAATTTCAGGCCACTGTGATATTGTACCTAAAAAATTCAAATTTGAAAATTAATAACTTTTGAATGAAACACCTTTCAGCAGTGGAAGTACTCTTGTTTTACTCAGGGGGATAAACCCTACAACATATTTTTTTTACATTTTAAGTATTACTATCCCTTTAACACACAAGGCCCTTATAAAATGTTAGTGCATTAATTCCCCCAGAACTTAAATCAGTGGTTCTACACCAGTGGTATTTTAGAGCTCCACATATACCTACTGCAAATTCTTTTGAATATTTTAACAAAAATGTGAATGTTGAGTTTCAAATATTTATTTTCTTAAATTGATATGTAATATATGCCCTTTGTTCTCAGTATGATTATGGGACCTAAGCATCATTGTAAATATAAGTTTTATTTATTTTTTCCCCAAATAAAATGTTATTGATGTAAAGCACTAACAAGTCAACAGATACAGAATGTCAAGATAAAAATCAATAGACAAAGGGACTTTCTCAATATGAAGTAATCTCACAGTCTGATGAAGGCTCTAGAGTTAGGCAACAAGGTGTAAATATTCATGTCCCTACAATCAGAAATATCTAACGCATCCCAGAAAAGCATAAATTCACACATTTCTTTAGTTAATATAAACTTTGACCTTCAATCTGCCCTTGACAAAAGACGTATAGAATGTTAGTGGTTTCCTGAACATTCCAGACTGTGGGCTAGTCAAGGCTGAGAGTCATTGAAAACTCCTATTAATAAACCCTCAATGTGCTTTAATTTTTTAGTATTTTGTCCTCCTCTGCTCTTAGGTAATACAAAGAAAATCCTCTTTGGTGCGTTAAACTGATTTTCTCTCTAATCTCATGAGGTAAAGGACCTATACTGGGAAGCGCTAGTCCCAAGATACAGTTCTACAGCACATTTCTACAGATGACTGGCCACGAGATCCGGTTCAGTAGCACTGTCATTGCAAAGTCATTCAATCCAATTTGTATTACTGTATTTTTATGTCCGATACCTCATTTCACTGAGAGACATAGGCACCAAAAGGAATATGAAATAATTCTGGGGCAAACCAAATGCATTATAGAGAGAAAGTACGAATTCTCCAAAATTTACATTGTTTTAAATTCATCTTTTAACCACTTGAATGCTAGAGAGGTCACCAACGGCTAGCATTCAAGGGGTTAATAACCACATTTAATTCAATGAGAATTCGCATTTGTCACCTATGATTACGCTGGTTTGCTCCAGAATTTTGTCACTTTTCTTATGCGCACAAGAACATTGTGAGCGCATTTGGGCATCTGTCCATCCATCCACATGTCTGTTTGTCTATCTATCTATCTATCTATCTATCTATCTATCTATCTATCTATCTATTTATCTATCCCATATCTATCTATCTATCTATCTATCTATCTATCTATCTATCTATCTATCTATCTATCTATCTCTCCTAAAGAGGGACACTTGGCAGATATAGATCCATAATATCTCCTAAAGAGGGGCACTTGGGAGGTGCGAAGCACCAATATCTCCTAAAGAGGGGCAGTTGGGAGGATCAGACTCCTAATATCTCCTAAATAGGAACACTTGGGAGGTATAGAGCACCAATATATCCTAAAGAGGGACACTTGGGAGGAATGGACTCCTAATATCTCCTAAAGAAGGAAACTTGGAAGGAATGGACTTCTAATATTTCCTAAAAAGGGACAATTGGGAGGTATGGACCCCTCATATCTCCTAAAGATGGACACTTGGGAGGAATGGACACCTAATATCTCCTAAAGAGGGACACTTGGGAGGTATGGACCCCTAATATCTCCTAAAGATGGACACTTGGGAGGAATGGACACCTAATATATCCTAAAGAGGGACACTTGGGAGGTATGGACCCCTAATATCTCCTAAAGAGGGACACTTGGGAGTTTTGGAACACTAATATCTCCTAAAGAGGGACATTTGGGAAGAATGGAACACTAATATCTCCTAAAGAGGGACATTCAGGAGACATGGTCAGGTGAATGGTTCCACCATTTCATGCTTCACTGACAAATTATAATAAGCGGTGTGAGAAGGACAAACGTCTTGACTTCCCAAACACCAATCTCACTATTGAAGTTGCACAGAGCAGGAATTTCGGCTCTTCGCTGTCGGAGTAGTAACGTGAGTTTGCGTTCATTCTTTTCACACCCCATATTACCGCCAATTGACAATCAAGCAGGAATCAGAGGAAGTATTCACCGGACACTGCAGGAATCAGCATGGGTTTGGGTGACTCGGAAAGTATCAACCCCCAGGCGACTGGACCAGGACAGCAATAGCCAGGTACACATGGGCGCTCTTTGTAGATAGCTTAGAAATAGGGTTTACTGTTCTTTTAACACAAGAAAGTGCATTTTTTGTTTTTAATTTTATTTGCTTTTTTTTACAGCATGTCCTGACCAGTACAAGTCGTATTGATTGGGTACATTACGAGCAAAACGTACATTACGAGCAAAAAATAAAGGAGGACTTGATCATCGTCCAGATGATGTAGCCATTGAGGCTCTCAAGCTCGTAATGTCAGCCATATTTCGTTCCAATAAAATACATCATTCTATCCAGCACTGTCCAACAAACACTGTTGTGATGGCTTTTTTCCTTCTCACCCACCGACAGATCGGATTTTATCACAGGTCCTGATTCTAACTGTTATATCTTCTTACATTAACCCCTTAATAACCAGCCACGCATCCCACAGGTAACCCTTTGAGTGCCAGAGGTGTACGCATTGCATTGCAAAGCAATGTGTTGCATACTCCTCTGGCACTCAAAGGGTTAAGGACCACGGATCATTTCCTTTCTTTGCGAAATCAATTCAGGGTGCCGTGCAGCCGCGCAGGACCCCTGAAATCCATGACATGTGAGGACAAACTTGTTAACACAAGTTTACCCATGAAGTCCCTGGCATGTTATGGGTCCTTAAGTGGTTAAAGGAGAAGTAACTCCTAATAATAACCCCTTCTTACTTTACTATGGCCAGAAAATTCTCCTGCCCCATGTGAACTTTTCCTTTGTGCCTCTGTTTGAGAGATAACATCTTCAGAAAGTGATGAATGTTGTGTCTGCGGAGGTGGACATGACAGCTACTAGCAAAACCACAGGGAATAAACTCCACCCACTGTACATGATAATCTTAAAGGGACAGTTATACTTAAAATATTTAAAAAAAAATATGTTGTAGGGTTTTCCCCCTGGGTAAAACAAAGCTGCTCCCACTGCTGAAAGTTGTTTTATTCAAAAGTTATTACAGATCAAACCTAATTTTTTTAGGTGCAATATCACAGTGGCCTTAAAAAGTGCACCTTGTGCCACAAGCATATCATTTATGGCATCACAAGGAAATATTTTCAAATGTTAACATACATAGTAACGTAGTTGATGAGGATGTAAAAAAGACATGTCCATCAAGTTCAGCCTTTTACTCTTGTATTGCCAGATTGCATTGTTTTGCAAATTATGTTGTATATTTGAAAACTGCCCAATTAGTTTGAAAACTTTTGGGCTATATTGCCGAGATTTATACATTTGGCACTATTTTATTATTAAAATGACTAGTTGAAGAGCCCGTTACACGGGCCACAGTGCCACTGCCAGCTGGTCGTGGGGCAGTCACGCGCAGTAGAGACTGCCCGCTCCGCGGCTGATACAGAGCTGGATGCTCCTTCGGAGAGTTCAGCTCTGTATTAGCCGCAGTGCGGGCAGTCTCTACTGCGCATGACTGCGTCATTACACACGTTTCAGCAACTTATTATATAGGATATTTTTTTAACATATATTTTTGGATTCTCTACAATCATTTCTCTTGCTGAAGTTCGCATGGGACTGGATCGGGGCGGTACCTAACCCCGTTCTCACAACCGGCAAATGTGACAACAAGTGTGAGTATTATCCTATGATCATTGGCTATATATACATTGGTACTAGTGGTATCTTTTACACTTTCTTGTGAGATATCCCACCTTGGTGGATTGCACTCCTGTTGTGGTCATGTGTTTATGTTTCCTAAGGGTCCTGAAGGTCCAGTTGGTTACTTGTGGGAAGCATCTGCCTATTCACCAATTGAGTGACTGAGTGGGGGCAGTCAGAGTCCCCCAGCTGTACATCTGACCACTCATAGTGGTTTTGAAAATTGTGAGTATCCTGGTGCATTGGTGGAGGATCACTGTTTACAAAGATATTACACTAGGAAGTGTCTTTATTTTTTGTTTTTTGTTTTTTTTCTGCTTTGAAGCCATCTGTCATAATCCTATATAATAATTTACTAAAACGTGTGTAACAACGCAGTCATGCGCAGTAGAGATTTTAGAGTTAATGACTGCCCCGCGACCGGCTGGCAGTGGTACTGTGGCCCGTGTAACGCCTCTTCAACTCAATTTTAATATTAGAAAGGTATCCATTACTTTTTTGAAAACAGTTATAATATCTGCAAGCACAGCATCCCGAGCTAAAGAATTCCATAGCTTTACTGCCATTGCTGTAAAAAAAATCCCTGCATTTGTTTTGTCTTGAAAAGTACAGCATTTAAAAGAAATGCAAGCAGTACAATATATAAGAAGTTTTACAAGCTAAAGAGAAAAGTCCACTTTATCTGTATGTCTTCATACCTTGTGCGTTATCACATCTTTTATGGTATTAGAAACAAACCAATGAGAAATGATTTAAATAATGCTTTGGCTACTTCTGTAGCATTCAAGGAGATAAAACCCTTTTTGAATCAAGGGTCATTTTAGGAAGTTCTATCTTTCCTCTCTGATGCAGTTAAATAGGACCCTTAGTGCTGTGAGTTATTTTCTTTCACTAGCAGAGGCTGGTACAGAAGCAATATACTATCTGTAGCATCTCTCCCTTCATGTCTTGTATCTCATCCCTTAACTCATCAGACCTCTCAGAGGTAGAAATATTTTGCTCTCCTTCACCTTCGTGTGGAGCTCGATAAAACAAGAGATGCAGTGAAGTACGCTCTGTTCTCCGAGGCTGCAGAGAGATGGCTGACAGCTCACTCTCTGACCAGTAATGATGAATGTTCAATTTGCAGTGGGAATTGAGAAAAGGCCATTGCTCTAAAGGGAGAAATTTCATCAGATAAGACATTATTTTCTTTTCCCAAACCCCACAGATAGCAGGTAGCCTGTGTTTTATGTAGACCAAGAGTAGGCAATCTTCGGATCTTCAGCCCTTGGAATGTTGGAATCTCCAATATCTGAAGAGCGAAAAGGCTGTGTCTATAAGGCAGATATACTATGTATCTATGTAGATATCTATATTAAGTAGTGGTTATACTGTGTATTAGTAGGCAAAACAGGACGTTCCAATACTTTATTTGGCAGTGGGAAAGCTTATATAATTCTAATTTCTCCGGGTTATGAGGCAAAGGTTGAACTTGATGGACTTGCGTCTATTTTCTTTTTTTATATGTATATATATTTTATTGGGATTTTAATGACATTACAATGTAAAAGACTTACGTCTATTTTCAGCCTAATTTACCATGTAACTGTATAGCCCCATATAAATACGCATCTCTGTATACAATGAGTAATAGTACAATACAAAAAAACCCCCCACAGGACAGCAAAGTATCTTGCTAAAGTGTGATCACTGTAATATTGGCAGGAAAAAACATGCAGCAAAGTTGTGAAGGGGATCCTGGTCTGCAGAGCTTACAATCTAATTTGTAAACGTGACAGAATACAGGGAAAGTAGTAGAAGTAGTAGGAGAATTGTGGGAACAAGGCTTTGGTAAGGGAAGTGCTGAGTGATTTTGATGTGAATGTCAGTGTGAAGGTCAGGAAGTGGGGAATTTCTGGGGCTAATTAATTGCACCACAGGGAACAAGACACAATTCCAGTTGATTCAGTTAGATGTTATATCTGAACATGGAGATAATAATAAGAAATATATATATATATGTTATATTAGAACAAGAGGTCAAGATCTAAAGTTAAAGGGTGGAACATTCAGGAGTGATGTGTGTAAGTACTACTTTACAGAGGGGGTGTTAAACTCATGGAACAGCCTTCCAGCAGAGGTGGTAGGGTGAAATACTGTTAGGGAATTAAAACTTGCCAGGGACAGACATGTCTATTCTGAGAATTGTGTAAAACGGTGTATTTTATTATATGGGGAAATGGGCAGAGTGGCTGAGCCAGCTGGTTCATTACTGTTTTAAAAATCTTTATTTCTATGTATTTGTGTGTGTATGTATGTATGTGTGTGTGTATGTATGTGTGTGCGTATGTATGTGTGTGTGTGTGTATGTATGTATGTGTGCGTTTGTGTATATGTGTGTGTGTATATGTGCATGTTTATATCTGTGTGTGTATGTGTGTGTGTGTGTATGTGTGTGTATATGTGTGTGTGTATATCTGCATGTGTATGTGTGTGTGTATGTGTGTGTGTGTGTGTATATATATATATATATATATATATATATATATATATATATGTATGTATATATATAAATATATATATATATATGTTCATGTGTGTGTACGTGTATATATATATATATATATATATATGTATGTGTGTGTGTGTGTGGCCGTTTCAAGCACTGCATTAGATCTGTCACTCATAATATGCTGGAATATTGTGCCTTTCACATGGGATGAATATCACCCGCATACTTGCAGCAACGTTACTGCATTCGGTCAGGACAGCAGTGTAACTGTAGTAAGAAAGGTCTGTATCCAGGTCTATGGGCTGTTGGCGGATCTCTCACACTAGCAGCATTTGATGTTGTGATCCTCATTGCAACCTTCAATGAACATAACTGAGAACTTCAACCTCTTCGGCCCCCGGAGAGAGGGCTCGTGTACTGTGACTGGGGTATGAAAATGATGCAATTTGGTTCATAAAGGGGATGGGGTTTGATCGATTGGGCAGGGCTTATCTGCACTGTACTTGTGAAGTATGCAGGAAGTGGGTGGGAAGTGGGCAGTAAGTGGATGACAAGGAGAAGAAGTAGGCAGGAAGTGGGAGGAACAGGGTGGGAAGGAGGAGATGTGGGTGGGAAGTGGATGGGAAGAAAACGGTGGGAAGGAGGAGATGTGGGTGGGAAGTGGATTGGGGGAACAGGGTGGGAAGGAGGAGAAGTGGTAGGAAGTGGGCAGACTAGGGTGGGAAGGAGGAGAAGTGGTTGAGAGGAATAGGGTGAGAAGGAGGAGACATGGGTGAGAAGTGGGCAGAACAGGGTGAGAAGGAGGAGAAGTGGGCGGGAAGTGGGAGGAACAGTGTGGGAAGGAAAAGTGGGTGGGAAGTAGGAGGAACAGGGTGGGAAGGAGAAAAAGTGGGAGGGAAGTGGGGGGAACAGGATGGAAAGGAAGAGAAGTGGGTGAGAAGTGGGCAGAACAGGGTGAGAAGGAGGAGAAGTGGGTGGGAAGTGGGAGGAACAGGGTGGGAAGTAGGAAGAACAGGGTGGGAAGGAGAAGTGGATGGGAAGTAGGAGGAACAGAGTTTGAAAGGAGGAGAAGTGGATGGGAAGTGGGAAGAACAGGGTGGGAAGGAGAAGTGGGTGGGAAGTAGGAGGAACAGGGTGGGAAGGAGGAAAAGTGGGAGGGAAGTGGGAGGAATAGGGTGAGACGAAGGAGAAGTGGGCAGAGTTTCACAGAAAACACATCACCTCTAGAGAAACAGAGTCAGTCCGCAGAGACCTGGTAATTAACTCTAAAATGCAGAGTCTCTGTGGCAGACACAGAGAATTCCCAGGTATGCCAATAAATATCCAACCGATGTTGTTGCCAGTGAGTAACATTGGCTGAAGCATATGAGGGCCAACAAGAAGACATCATCTCCTGTGTTCCAGATCATCAGTGGAACACAGGAAGTGGTGAAAGAGAAACCCAGAGACAGAACTGTTGCACGGACTTTCACACACTCATGTGAAAGAGGCCTAACAATAAATGCTAATCTGTGCTTTGTTTTAGAAAGATGGAACAGAGGATTTTGATGCAGGAGGAGTGAGACCCTTCTTGACCTCAAATGCATTACAAGGTCTGCTGTTTAACTCCAGACATCTGTATGTTTTTTATGAACAGATGGCTCATGAACTAATAACTAATAAACTGAGAGGCAGGAGAACATTCATGACAATGTCTTGCACAGAGATAGATTGCTACTAACCCTTTGAGTGCCAGAGGGGTACCCAAAGTATTGCGTTTTCTGGCCATCGTAAGTTAAAGGGAAACTCTGACCTCCTCCTTAATCGATTGTGGCTTCCCAATAAATGTTAAATCCGTTTTTTTAATTGATCTTTTCATAGAGAAATTAGCCTTTAAAATGTTCCTTCCTGACATCACTTCGAGGCAGACTGAGACACAGCTCTGTACCGTAGTCTGTCAATCTTCGCCTCTTCCCCTCCCCACTTGTTCCCCGTTACCACCTCCTCTTCTGATGGAGGAATACAGCATGTGAATGAATGAATATGTCTATTTATATAGTGCCAAAAGTGTACGCAGTGCTTTACAGTTGAAGGGTTTAGACAATACAGGGTTACAAGTGCTTTGCAAAGTGAAACATTGGGTGTGAGGTCCCTGCCCAAAAGCTTACAATCTAATGTGGTAACGGGAGACATACAGAGTACATAAGGGTCAAGTGCTGAATACAGAGCTATAGTTCTGGTTAGGACTGGGGACATAAAGTAAAGAATTTATAAAAAGCCTAAGTTGTACACTATAGAGTCTGACACCATGAGGAAAGGATCAGCGGATACAGAAACACATTGGTGTTTCTTTGTTTTTATTTTAAATTAACATAATTACTACTTTTAGCCACATAGCCTACACCATGGAATTTTGGGCACCGGTTCTGAAAAGGTTATACTAGAACTAGAGAGGGTACAGGGAAGAGCAACAAAATGAATTAAAGGAATGGAAGACTTGACATATGAGGAACGACTAGACAAACTTGGTTTATCTATATATATAAAAGAAGACTTTGTGCCTGGCAAAACACACCCAGGGGCGGCAGTAAAAAGGATTACTGCTGCCATTGGGTGATTCTGTGGGAGTGTGATTTTTGGCCTGCCCCCACTATCCAGCCCGCCCACCACTATCTAAGGCTGAAAAAAAAAATGGCTGCCACACACTCCTACACCACAGACACATGCACATGCCCTCCCACACACACACACTAGCAGACACATACACACATGCACGCTGAGGATGATGGGAACAATGTTCAAGCTACAGCTGGAAGGCCATGGTCCAATCTGTATTATGCAGCTTCTTCATTCCCTGTCTTTGAGCCTACACAGCTCTGCTAATTACTACAAGTGAGCTGATTTCTAAACAATCAGCAGGAGGATACTGGCTTGCTGAGAAAGTGGAAACAACGGCAGAGAGGTGATCAGGCAGTGCAGAGCAAGGCTTCAGCTGAGCTGGTAAGTGGCAGAGACATGGATGTGACTGTATTTATATATTGCACAAAGAGAGAGAAAGAGAGCAGGTTGTTTGTCAGTCTGTCTGTAAGTAGAGGTGCCAGTTCCTGCAATCATCTCCATGCTGTACATAGCTCACTGTATAGCATGTATGACAAACTATTTATATATGGTCTGGCATTGTATAGTATACAGTCTGTGTATAAGGACTGGCACTATACAGTATAGGAGGGACAGTCCCTGTTTGACACCCAAATCCCTCTGCTCCTCTATTTAGGAGATCACACGGTGTGGTGTATATACAGTAGGCTGACCAGACCTCACCTTTAACCGGGGACACATAGGAAATAAGCATATTTCAGGAGTGCACCAAAATCAAAGCAGCCCTGCAGTATGCATTTTTCATATGTGTCACTGGTTAAAGGTGAGGTCTGGTCAGCCTAATGTACAAGTGTATCAGATTGCTCCACATCAGTAAAACCCACGGTAATGTGGGTATAAACTTCTGTATATATCTGTTAAATTAGTCTGTGTAAAAAAATACTTTCATCTTCTTCTAAATCATTCACTTACAGAAAGAGTAAATTAACCATTTCAGTGCCAGAGGAGATGCAATGCATTGCTTACCCCCTGGCACTCAAAGGGTTAAAAATTCTCTACAATGGTCTGGCACTGTATAGCAGTGGTTCTCAATCTGTGCCCTCAGTGGCTATTAACAGGCCAGGATTTTAGAATTTCCTTTTAAGAGCACAGGTGAGTTAATCAATATGACTGAGCCTCTGATCAACACACTTGTGTTCTAGCAGTGAAATTCCTAAGTCCTGGCCTGTTAGTGGCCACTGAGGGCATGGGCTGAGAACCTCTGCTGTATAGTATACAGTCTGCATGTGTCTGTGTATAAGGACTGGCACTATACAGTATAGGAGGGACAGTCCCTGTTTGACACCCAAATCCCTCTGCTCCTCTATTTAGGAGATCACACAGTGTGGTGTATATACCAGTGTATCAGATTGCTCCACATCAATAAAACCCACAGTAATGTGGGTATAAACTTCTGTATATATCTGTTAAATTAGTCTGTGTAAAAAAAATACTTTCATCTTCTTCTAAATCATTCACTTACAGAAAGAGTAACTTAACCATTTCAATGCCAGAGGGGATGCAATGCATTGCTTACCCCCTGGCACTCAAAGGGTTAAAAATTCTCTAAAATACACCACCAGCCACGCCCCCAGTAACACCACCGAAAACACAAGTGTCCCTCTTTGGCCATATGAAATGTTGGGAGGTATGTTACTTACACTGCTCACACTGTATGTATTTATGTCCTGATTTGCAGCTGTGTGTCACTGTTTGTGTTGTCAGTGCATGTGTGTGTATATGTGTGTGTTGCATGTGTCTCTGTCTATCACTGTGTGTACCTTTCTGACACGTACACCCTACGCTATAATTCACTATCATAACATTTATTTAAAAAAAAAAGAAACATTTCCTGCATAACATGACGGGCAACGCCGTCCCAAACTGCTAGTTTACTCTAGAGAAAAGATGACTGAGAGGAGAAGTATATGACAGTTCAATACAAGGATCTCTGTGGTGAGTTAGTCATTCCAAGGCCTGATCAGGTGACCAGGGGACACCACTTGAGATTAGAGGAAAGGAGGTTTAGACTTCAGCAGAGGAAGGAGTTTTTTACAGTAAGGTCTGTTAAATTGTGGAATTCATTGCCCAAGGAGGTGGTTATGGCAGATACAATGGATACATTTAAGAGAAGATTAGATACATTTCTTTCCAAAGGGAACATATGGAGTTATACTGTTTATTAGTAGGCAGATCAGGAAGGTCTGATAAAGACTAACTTAATTGGTAGCAGGAAAGCTATAAAATTCTCGGTTACTGGGGTATGAGGAGAAAGTTGAACTTGATGGACTTGTGTCTTTATTCAACCCAATTTACTATGTTACTATGTTACTATTTGTTCATCAACGGTAAACCTTTGGAGCAGAGACCGGGATAACCTGAACAGAGGCAAGTGTAAATCCTATGTCGCTACAGACCGGTTGTTGTGCAGACACCGGTAAACTACTAAGTGGGAGTATATACTACATATATTTTAATGTGCATATATATATATATATATATATATATGAAAAGAGCCCCCATTCTACAGCATATTCACATTTTTCTAAGTTGTACAATGTCCGTGCCATGTAGCATGTTTAAGTTTTGTTAAGGAAGATTAGTTTCAATTGTGAAAATAATCTTCCTTCATCAGTGGTAGGTAGAGCATTCCAAAGATAAGGAGCAGTGAGAGAAAAACGTTTGATATGTGAGAGGGCTGTAGACACAAAAGGAGCTGAGAGAAGATTGCTATTGGCTGATTGTAAGTGGCGGGATTGGGGTATAGTGGGAGATCAGAGTGGAAATGTAGGAAGGGGTAGAGAAGAGAAGAGTTTTGAAATGAGAGAGGCAGAAATTTGTAAGAGATCCGGAGTGTGCGAGTTGGAGTGCCCTCATTGGCAAAAGAGTGTGCAGGGCATGCGCTGGATTCCTCCATCAGAAGAGGAGGTGGTAATGGGGAACAACTGGGGAGGAGAAGAGGCAAAGGTTGACAGACTGTGGTACAGAGATGTCCCGCAGCCTGTCCTGAAGTGAGGATACACTTTAAACGCTAATTTCTCCATGAAAAGAGAAATTTCAAGCGGAACTATCACCCACATTCAAGTTACCCCCAAATAATTATGTACATAATGATAAGCATATCCATACTAGTATAATCCGGAATAAGACCAGTGTTATTGACAAATCAGGCAGGCATCAGCACGGCCATCTTGCCAAAGACACATCTGCATGCGTGTGCTGTCCGCCCCGGTCTCCTCTAGGAGGAGTTGTATTGTACCTTAAGGTACAGGAAGTGACTGACGGTGCAGGCGCACAGATTCCTCTACAGCAAGCTGCCTGCCTGACCATCTCAGAACGAGTTGGATTTGTCAATAACGTTGGACTTATTCCAGATGATACTGGTATGGAAATGCTTATCATTTTGTGCATAATTATTTGGGGGTCATTTTAATTTGGGTGATAGTTTTGCTTAAAAAAAAAAATGGTTTTAAGATTTATTGGGAAGCCCCTCTGGCACGCAAAGGGTTAATACAGTAGATTAATTAAATGCATGTATCCCCTGTTGCTAATTCCCTTTGTTACAGCCTCATCCACTGAGAGGCAGAGCTGATTGCAATAAGTTTTAATTACTCACAGATGTCTGAAACCTTCTTTCATGGCTCCAGATCAGTTTTGGATTCTTTGTTAAAGGGATAGTAATACTTAAGTATTTCTAATCCCTATATTAAAGTCCTATTAAAAATAAATGTATTGCCCCCAGTGTCATCTCTCAAACCTTTATGGTTTGCGAGATGATCGCTCCTATAGTTGCCCTCTCCCTCCCCCTTCCCCGTAGTCAGCGTTCTAGCTGACTGCAGGGAAGCAAGTCGTACGACTTTCAGGCGGCTCTCCAGCACAGCCGCGATTGCTTTAATAAAAAAGAAAACTTTCACTGAAATGGTCTTCAAAACCAAGCACACGTAGAAGACCGTATTACTGAAAGATTTTTTTTTTATTAACGCGATCTTGGCTCTGCTGCAGAGCCGCCTGATGATCTATGACCAGATTTCCCTTCAGTCACCTACAACGCTGACTTCGGGGAAGGGGGAGGGAGAGGGCAACTTTAGAAGCGATTATCTCTCAAACCACAAAGATTTGAGAGATGACACTGGGGGCAATGCATTTATTTTTAATAGGACTATAGGGATTAGTAATACTTAAAGGGATAGTAATACTTCGTTTTAACTTTATTTTATTTTGTAGGCATTAAAAAAACATGAAGAATGATATAAGTCTTATCTCTCAAACCTTTATGGTTTAAGAGATATTCACAAACAAAGTATCCCTTCCCTGTTCAACCAGATCAGAAGGGAGATGCCCAGGTAGACTGCAGAGAGGGACAATCTTCAATTAAGATAATGGAAAAAGCTGAAAAACTTGTCAAGGGGGGAAGGGCTTTCATTGTTTTCATACAAAGAAGATTGTCCCCTTCTGTTATCTGTCCTGTCATACAACCAGACTCACATCTGAGAAGAGATGACTTACACTAGGTAAAAGGGGCGGGAGGGGAACTTTGCTTGTGAATATCCCATAAACCATAAAGGTTTGAGACATAAGACTTATATCATTCTTCATGTTTTTTTAATGCCTACAAAATAAAATAAAGTTAAAACGAAGTATTACTATCCCTTTAAGTATTACTATTCCTTTAAGTAGATTTCGCTTATAGAAACAGAAGAGTGATTTTACAGAGACTTAGAAATTCAGGTTATAAAGGGAAGTTGTCTGAGTTTGGATGAGCTGTCAAGAAATAAAAAAAATATATATAATATTGCATATAATTGGAATTAACAACTTTACTGTTTAAACCCAATTGCAGTCACATCACTTCTCATAGTGGGACGTCTGATACTTATCTACACTGAACTGTCATGAGTATTTTCTTAAAAAGACCATTGATGGCCACAAGAGCTGATGCAGCCAGTGACCTAGAAGGGTTAGTATAGTGACCTCTATGAGTTACACACATTAAAGGGACAGTAACGTCCCCTAAAAAATATTTAGAGTTACAACAAAACGCAAGCAATCGCAAATAGCACATAAATTTATGGCTTTTATAAAATAGCGAATGTTCCACCTTTTTGCACCCCCCCCCCATTGTGCCAAGTATGAATATCCCCTTAAAGAGATAGAAATACTAGTATTAAAATGGAGGTCGAGTCTTCTTTATTTCTTTTTTCAACACGTAGTGCTACATTTGAATACTTACAGTTTTATAGTTCAAGAGGTATTCAATCAGAAATTATTCCTCTCCCTCCCATTCCCCTTGTGTCACTCTACCTCGGTGTGGTCCAGATGTAGCGCGGCGAGGGACAATCTTCAGTAAGCAAAAGGAAAATAATGCCCTCCTTTGTCAATGCAGGCAGGCTTTTTCTTATAATTATTGTGAGAAGATTGTCCCTCATGCAGCTGTCCAGTCCCAGGACTCGATTCCAGATCTGATGGGAGGTGGCCAGTAGGGGTGCATACCTCCCAAGTGTCCCTCTTTGAGACTCAAATCCCTCTGTCCATCTTTCCCACCCTGGTGTCCCTCTTTTTAAGAGATCAGACTTTGTGGTGTGTATATAAGTGTATCACCCTGGTGTCCCTGTGTTTAGGAGATCATTCTGTGTGGTGTGTATATAAGTGTATCACCCTGGTGTCCCTGTGTTTAGAAGATCAGACTGTGTGGTGTGTATATAAGTGTATCACCCTGGTGTCCCTGTGTTTAGGAGATCAGACTGTGTGGTGTGTATAAGTGTATCACCCTGGTGTCCCTGTGTTTAGGAGATCAGACTGTGTGGTGTGTATATAAGTGTATCCCCCTGGTGTCCCTGTATTTAGGAGATCAGACTGTGTGGTGTGTATATAAGTGTATCACCCTGGTGTCCCTGTGTTTAGGAGATCAGACTGTGTGGTGTGCATATAAGTGTATCACCCTGGTGTCCCTGTGTTTAGGAGATCAGACTGTGTGGTGTGTATATAAGTGTATCACCCCGGTGTCACTGTGTTTAGGAGATCACACTGTGTGGTGTGTATATAAGTGTATCTCCCTGGTGTCACTGTGTTTAGGAGATCAGACTGTGTGGTGTGTATATAAGTGTATCACCCTGGTGTCCCTGTGTTTAGGAGATCAGACTGTGTGGTGTGTATAGAAGTGTATCACCCTGGTGTCCCTGTGTTTAGGAGATCAGACTGTGTGTTGTGTATAGAAGTGTATCACCCTGGTGTCCCTGTGTGTAGGGGATCAGACTGTGTGGTGTGTATATAAGTGTATCACATTGCTCCACAGTAATAAAACTCACATTAATGATTGTATAACCATCAGTATATGTGTTTATAAATTAGTCATTGCAAATAAAATACTTTAATGTTGCTCTAGATCATTTATTAAGTTGCACAAAGAGGTGTCAGTAGGTCATGAAATCACCTATAAATTCTTCGTAATGCCCCGGCCCACCAGCCACGCCCCCAGTAACACCACCTAAAACAAAAGTGTCCCTCTTTGTCCATTTGAAATGTTGGGAGGTATGGGGGTGGGAGGGGGGCTTATATAACACACAGGCAGATTTAATAAAGTTTTCAAATACGAAAACTTGACAGGTCAATTTGAATTTATCACAGGGCCACATATCCACCCAGAGCATAGATTAAAAAAAAAATTTAAACATTAAAAGCAGTATAAGATAGGAATCAGTTTGCTTTTAAGTGCTTTCAGGCAATGTAAAACATTTATGCCTCTATGTTTATTTGAAAGCTCTTTCGTATCAAAGCAGTTTGCGTGTTAACATTAATGTTGGTTTAAATCTACACAGTAAACTGTGAAGCGGAGACCTTTCTCTACCTATCATATTATCTCAAGGATTAAAGGTCTTTCTCCATTTCCATGCATCCTCTAGGGACAGACGTTACATGCGTGGTTACGCTTGGTAGATCACGTTAACGAGAGACGGGTACAGTAACAAGACATTAGGCATTTTATATAAAGTAATATGTTCCATCTTGTCATTTCCCATGAGGTAACGCTCCAGTACTTTCAACGATTGCAGCGCATGAGTATTTTACTTAAATATGCATAACCCATTTTGAGTGCTAGGGGGGTGTCACCTTCTGGCACTCAAAGATTTAACCCCTTCCCTTTACCGATCCTTTTTCTTTTTTTTACCTCCCATACAGATTGTCATTGTGCATTTTCATAGCATTTTCATAGCTAATATTTCAGTAACATCGAGGTGTGCATATTCAGACACATGCACTTTAAAGGGGAACTGTCACTGTTTAACCTCTTAACGACTTCAGATGTGCCAGGACCGTCACGGTGGTTCAGCACTTAAAGGGATAGTAACCCCCCCAACAACTTGACGCCAAAATACAGCAATCATACAAACATACTGAACACACTTAGTCCCATCTCTCAAACCTTTATGGTTTGAGAGATGTAAGGTAAGACAGACCTCCGGTCCCTCCCCCTTCTGCCTGACGAGCTGTAAAGCTGTCAGAGGCAGAATCCAGTCGGCCGACTTTCGGCGGTTCTGCAGGAGCTCTGACATCTAGATATCTCCGTATAATTACTTCATAGGAATGGTCTACAACATGTGCTTGCAAGCCAGGCACATGTTTTAGACCATACCCATGAAGTAATAATACGGAGATATCTAGATGACAGCACTCCTGCAGAGCCGCCGTCTGGTGCTGGAAGCCGGATCTCATGACGTCCGCTATACAGCGGACGTATGAGAAGGGGGAGGGAGCGGAGGTCTGTTTTGCCTTACATCTCTCAAACCATAAAGGTTTGAGAGATGGGACTAAGTGCGTTCAGTATGTTTGTATGATTGCTGTATTTTGGCGTCAAGTTGTTGGGGGGGGTTACTATCCCTTTAAAGCGGAACTTTCACTTAGTATTAAGTCACCCTCCAATAATTAAACACATGGCGACTAGCTTCATAATACTTCTATTACCTCTCAGAAGTACCAGATTCTAAAGAAATCCTTAATTTTCAAAGACCGGAAGCCAGGCATCAGCGCAGACATCTTGTCTTAGAGACGTCTACATGCCTGCACTGTGCCATAAGGCACCAGCAGGGACTGACGGTGCAGGCGTGCCGACGGCATTAACATGGCCGTCAGTCTCCGAAGATTAAGGATGACTTTAGAATCTGACGCGTCTGAGAGGTAATAGACGTATTATGAAGCTAGTCGCTATATGTTTAATTATTGGAGGGTGACTTTATATTAAGTGTAAGTTCCGCTTTATGGAACTTAATGGATTTTTTTTTCTTTTATTCCACCTCATCAATTATGCTATTATGTTAGAAATCAATGGAGGATTTAGAAACACTGGATAATTTACCAGTCCTCCCAATTAAAGGGATAGTATTGGTTGGGTATGAATTTAATATTGATTCTTCTACATACTTTTGTATAACGATGTGTACCTTTGAAATTGTCCATAACGTTGCCATTTTCTTTTCATTCCATATTAAAGTGTCCCTCTCCCGTCCCTTTTCCATACGTAATGATTCATCCCATAAAACAGTGATTCTCAACCAACGTGCCATGGCACTTCGGCGTGCCGCGGACATCAAATTAGGGTGCCCCATATTTTCTATGAATACTGACAAAAATTTGATCATTATATTTTAAATGTATAAGTTTATTTTTATAACTATGATTGTGAGACCTAATAATATCTGTATATTTACGAATTGTACCTTTTATTATGCCCTTGATAAATTACATTAAACGTGCTGGGGTGCCCTGAAAGTTCCAGATTGCATGTTAGCGATGCCTGGAGTAAAAAAAGGTTGAAAATCACTATCCTAAGAGCAGCAAGTTGGCCTGGATGGATCGCAATGAGGGACAGCGTAAGGACAAGCCTTCCCTTCTTGGTCAAGTGGTGGGTAGGGTTTCCTTATACTGATAGATAGAAGATTGTCCCTCGTTGTGATCTGTCCGATCAGCTGACTGGATTCCCGATCTGAGGGAATGATTTGTGACGTAGGGAAAAGGGGCGGGGGGGGGGCACTTTAATTCAGAATAAAAAGATAACGGCAGTGTTATGGACGATTACACATAGTTACAGGGGTGTAGGAACCGGGGGGTATGGGGGGAACGCATTCCCCCACAGGAAATCATGCGGGGGACAGATAATGTAGAAATCCACCCCAGGCGCTAGATGCACCGGCCCGGGGGATGAAGGCTATGGGTGACCAGCAGGAGGGGAACGCTTCCTGACGGTCATCTCCTTGTAGCGTGTGTGTGGCTGAGCAGAGTAGAGCTCGGGTAGAGGAGCTTCTGTATCCTTTACCTCAGTCTGACAGGAAGCTGCTCACCAAGCACAACGAGCAGACTGTCGGACTGGGTAGACAATCAGAAGCTCCTCTACCACGGTCCACTCGGCTAGGGTACACAAAAGGTACAGAGGGGCTGGGGGGGCAAACTGACACACAGGGAGCCTGGGGGGGGGGTGCAAAGCAACACACAAGGGGGCTGGGGGTAAAGAGATACACAGGGGAGCTCAAAGTGAGCAAAATGCTATCCCCCAAGATTAGTGGGGGTTCCTATGTCTCTGCATCATTATACAAAACAAAGTAGAAGATTTGATCTTACATTCATACCTAACCATTACTTTCCCTTGAAGTTCTTTACCTAGATCCCTTTCCTATTCGAACATGTGGGAAGCTTTGGTTTCTCTATAATATGGGAGAATTTCTTGAAAGATTTCAGAAACATTAGCTCTTCTTTAGAGATTATGAGATAGAAATTCAAATCTAGTGGAACTAACTTTGTCCCTGAGTATTTGGCAGCTGTAATATCTTAAAAAAAATATTTAAAAATCTATAAGGATGAAAACAATATATTTTCCATTAAAAATTCTTACTGATCTTTCAAAATAAAGATCCTTAGTATTTTTTTTTTGTCTCCTCTCGGTTTTGTAACAAAGCTGTTATTATTTTGCAATTACTGCCCAATTAAGCCCTAGAGCAGTAGCGTGACCACATTTCCATTCTGCCATTCAGGGACAGTGCTGTGATGAGAGTACTTCTCTCGAGCTCTAGGGCAGCTATGTGGGAGGGGTCAGTATACATCACTGGACATCAGTGCTCAAGTTTCTCTTTATCTAGCGCACCACAGTGTTCTAACCTCTAGAGGGAGAACTGTCCATTGACTGGTGTGACAGGAAGCAATGTCTGTGGTGGGCTACAATATAATATACATCACACCCAATGGCTTAGACTAGCATTACACTACAATAAAGCTGCACTGCAGCTTCTTTTTGATGTCAGGATCAAGGCTCAGTTCTGTCTTTAGTGCTTAGGACTCTGTCTAGAAGCCATTTTCTTGTAGCCCCGCAGAGGCATCACTTCCTGTCACAGTAGGCAAAGGGCAGTGTTTAGATTCTTTATTCAGGGACTTTGTATTGTCTCTGAAGGGGGCTGCCCGGGACATGGGACACACACATAAATTCCAGGACTGTCCCTGGCAATCAGGGACATGTAGTCACCCTATAGAGCAGTGGTTCTAAATCTTTTTTTGTTCGGGGCACCCCTAAAATGTAATCTTGAATATTCCGGGCACCCCTAACATATTTAAAGTACTTTATAAAGGGCATAATGAAGCGTACAATACATAAATATACAGTATTACTATAATCATAGTAACATAACTAAACATATTGTGCATAACAATTTCTATAAATCTTTATTTACAAATTAATTTTTGTTAGTCTTTATAGAAAACACAGGGCACCCTAAGCTGATGTCAGAGGTGCACCCACAGCACCCTGGTTGAGAATCACTGCCCTAGAGTCACTGAACTTCAAATACAAACCCTCCATCTGGAAATGTTATTGTGACCCTTAGAGTGAAGGAAGGAGAAAAGCCAGCTATGATTCTGATTGTTTCAGCATTTATGATTGATTCTCTATGAGACTGCTATTCAAGTGTGCTGAGATACTGAATTCTCAAGAGGCACTAGGCTATGGTGTCCATATCTCCCCTCTGCTGTGTCAGCTGAAGGTAAAAATCAAGCCGTTTAGGTTTCAGAAAGCTACAATGTGTCTGCTGTGCTGACACTAGAGCTGGGCTGCATCGTTCTGCTGTCAGCCTGGTTTTGAATAGGTCTCGTAAGCTATTTTATACGTCATGATTTCTCATTGAAAATGACTGAGCTTCATATACTAAGAACAGCTAAAGTAATTCGGTTCAAACCAACTGTACCGCAGGAGAGAAATAAAAAATAAAATAAATCACAGTCATTTTATCATTTTGATTTGTTTTCTTTTGTTGGTCCTGAGGTCAGGGATTTGGGTTCCAATAATCTTTGTCACTGATATTGTTCCTTATTGTCACATGAAATCTCTAAATGCTAAAATCTTATTTCCTTTGCATTTCTTTATGCATCTTTGGAAATTTAATTTTCCTTAATAAAGCTTTTGAAAACCAAAATAAATACATCTTCAAACTACTGTTGATTTAAATGGGTCTTTTCAACCCTTAAAGGGATAGTAATACTTCGTTTTAGCTTTATTTTATTTTGTAGGCATTAAAAAAACATGAAGAACGATATAAGTTTTATCTCTCAAACCTTTATGCTTTAAGAGATATTCACAAGCAAAGTTTCCCCTCCCGCCCCTTTTACCTAGTGTAAGCCATCTCTTCTCAGATGTGGAATCCAGTCCATAGACCAGACAGATAACAGAAGGGGACAATCTTCTTCCTATGAGAACAATGAAAGCCCTGCCCCCCTTGACAAGTTTTTCAGGTTTTTCCCTTATCTTAATTGAAGATTGTCCCTCTCTTCAATCTACCTGGGCACCTCCCTTCTGATCTGGCTGAGCAGTGTTACATCAGTAAAAGGGGTGGGAGGTGGATACTTTTTCATTGAATTACTCTTGAACTACAACGCTGACAGAATTGAAATAACACTCTCCAAAGTCCAAATACTATGATGATTAATTAGAGCCGCTTTTATTATGAAACATTACTATCCCTTTAACTGCTAGAGAGATAGTCAATGGATTCCATATTTAAAGGCTTAAAGCGGAACTATAACCCAAATGAAAGTTACCCCCAAATAATTATAATTATGCACATAATGATACGCATATACATATTATCCAGAATTATTCCAGCGTTATTGAGAAATCCAACACGTTCTGAGACAGTACCGTCATTTGTGCTCCTGCATCGTCAGTCCCTTCCTGATCCTTAAGGTACAATGAAGCCTCTCCTAGAGGAGACCAGGATGGACAGCGCAGGAGCGCAGATGTGTCTTTGGCAAGATGTCTGCGCTGGTGCGTGCCTGACCGTCTCAGAACGAGTTGGATTTCTCAGTAACACTGGATAATACTAGTATGGATATGTTTATCGTTATGTGCATAATTATTTGGGGGTAACTTTAATTTGGGTGATAGTTCTGCTTTAAAGGACCCATTTAAATAAATGGGAATTTTTTGTCTGCCCACCATGGTGTGCTTGCCTTGCCCCAGCCTCATTGAGACTGATGTACTATGAAAAGCCGGGAGGAAGCCAACTACACCCTGGTAACATTTCACAGTGCTTTCAAGGCTTCCCGCACCAGCATTCAAGAGGTTAAAAACTTCCTTTACTCTCTGAGCACCAGAGATTTATCCAAAAGCAATGCATTCGATACCCCTCTGGCAATCAAAGAGTTAAGTTAATGAAATTTTTTTTTTCCTGTTCTCCCGTAGTACATCCTGGTTGAATCAAAACGGAACCAATTCTCCTTAACCCTTTGAGTGCCAGAGGGGTACAGAATGCATTGCAAAGCAATGCGTTGCATATCCCTCTGGCACTCAAAGGATTAATACATTAGTCTCAATGGGGGAGATACACACTACCGTTCAAAAGTTCGGGGTCACTTAGAAATGTCCTTGTTTTCCATCAAATGAGTTGCAAAATGAATATGAAATACAGCCAAGACGATGACAAGGGTAGAAATAATGATTTTTAACTTAAATAATAATTGTGTCTTTTAAAATTTGCTTTCGTCGAAGAATCCTCCATTTGCAGCAATTACAGCCTTGCAGACCTTTGACATTCTAGTTGTCAGTTTGTTGTAATGTGAAGAGATTTCGCCCCATGCTTCCTGAAGCACCTCCCATAATTTGGATTGGCTTGATGGGCACTTACGTACCATACCGTCAAGCTGCTCCCATAACGGAAACAAGAACATTTCTAAGTGACCCCCCAAACTTTTGAACGGTAGTGTACAAAACTGGAGTTATGCGAAAAGAACTGTTATTTTGGACTTAAAAGTATGGCCAACTTTTATGGAAATGCTAACGCCATTTTTGGAAGTCTTTACTGTCCGTAGTCGGCTTTTTGTCTAAGTGACGATAGGTGGTGTTACTTCTCCTTTAAAGAAATTGTATTGCATAAAAATAACTTTATTTATATCTGCTATTAACATTTGAAGGTGAAACTGATATCAGTCTCGCTCTTTAAAATGAGGCTCTTCTGACATTTTAAAGTTTTACTCTCTCCTCTTTCCCTGAGGTTATCTAAGAAGCTGATAAAGTGACTCCACCAATTGAACAAGGGTTGCTAATTGCAACCCTGCATCCAAACAGACCGAGAATGTAAGCCTCTGAAGAAGTGGCTATTGGAGACACGAAACGCGTTAGGCGTTGTTTTACATATATCGCTTTGTCTATATTGCTTACTATTTTTAAATATTCAGCTGGTGATTGCTTGTTTAAGCTCGCTATTCGGGTGTTAATATTAATTTTATGCTGGAGAGTAATATTTTGTTACAAGCTCTCTAAATCAAGGGATTTCAAGAATAAAGAAGGTTCAGCGAAAACCAGCATAAGCTAAAACACTGAGAGGCAAGTGGGGGCCTCTGATAAATGTGAGTAGTATTCTATGGGTGTTGGTGAAGGATCATCTTAGTAAGAACATACTATGCTTAGAGGATTGTTTGCGACATTTTTTTCTTTTTCTTTTGTCTACTACAGTTTGAGTGGGAATCCAGCTCTCTTAGAATGTGCATCATCATCAAAAGGCATTGATCGAACTCCAAGAACAACCATATTTTAAAGGGGACATTGGACTTAGTTTGTATGTTTTGTTTTGTTTTTTATTTTTCTTATCATCCTTGTATGTCTTATTTTTGACTTTCTGTCTTCTCTTTTGTCTTTTCTTTGGGTCATCTACTGTATATCCCTTGTGGGTAGATTAAGGCGCTCTCATCGAGACTTTACCTTTTTTGTTTCCATCTTACAGTCTTGTTTGCATATATACGAGAATGGTGAGTCACTTTGTCCTGAGCACAAGCTTTGTTGTATTTGCTGTTTAGAACACGGTAAATTACTCACAGAGGAAGATTCTCAATATCATCTGCTTGCCTATTGGTAAGGGCACCATATGAATTCCTTTAGTGTTGAAGGACTGACATCAGTGAAAGGTTGGGGAGGAGGGTAGAATAAAATTGAATAACTTCAGAAGGGTTATATGTTAAAGAATGTGACTGACATCAGTCACACTCTTAAATGTTCAACAACATATTTAAATAAGGTTATTTTTAAGCATTGTTATACCTTTGAAAGATTTCTGGGTCCCAGTTTCCAGGAAGGTATAAAAAATGTTTTAATGATGGGCTGAGGAATTATCTGCATTTTTTCCCGGCCAATACAAAGAGGATTGCCTATTACTAAGTGCATATATCTTCTTCAGTTTCATCCTTGGTCTCATTTGTATTACCACATATAATTACATTTAATTTCTTTGGGAATATTGAAGCAAATTGACCTACTCCTAAGTGTTTCTGCTTCACAGTCTTAAAATGTGGGGAAATGTAGCATTATGTGATTTTTACATCGAATTTACTGTAATTTGATTGCTTTCATTAACCCTTTGAGTGATTCATGGCACTAGGGTTAACCCTTTCTCGCTCCAGTAACCCGCACGCTCGCTTGGCAGGTAGGGGTAGGTGTGTGGAAACCCAATCCTTTAAAGGAATAGTAATACTTCATTTTATCTTTATTTTATTTTGTAGGCATTAAAAAAATATGAAGAAAGATATGTCTTATCTCTCAAACCTTTACGGTTTGAGAGAGATTCACAAGCAAAGTTTCCCCTCCCGCCCCTTTTACCTAGTGTAAGCCATCTCTTCTCAGATGTGGAATCCAGTCCATAGACCAGACAGGTAACAGCAGGGGACAATTTTCTTCCTATGAGAACAATGAAAGCCCTGCCCCCATTGACACGTTTTTCAGGTTTTTCCCTTATCTTAATTGAAGATTGTCCCTCTCTGCAGTCTACCTGGGCACCTCCCTTCTTCTCTGGCTGAACAGTGTTACATCAGTAAAAGGGGCGAGAGGGGGATACTTTATCATTCAATTACTCTTGAACTACAACTCTGACAGAATTGAAATAACACTCTCCAAGGTCCAAATACTATGATGATTAATTAGAGCTGCTTTTATTATGAAACATTACTATCCCTTTAACTCTTTGAGTCTTGTCTCTCTGGTCATTTCACTCAAGGTGTTAAGAACCCTCTGGTCCATAAGGGGTTAAGAATTATGGATAAAATAACTGGGTCTTTTGCATTGAATCAATGTAACGTCCACCACATGCACAGAGACAAAAGAGGAAACATTCTGGTAAACTCTAATAGCGATTTTAACCCATTGAATGCTAGAGAGGTCTCCAGCCGATTGCTTATCAATGCATTGGAGACCTCTCTATCGTTCAAGGTGTTACAACCCTATTTAACCCCTATTTAAATCCATTTAAATGTTTATTTGTTCTGTGCGGTACAGCTCATTTAACTGGTCCATTTTCTTTTGCACATACCCAGTATGTCTGAGCATTCCCACTGTAATACTGTGTGTACGAACTGGATTATAACCCAGTGGGAATGGGGGACTGCAGTACAGAACGGCACCCCCTGATTCAGTAATAGTCATACACAACAACTCTCAGGGTTTGACAAGGAGACTCAGGGGTTTGACGCAAGTGTCAGGGTGAAGGGCCAAATTTTCAGGGTGTGAGAGTTCTGTGTTACCTACTGTATGATTTGACCCAATTAAATGTTTTTTTAGGGATTGGTTCCATTTGTAACAGAAAGACAGGGGAGATGTCCTGCTTGTCTAGTAACTCCCCAGACAGAATAGGGAAGGGGAGACATGAAGAAGGGGAGGGTAGGAAATGAGGTACCATTGGGGTGGGTAAGACTTAGACTAAAGTAAGGAGAAACAGGAAGTTAGGGTCTTTTTCACTGGAGCGCGGAAGTGAGCACCTGGCCGTTCCTCCCTGGTGTATGACGGCCATGGTGGTGTGATACTGGCCTGTTGTTTGGATACTTAAATATTAAATGGGAAAATAGAAAATGATTGGTTCTTCTCATAATTATTATTATTATTTTTTTTTGTTAAAAGGGCATGAGGGCACTTTGGACAAAAAGGGCAGGTGATCAAGTCCTCCTTGTGCACATGCAGTGGCGTAACAATAGGGGTCGCACCTGCGACTGGGCCCGTCACTCTCAGGGGCCCGGGCCGTCCCCTGCGACCCCCTCGCCATGCGCCCGCAGGACAGCTGATCTCCCTGCGGCCGGCGCTCTAGTAATGCAGAGCGCTGGGAGATGACATAATCTCCCAGCTCTCTGCATTACTAAGAACCGCGCGGGAGATTGTGTACCAGTCAGAGGTCTGTGCCTCATTCACACACCGCTAGACCACCAGGGACTCGAGATAGGTGGATGGGGGGGTCAGTAGGGGCAATGTGGAGATGGGGGCATTGGGGGTCAATGTGGAGAATGAGGGGCATTGTGATGGGGGCATTGTTGAAGGGGCAATGTGGAGACTGAGGGGCAGTGTGGAAGGGGCATTGTGGAAATTGAGGGGCAATGTGGAAGGGGCATTGTGGAGAATGAGGGGCATTGTGGAGATTGAGGGGCAATGTGGAATGGGCATTGCGGGGAATGAGGGGCATTGTGGAAGGGGCATTGTGGAGAATGAGGGGCATTGTGGAGATTGAGGGGCAATGTGGAAGGGGCAATGTGGAGAATGAGGGGCAATGTGGAAGGGGCATTGTGGAGAATGAGGGGCATTGTGGAGATTGAGGGGCAATGTGGAAGGGGCATTGTGGGGAATGAGGGGCATTGTGGAAGGGGCATTGTGGAGAATGAGGGGCAGTGTGATGGGGGCATTGTGGAGAATGAGGGGCAAAGTGGAAGGGGCATTGTGGAGGTGGTCAATGTGGTTGAGGGGGGCCAATGTGGTCAAAGGGGGGCCCATGGCAATTCTTGCACCAGGGCCCCGTTCTAGTTACGCCTCTGTGCACATGCCTGCCCGGTGGTGCTGGTTTGGGCTGGCCAACTGGGGTAATTGTTTAACTGTGTTTGGTTTACCTAAGTGCTAAGCGTGATCATTGTCTGTTTGGCCGTGCAAGGGGAGTTAATATGTTGGAATAAGTGGGTTTGTTCAGAAGAATGGATACGGGGGGGATATATATATCAGTTGGAAAGAATTAGAATTTGTGTAAAGTTGACATGGTTTGGATTTTAATAAACCGTCCTGTTCATACCCAAAAATTGGTCGTGGTATGTTTTATTGACTATGCCCTATGCCTTCTTCATGTTTGACTTTAGGTAGTGAGCTCTCTAAACTGTAGCATGTTAACGGTTCTTTGCGGGCCAATTGGGGTGTCTCTAGGTCAGAGCAAGGAGGTACGTATTATATAAAATCTACATTATGAGAAACTTTAAAGGTTAATATTTCAAAAATGTCAGGGTCAGCTCCTCTTGAGAGTTCTCAGGTATGGTAGAAATATATTGCCCTGCTCGTGGCATGTAATGTGTAATGCCCCAATTGTAACGTTTTACGGTGTATTCCATTGTTGGTGGCATGTAATGATAGACAATGGTAATGGTAGACAATAGACTTAACAGTAGCATGCAGTGCCAGCTGGCAGCTGCAAAGGCCAATAAGATATTGGCATGTATTAAAAGGGGTATTGACTCAAGGGAGGAAGATATAATTATGCCTCTTTACAGGTCCATGGTGGGAACCCACCTAGAATATGCTGTTCAATTCTGGGCGCCCTTTCTGAAGAAGGACATTATGGAACTAGAGAGAGTGCAGAGGAGGGCCACAAAACTAGTAAGGGGAATGGAAAGTTTTAGTTATGAAGAGAGGCTAGAAAAGTTAAACTTGTACACACTAGAGAAACGGCGTCTTAGAGGGGATATGATAACACTATATAAATATGTTCAGGGCCCATACAAAGGGCTCTCCAAAGACTGTTCATTAACAGAACAGTACACAGGACAAGGGGCCACCCGCTTAGACTTGAGGAAAGGAGATTTAATCTACAGCAGCGGAAGGGATTCTATACGGTAAGGACAATAAAGGTATGGAATTCACTGCCTGAGGAGGTGGCGCTATCGAATACATTAGATGCCTTTAAAAAGGGCCTGGATACTTATTTAAAAGCGCATAACATAGAGGGCTATGTACGTTAGTATTGGGATTAATATTTAGTTAGGGCTTGTAGATCCAGGGAGAAATCTGATTGCCATTTGGAGTCAGATGCCTTCTTTTGGGTCAGCGATGGTAAACAGGAATAGGAAAAGGGTTGAACTGGATGGACGCAAGTCTTTTTTCAACCTAAATTACTATGTAACTATGTAACTATATATAATGCTCTGCTGGTGGTATGATATGGCGCATTGCTCTTCTGGTTATATGTAATGGTCTATCACTCTGCTGGTAGAAAGTAATTGTGTGTTGTTCTGCTAGTTGTATGTAATGGTATTTTGCCCTGCTGGCTACATTCAAATGTGTATTACTTTGCTGGTGATATGTTATGGTGCATTGCTTTGCTGGTGATATGTAATGAATGGTATAATGCTCTGCTGGTGGTATGTCATGGTATATTGTCCTACTTGTAATAGTATATTATACCACTAGTGGTATGTTATGGTGTAGTGCTCTGCTGGTGCCATGTAATTGATGTATTGTCTTACTGGTGACAAGTAAAGTTAAATGGCTGTACTTGTAGTGTATACAAAGGTATATCGTACTGCTGGTGGCATGTACTTGTGTATTGTTCTTCTGGTTGTATCATATTACTCTGCTGGTTGCATGTAATTGTGTATTCTTCTGGTTGTATCATATTACTCTGCTGGTTGCATGTAACTGTGTATTGTTCGCCGGTTGTATATAATGGTATATTGCCCTGCTGGTGACATGCAAATCTGTATTGCTTTGCTGGTGGTATGCAAGGATGTGTTGCTCTGCTGTTGTGTATTGCCTTGATGGTGGCATGCAATGGTGTACACTCTGCTGGTGAAAGGCAGTGGTGTATTACTCCAATTGCAGTATGGAATAGTCTGTCACGCTCCTGGGAGGAGATTCACTAAGCGGTGATAAAGTGGAGATAAAGTGGAGATGATCCACCAGTTTATCAGTTCTCCAGTTCCTTTGTAATGCTATGGAGCCTATTCACTAAGATCTCCAAAGCTGATGAAATCTTAGTGCATAGGGTCCATAGAATAACATAGGAACTGGAGAAGTTATCTCCACTTAATCACCTCTTAGTGAATCTTCCCCATGGTCTCATTAATTACTAAAAAAAAAAACAAAGCTATGAAGTCACTGACCTGGTGGAAAATGGACATCCTTTTGAGTTTCATGTAGATAATATATGATCCTTCTGGATCTAACCCTTTGAGTGTGTTGTAATGCATCGGATACCTCTCTGGCATTCAAAGAGGGTTATGCACTGAGACGTGATAAAGTGGTGATACGTAGAGATAACTTCTCCAGTGATATCTCTTCTCCAGTTCCGATGTTATTCTATGGAGACTACAGAATAAGATCCCCAAAGTAGGAGAAATCTTAGTGCATTGGCTCCATTGAATAACATAGGAACTAGAGAAGTGATATCACTGGAGAAGTTATCTCTACGTTATCACCTCTTTATCATGCCTTAGTGCATAACCCCCAAATGTTTAAAATGACTTACTGAAAGGGTTACCACAATAACAACTGATGAACCACCTAAAATCCTGCCGTCAGCTGTAGTGACTAAGAAAAGCTTCAGCCAACATAGCATTCCAGGGGGAAAAACACGGTGAAACCTAAATTGCGATATAATCAGTCACCATATTTTTTCACGGCCAGAATCACACTAATCTGCCCTGTAAACGGCCACCAAGGGGGCATTATCATGTCACAGAGATGCCTCATGAAATGATACGTCCTTATGTGGCTATTACAGGAGACACACAGGTTGTTTCAGAAACTCCTGAAGGTAAAATGTTTATTGTGTCCTCATAAAAGTTATCACCGACTACAAACAATTTCATTTTGCATCCTAAATGTTGCATTACGAAATGGCTGGAGGGACAAGATGGTAACATAGCGTGGGCACACATCTGTCTCATAATGTAAGTGAAATTCTTTCTATTTATTGCAGATTACGGAAATTAATTTGTGCACTGGATTTCAAAAGAGAACAAACACCAGTGGTGGCGTTACAATATAAGCAGAATAAGGGGTTGCTTAGGACCCCCACTTAGTCAGAGGGACTGGTAGTGCTTTTACAGTACGACCGCCGCATGTAAACAAATAGCAGATGGCAAGGTCTAATTAGAAATAGCGACACAGGGATAAAGTGGAGCCCCATATTAATTTTTCACTTAGGACCCCCAAAAGCCTACCTCCACCATTGACTAAGTATAAGAGAGGTTAATACAAGGATCTCTCTGGTGAGCTAGTCATTCCAAGGCCTGATCAAATAACCAGGGGCCACCACTCGAGATTAGCGGAAAGGAAGTTTCAACTTCAGCAGAGGAAAGGATTTTTTACAGTAAGGTCTGTAAATTATGGAATTCATTGCCCAAGGATGTGTTTATGTCAGATACAATGGATACATTTAAGTGAAGATTAGATACATTTCTTACATACAGGAAACATACAGGGTTATACTGTTTATTAGTAGGCAAAACAGGAAGGTCTGATAAAGACTATCTTATCTGTCATCAGGAAAGCTTTATAAAGCAGTGCGTTGTGTACCCCTCTGGCACTCAAAGGGTTAACATTACCCGGACCTTGGCCCGTGTACACAAGCTTTTACACTAGTTTATTTATAATTCGCTGCACCATTTTTTTACATAATTCCTATTGCCTTTTTTTTTTAAACGTCCTACACAGCATTAAGTCCTCCTAAAAATCTTGTTAACACTTTTATAACTATCAGGTAAACACTTATAGCCATTTTAATGCTTCTTTTCACTTAACTCCACTTTCAGAAATCTCCCCCAATTTTCTGAAAGGGATAGTATTGCTTGAAAATAATTTTATGGTTTGGGAGATATTAGCCAGTAAAGTTTTCCCTGGAGTGACGTCACTGCTCTAGCTGTCAGATTTGAAATCTGGTCCGCAGACCAGCCGCAGCTCTTCAGCAGTGCCGAGATCACGATCTTTAAAAAGAATTTCTTCATTGGATTGGTCTACAAAGTGTGCTTGCAAGCCAGACACACTTTATAGACAGTTCCAATGAAGTAGTTCTTTTTAAAGATCGTGATCTCGGCACTGCTAAAGAGCTGCCTGCTGATCTGTGGACCGGATTCCAAATCTGTCCACTAGATGGCAGACCTGGCTAAAACAGCCAGGAAAAGGGAACCTTACTTAACTTTACTTGCTAATATCTCCCAAACCATAAAGGTTTGGGAGATAAGACTTACATCATTTTTACTGTTTTTTTAAGGTCTACAGTATAAAATAAAATTATTTTCAAGCAATACTATCCCATTAAAATTACCATGTGAGGACAGGAGAATCTGAGATCCTGTGTAGCGATGGGCACACATTTTCACCTCGTACAGAAATCACAAAGAAATGGCACTTTCCTCTTGGCGAAAAATTTCCCGTCAAAAGTGTCGTTTTCCCACTTTTTTACCTTGCTCATTGCATTGAAATCAACGGAACGAAAAAAATGTTCTCCACCACATTAAAGTTTTCTTTAATTTTCTACATCCATATACAAGGTGTCAGACTGTCATATAATGTCATTCTGTGTGTGTGAGAGGAGAGAGCAGCACGTTTTTGAGCTAGAGAAGATAGGGGAATAATGGGGAACTGAAGCTTAGTTTAGGGATGATGATCCATCTCCTCCCAGGGTGGATGCAATTTGTCAAGGTTCCACCAGTGGCGTAACTATAGGGGTCGCACCTGCGACCAGGCCCGTCACTCCAGGGGCCCTGCCTCCCCCTGCGACCCCGTCGCCTGACACCCGCAATTAAGTAATGCAGAGTACTGGGGCTCTGCGTCACAAGAGTGCCGATCTGCAGGAGGGAGATCAGTATTCCCTCCAGCAGACCGGCACTCTCATAATGCAGAGCACTGGGAGATGACATCATCATGACATCATCTCCCAGCGCTCTGCATTACTGAAGAGGGCCACTCGGGAGAAGAGGTCTGTGCAGAAGGAAGCACAGACCTGTCCTCTGCCACTGGACCACCAGGGAGGTAGGAGATTCAGGGGCAATGTGGAAGGGGCATTGTGGAGATGGGGGCATTGTAGAAGGGGCAATGTTAAAGGGGCAATGTGGAGACTGAGAGGCATTGTGGAAGGGGTGATATGGAGATTGAGGGGCATTGTGGAAGGGGTGATATGGAGATTGAGGGGCATTGTGGAAGGGGCGATGTGAAGATTGAGGGGCATTGTGGAAGGAGCAATGTGGAGATTGAGGGGCATTGTGGAGATGGGGGGCAATGTGGAGGTGGCCAATGTGGTCGGGGGCCCATTGAAATTCTTGCACCAGGGCCCGTGGCTTCTAGTTACACCTCTGGGTCCCACCAATCACACCACGCCCCCCACCACCACTACCATACACACCTGCCACATTGTAGGTTGTTCTTTATTTTTTTAATCACTTAACATTATCGTGAACATGTGCCAGTGTCACTTAATCAGGAAGTAAGTGTTGTGGGCAAAGGACAAATGCACTCTGCATGCTAACACATTTTTCAAGGTACATGTTGCTGTAGGACTCACAACCTTGACTTCCAGCTACTTATTTCTCCACTACAGTCCTCAGAAGAAGGTATACCATTGCTGAAAAATGTTGCATCGTAGGAAACATAGGAGAAAAATGTGTTGGAATAGGAGAAAAAAATTGCTGGAATAGGTGAAAAGGAGGACAATTTTGCACTGGAAAAAAGGAGAAAACTTTTGTTAAAAAAAGAGAAAAATTGTCAGTTTTTCGCAAAAAGTCACGCAGGAAATGTTTCTCACTTTTCACCCACCCCTAATCCTGTGGTCCTAATAGCAAATGTTGCATCTGTCTTTAGGGACTTTGTGAAGATGTTATCTCTTGAACTGTTTTGAGTTTTCCTTTAATACTCGTTTGTAATCAGTGGTTTCCTGATTTCCCTGCGCAGAGGGGAAAATGTAAAGGTTGCCGTATTTACGCAGATAAGGTTTTAATGATATACCTAATTAAACACAAGTAGTTCAATCAAAATGACTGAGATGCTGATTACTCACCTGTGATCAATGTCATGTCTGGCTTCACGGACATACGATCTAAAACTTTGTAAAAATGTTATATCTTAAACAAAAGCGATTTGGCAAAATTCATACGTTTTTCTGGTCATAGTAAGTTAAGTGGCTGGTTATTATTAGGAGATGCCAGTTCTACTTTAATATTCATTTGTAATCAATGGCTGCCTGATTTTCCTGAGCACATGGGAAAGTGTTAGGATTTCTGTATTTAAGCAGATAAGGTTTTTAATGATATGCCTAATTAAACACAAGCAGTTCAATCAAAATGACGGAGCCACTGATTACTCACCTGCGATCAGGGAGGAATATTCTGAACACATGACCTGTTGTTGGCTCTAAACTTAAAGGGATAGTAATACCTAAAATGTAATAAGATATATAGTGTAGAGTTTATCCTCCTGAGTAAAACAAGGGCACTTCCTCTGCTGAGAGGTGTTTTATTCAAAAGTTATCACAGCTCAAACTTGAAGTTTTTTAGGTTCAATATCTCAATGGCCTGAGATTTTAAAGTGGCGCTCTTGCTACATTATCCTATGCAGGATTATGGTCAACCAGCCAGAGATATCCATAGGATGGCGTAGCGAGTCTTCTGCCCCAACTTTGATTTCTTTGGGGTAGTTCACAAGTGACTTTTTTCAGCTACAATCATTTTCAATGGCGAACATGAGTTGCTGCAACATCTTGCAACTAAGAGTGAGATGTTCAAAAAGTCATCATAACGAAAAAAATTTCTGATCATGAGTTGGTGGTAAAAGAAGGACAATATTTTCAGAAGTGAATCTGTCACGTTTGAAAATGTCATAGTCTTAAAAATGACAGTAAGATCTTGATGAACATTGCCCTTAAAAATTCTGATGTTGTTGGCGATGTGCGCAAGAACCTGGGTCGATGTACCACATTTGGTGGACTTGCTCGAAAATAGTCCCCTATTGGATCTCTATACAACGGATATTGTCCCAAGTTTTAAATCTTACTATTCCTCTTGATTCCCTATTGCATCTATTCCTCTATACTTCACATCTAGATCTCATCATTCCCCCCAAAACTAAATATATTTTATATCCATTAGTAAACGCCGCCAAAGCGGTTATTCCGACGTTTCGGTTATCTCCGCTCACGCCACCCATGTCTGCTTGGCTTGAGAAAGTAGATTCTCTTGTCGAAATGGAGAAGTGCCGAGCAACTTCTACACTCACCTTTCGGACCTTTCTTGATCTGTGGGATCCTTGGTTTCGATACAGAAATAGTGACCCTCTCCTTTCTCCCTGATCTACCATTGTTTTAGGCTTATATTGATGAACCTGACTTAGACGTTGCAATCCATATACCTAATATATAGGTAGGTTTCTGTCATTCCTCCGTGGAGATGATGCTATTGGTCCTTGGGTATCAAGTCCGGTGGGGTAAACCCTTGTCCAACCTTCTTTTCCTCGATCCCCTCCTCTATGTATGTGTGTGTGTATGTATATATATTTATTTATATATATATATATATTTTAAGTCCTTTGCTACTAGCCAGACCTGAAAAGTTACTCGCCACTGCAAGATATAACATACCCACCAGGGCTGAATTTCTACTCGCCAGGGCTAAATTTTCACTCGCCATTGGCTAGTGGCGAGTGGAAATTTTGAGCCCTGATATATATATATATATATATATATATATATTTATTTATTTATTTTTTCATGCCTTTGTTCATAACCATCTTCACAGCGATTTATTATTTTCATAACCGTCTATTTCAACACAAGGTTCCAATATTCCACCCTAATGGAGCCTATACAGAGATCCACTCTTTTGGGAACCTGCAGGTGAGATGCTACTCCTTGCTGAGTATAATTCGGACCATGTACTCTTATCTTCATGAATGTTTTAATGTGATGTTTATTGCTTTCTGTAGTGTTATTCTCTATGATTATTCTGAATGCATTACGATTCTGTATGACATATACTATGTAAACGTATTGTTCATGTATTGACTTCTTTTCTAATAAAGTCTTTAAATACCAAAAAAAAAAAAAAAATATCATGATTTTGACTTGAAATGAAAATTTTCCAGAAACAAAGGAATTTTTTTTTTTTTTAAACAGACAAATTTACAAACGAGAATACTTGTTTTTACCAGTTTACTCTATCGTATGACTTCTTACTCCTGCTAACAGTACTTTAGGGTGAGATGTTCAAAACATCATCACAATGAAAAAAATGTAGGATCATGATTTGGACAATATTTTCAGAAGTAAATTCGTCAGGTTTGAAAATGTTTCATAAAGACTTAAAAATGGCAGTAAAAAGATACTGATAAATAAAAATTTCTTTGATTTTGTTTTTGAAATGAAAATTTTCAAGATGCTAAGACTTTTTTTGTCTTTAAAAAAACTGATTTTTTTTACAAGTTTACTCTGTTGTATTGCTTTTCACTCCTGATAACGGTACTTCAATTTGTCTTTTTTTTTGTTGTGAAAAAACGACGTTAATCAGACAAAAACGTGTCGGTTAAAAGAATATTTTTTTTCTGAAAATACCTTACAATATGATGGTCAATTAAACCACGTACACTTTTAAAGGGATAGTAAAGTCCCCAAAAAAGTATGTTTTAAATGGTAGCTGCACTAAAAAAAACACTTAATGCGCTTAATCCTTTCTCTCAGAACGTTATGGTTTGAGAGAAATAAGAAAATAAAGTTCTCCGTTCCCTCCCCTTTCTGCCTGATGAGCTGTAAAGCTGTCATAAGCAGAATCCGGTCGCTCGACTGACGGCGGTTCTTCAGGAGCGCTGTCATCTGGATATCTAACTATAATTACTTCATTGGTATGGTTTACAACGTGTACCTGGCTTGCAAGCACATGTTGTGGACCATTCCGATGAAGTAATTATAATTAGATATATCGATGACAGCGCTCCTGAAGAGCCGCCGTCTGGTCCCGGAAGCAGGATCTCATGAAGTTCGCTGTACAGCGGACGCATGAGAAGGTGGAGGGGGCGGAGGTCTTTATTTTCTTACATCTCTCAAACCATAATAGCTTGAGAGAAAGGATTAAGTGCATTAAGTGTTTTTTTAGTGCAGCTACCATTTAGAACATACTTTTTTGGGACTTTACTATCTCTTTAAGATGGCTTTCTCCTTTTGACAGAGATGGCGGAATTGGATGCAAAAAAATGACAGTAATATATCTGAGATTTGACGGACTGTGGTGTAAGAACGTTTTTATTCTGATTTTAAACAATTTCAGTTTCCACCACTTTTTGAACATTTTGCCCCAATTTGCTATAACAAAGTTGTCAGAGTGAACTCGCTGTGATGATGGAAGATTGTAGACAAACAGCATGATAATTTACAATGATAAAATCTATCATTTCATTTAGGCTGATGGACCCAAAAAAAAGGAGAAATCTGGGGCAAACCAAATGCATCATAGGGAAAAAATTACATCTCACATTTTTTATTGATTTAAGAGACTTTAATCCCTTTATTGCTGGATTGTAAAGCGTTGGCGGTCTATCTAGCATTCAAGGGGTTAAAAGCCCCTTTTAAATTAAAGGTGATTTATATTGGTACATTTGGTTTGGTCCAGCGTTCCCGAATACACTGGTCTCAGCGTGTCACAGTGAAAGGATTACTGTCTCCAGATGTGTGTGCAGCTATGATAAAGCTCCTTGCCTGGACAGCAGCCATGGCCTTCAAAGACTAGTGATCTAGTGAAAAGCCAAATTCTCCCATACAGTTCTAAACCCTTTGAGTGCCAGAGGGGTGCTCAACGCATTGCAAAGCAATGCGTTGACTACTAGTGTTGAGCGAGCGTGCTCGGCCGATGCTCGGATCGGCTCGAGCATTGCTCTGCTCGGCACATGGCGGTACTCGTCGAGTACCGCCATGTGCTCGCCCGCCATGTTCGGGTGGCGGGGATCTGTGCCGGAAGAGGCACAGATCCGAAGACGCTCCGCTGGACCACCAGGGACTGGCGGTACGGGGGCATTGCGGAGATGAAGGGGGCATTGCGGAGATGAAGGGGGACATTGTGGAAGAGGGGCATAGACTCTATGCCCCTCTTCCACAATGTCCCCCTTCATCTCCGCTATGCCCGTCTTCCACAATGTCCCCCTTCATCTCCGCTATGCCCCTCTTCCACAATGTGCCCCTTCATCTCCGCTATGCCCCTCTTCCACAATGTCCCCCTTCATCTCCTCTATGCCATAGAGGAGATGAAGGGGGACATTGTGGAAGAGGGGCATAGCGGAGATGAAGGGGCACATTGTGGAAGAGGGGCATAGCGGAGATGAAGGGGGACATTGTTGAAGAGGGGCATAGCGGAGATGAAGGGGGCATAGCGGAGATGAAGGGGGACATTGCGGAGATGAAGGGGGCATTTGGAGATGAAGGGGGCATAGCGGAGATGAAGGGGGGCATTGACCAGGCACCCTCCCCTCATCAGAGCAGGGGGTGCCTGGTATAATGTTCGTGTCGCCCCATTGGATTCAATGGGGCTCGGGTGCTCGGCCGAGCACTCGAGCCTCAGGGGGTGCTCAGTCAGAGCACCCGAGCACCCGAGCATCGGGGTGCTCGCTCAACACTATTGACTACCCCTCTGGCACTCAAAAGGTTAAAAGTAGGATCAGGACTCGTAGTGTGTGCGTACATATATATATATTTATATATATGGATGGTTGCCATATCTTTGCACTTGACTAGACAGCCGACACCGGCATTAACCCTTCCTGTGCTGGTGGGTTACGGTTGCGCCGCATGTTTTACGGCTCGTCCGTGCGCTCCTTCACGGGAAGGATAAATAGACATGGAGTGTTTGAATCAGCCTGTATTGAGGTGCGCGTATATTTTTCTGATTTGTAAATCTATTATTTTCTAATTAACAGTGTGTTCCAGTCATAATTTTTCCGTATGCTAATAATGACGTCACTCATTGATGATGTCAAGGGTCAAGCACCACGTGCAGCGCGTGGTTTGGTGTCTGGTGCAAGGGTATTGAGGGTCACCATTTTGTGGTTGTTCTATTTGTTCTGAGGAAGGCTCCCAGTAGAGCCGAAACGTCAACAATAAGATTACTTCCATTTTAGAAAGTCCTTATGAGTGCTCATTAGCTGGGGATTGTCCCCTACTATCTCTCTCTCTCTCTCTCTCTCTATCTGGGCGCTGCAGGATTTCAGTCCCTCACAGCACAGTGTGTTACCAGTTGTTTTTCTTGGTGACTATGGTCCCAGCTGCCTTGAGATCATTGACAAGATCCTCCAGTGTAGTTCTGGGCTGATTCCTCACCGTTCTCACGATCATTGAAACTCCACGAGGTGAGATCTTGCATGGAGCCCCAGACCGATTGACAGTTATTTTGTGTTTCTTCCATTTGTAAATAATCGCACCAACTGTTGTCACCTTCTCACCATGCTGCTTGGCGATGGTCTTGTAGCCCATTCCAGCCTTGTGTAGGTCTACAATCTTGTCCCTGACATCCTTGGACACCTTTGGTCTTGGCCATGGTGGAGAGTTTGGAATCTGATTGATTGCTTCTGTGGACGGGTGTCTTTTATACAGGTAACAAGCTGAGATTAGAAGCAGTCCCTTTAAGAGAGTGATCCTAATCTCAGCTTGTTACCTGCATAAAAGACACCTGGGAGTCAGAAATCTTGCTGATTGATAGGGGGTCAAATACTCATTTCACTCAGTAAAATGCAAATCAATTTATAACTTTTTTGAAATGCGTTTTTCTGGATTTTTTTGTTGTTATTCTGTCTCTCACTGTTCAGATAAACCTCCCATTAAAATTATAGACTGATCATTTCTTTGTCAGTGGGCAAACGTACAAAATCAGCAGGGGATCAAATAATTTTTTCCCTAACTGTACATATTTTCTTTTTTTTCATCTTTTTCAGATTTTGAGATACAGTAGGGATATTTTTATGATCTCGTTTTTGTATTTGTGTCAATTGTTGTAATAAATATATTCCTTTACACTACACAGACGTCCAGCTCTCTACTTAGCTTTCTAGTATTGGGGTTTTTTTGTAATATAGTTCAGCACACTAACAGAACTCGTTCTCCAGCTGTTGTTGCACTACAATTCCTGTCCTCCTCCGTTGGTATGACCCAGAATTATGCCCGTCCCTTTTAACTCTTTGAGTACCACAAGGGTGGTATCCATTGCATTGCAAATCATCAATGGATACCTCTCTAGGAATCAAAAGGGTTAATACATCAGCCTCGTTGTATCCAATTAAAGGGATAGTAATACTTCATTTTATCTTTATTTTATTTTGTAGACATTAAAAAAACATGAAGAACGATATAAGTCTTATCTCTCAAACCTTTATGGTTTGAGAGATATTCACAAGCAAAGTTTCCCCTCCCGCCCCTTTTACCTAGTGTAAGCCATCTCTTCTCAGATGTGGAATCCAGTCCATAGACCAGACAGATAACAAAAGGGGACAATCTTCTTCCTATGAGAACAATGAAAGCCCTGCCCCCCTTGACAAGTTTTTCAGCTTTTTCCCTTATCTTAATTGAAGATTGTCCCTCTCTGCAGTCTACCTGGGCACCTCCCTTCTGATCTGGCTGAGCAGTGTTACATCAGTAAAAGGGGCGGGAGGGGGATACTTAATCATTGAATTACTCTTGAACTACAACTATGACAGAATTGAAATAACACTCTCCAAAATCCAAATACTATGATGATTAATTAGAGCTGCTTTTATTATGAAACATTACTATCCCTTTAAGCCTTAAAAGACCGGTGGGATTTACAACGCTTTGCAATGCCATTGATTTAAGTGGGCATTTTAAACCCTTTAACACTCTGAGTGCCAGAGAGCTATTCAACGCATTGCATAGCTCTCTGGCACTCAAAGGGTTTTAATGATAAACAGATCTCCAAATCACTGCTTCATGGGTTAAAAATCCCCATTTAAAACGATGCAGGTTTTTACTAGTCATGTACAACGCAGTTGGTTTCCTCCAGAATGACTCGCTATAATCTTGTCCATCAGCCTATCTGATGGTGGTGGTTAATATCCATGACCCTCAAGAACCTATTGGTTTACCACAATTTGATTAAGAAGGAACATTTAACTTAAGTGGACTTTCTAAATCGTGCCAAGTGATAATGGCCGAGATTTCGTCCAGTGCTCTCCATAAAATATTATAGAAGTCAACTGTTTGCTGGCAAAAGCAATCCAGCGCTATTGTTCCGCTAGTCTCCCTTTCTGACCCTTTAATCCAATCTTAACCTTTTAATCTCTTCCTTTGCACTGAGCTGCCAAGTCACGGAGCTTATGTTCTTTCTGTGACATGAAGAATGACAGGCGAAAGAGAAACTGGAAGATTTTATTTCAGTTGTCTTGTCTGACTCTTTCAGTGCCGGCAATTGATCTGAACCATTGCCAAGCCAAGACCATACCTCCCAACGCTGGGGGCGTGACTGATGTGTGGGACATTATGAATATTGTTAGGTTTTTTCATGACCTATCTACACCATTTTGTGTAAATGAATAAGTAATTTAGAGCAAGACCAGAGTATTTTATTTACACTGACTAATGTATAAACACATATACTGATGTTTAAGCATACATTAATGTGAGTTTTATTGCTGTGGAGCAATGAGATACACTTATATACACACCACACACTCTGATCTACTAAACAGAGGGACACAAGGGTGGGAAAGAGGGACAGAGGGATTTGGTTCTCAAAGAGGGACTGTCCCAACTACAGAGGGACACTTGGGAGGTATGGACCCCTAATATATCCTAAAGAGGACACTTGGGAGGTATGGATCACTAATATCTTCTAAAGAGGGACACTTGGGAGGTATGGACCCCTAATATCTCCTAAAGAGGGACACTTGGGAGGTATGGACCCCTAATATCTCCTAAAGAGGGACACTTGGGAGGTATGGACCCCTAATATCTCCTAAAGAGGACACTTGAGAGGTACAGACCCCTAATATCTTCTAAAGAGGGACACTTGGGAGGTATAGACCCCTAATATCTTCTAAAGAGGGACACTTGGGAGGCATGGACCCCTAATATCTCCTAAAGAGGGGCACTTGAGAGGAATGGACCCCTAATATCTCCTTAAGAGGGACCTTGTTAACATCTGTGACCCAAACAGAAACTTGTTTGACTGAGAGCTAAAGTAAGTGAACCTGCTTTTCAAAAAATTAATTTCCAGACATCACATGATTGCTTCTCCTCTAATCTGATTGGTTGAAAAAACCAAACACAACAAAACCCTTGTTTCACACGCTATGTTTTGCATCTTTGAAATGGCACGTTAAAAACACACAGAATTATTTCGTTCATCCGTACTGGGGAGCGATCTGAACCCACATCAAAGCCAAGTAATAATCCAGTGGTAGGCAACCAGTGGTTCCCCAGCTGTTGGAGACTATAAATCCCATTATCCACAGCTAACTGCTTAAAAAACAAATTCTGCTTTCAAGTTAGAATTTAGTCATACAAGTAAAGGAAGCTGTCATGAGCTCCTGTGATGTCAGCAGAATCCACCTGTTTCATTGGCATACCTCCCAAGTGTCCCTCTTTAGGAGGGACAGTCCCTCTTTGAGACCCAAATCCCTCTGTCCCTCTTTTCTACCCTGGTGTCCCTCGTTTTAGGACATCAGAGTGAGTGGTGTGTATATTAGTCTGTCACATTGCTCCACAGCAATGAAATTCACATAAATGTTTAGTTAATCTTCAGTATATGTGTTTGTTAATGAATCTGTATAAATAAAATACTTTGGTCTTGCTGTAAATCCTTTTTTCAGTTACACAAAGAGGTGTCAATAGGTCACAAAGTAACCTAAAAAGTCCCCGCCCACCAGCCATGTCCCCAGAAAAACCACCTAAAACTCAAGTGTCCCTCTTTAGCTATTTGAAATGTTGGGAGGTATGCATTGGACTGGCCTTCCTTTTAGGGCAGGGCATTGCTTTGCAATGCGTTGCGTACCCCTCTGTCACTCAAAGGGTTAATGATTCAGTTGTTGGGGGCTACGTATAGTTGGGGTCGATGGAAATTGTAGTGTCTAACAGCTGGGTGGGTAAAGGTTGCCTATTCCTGTAAAAAGCATTCAACTCTAATTTCTGCAGGAACTCTTAAAAAGAGACGATTATCAAAGAGATTAAAGTCCAAAGCCTTTTGCTGCCTTTAAGGGACTGAAGGAATGGTTCCGAGGCGCGTGCCTTTTTTGTGACTGATCTGTGAATTTTTGTGATCTTGCAGAGGAAAGAGGAATCGCTGATTGAGAGGAAACAGAGGAAAGAGTTTGCCAGTGACTGACAATGGAGGGGATTATAACGGAACATTGTCAGATCACGGAATATTAGATGTGGAAATGGACAGAGTATAATTGGATGCCTGAAATGCTCTGTTTTAATTATGGATTTGTGTATAAAACTTTCTGCTTAGATGTGGTTTCTAAAGGCAGCTCATTAAATGTGTTGAAGCTGTTATATTAAAAAAAACTGCGTGTGGATAGACTGATAAATGTATAGACAAACGGATGGCTGGCTAACTGGATAGATGGATGGGCGGACGGAGAGAGAGGGAGGTAGAGGGGGGAACTAGCTTCTGAGTGGGGAGCTAGTATCCACAGGAGGGTGAGACAGACAGAAAAACAGACACTGGGGGGGGGGTTATCTTCTGGGAGAGAGAGACATAGAGAAGGATGTAGCATCTGTTGGAGAGAAATAGAGAGAGATATAGCTTTTGTGGCAGTGAGAGAGAACAGAGATAGCCCCTGGGAGACAGAGAGAGTGAGAGATACACACACACACACACACACACACACAGAAGAGAGTGAGATTCTGGGAGATAAAGAGAGATTAGAGCTAGCTTCTGGTCGAGAGGCACATATAGAAGAAAGCTAGATTCTGGGAGAGGGGGAGAAAAAGAGAGATGAGAGCTAGCTTCTGGGAAAAAGAGAAAGATACACACTGATGACAGCTGGATTCTAACCCAGAGAGAGAGATTAAAGGGATAGTAATGTTTCATAATAAAAGCAACTCTAATTAATCATCATAGTATTTGGACTTTGCAGAGTGTTATTTCAATTCTGTCAGAGTTGTAGTTCAAGAGTAATTCAATGACAAAGTATCCCCCTCCCGCCCCTTTTACTGATGTAACACTGCTCAGCCAGATCAGAAGGGAGGTGCCCAGGTAGACTGCAGAGAGGGACAATCTTCAATTAAGATAAGGGAAAAACCTGAAAAACTTGTCAAGGGGGGCAGGGCTTTCATTGTTCTCATAGGAAGAAGATTGTCCCCTGCTGTTATCTGTCTGGTCTATGGACTGGATTCCACATCTGAGAAGAGATGGCTTACACTAGGTAAAAGGGACAGGAGGGGAAACTTTGCTTGTGAATATCTCTCAAACCATAAAGGTTTGAGAGATAAGACTTATATCGTTCTTCATGTTTTTTTAATGCCTACAAAATAAAATAAAGATAAAACGAAGTATTACTATCCCTTTAAAGGTACCTCCTGGGAGAAAGACAGAAATACACACAGATGAGAGCAAGCTTCTGAGAGAGACAGACAGACAGACAGACACCCAGATGAGAGTTGGCTTCAGAGAGTTAGGGCTGGATTCTATTGCAGGAGATAAATGTTTCCTCCTGTTTTATCAAGCATTCTTGTATTGAAGTCTATGGAGAAAACTGGAGATAAAAGCAGAGATAAAATTAGCACCTGCAATAGAATCTAGCCCCTAGCGTCTACTGCTTCTTTAAACAATCTCTTTTTAACCCCCTGAATGCTAGAGAGGTCTCCAAATCATTGTTTCACAGTGCTTCTGAGACCTCTCCAGCATTCAAGGGGTTAAACCTCATCTTAAAAAGTGACATTTGATTAAAATACCCTTAAAGTTACTTCTTTATTTCCCTGGGGCACATTTGGCAAGAGGAAGAAAGATGCCCTGTTGGCATGCACAGTTACTGGCGAACAGATTGCTATTGTAGTGACCAGATCGGCCCATGTCTTCTAAATAACGTCCTCAGTGATCAGGCCTCTAATGAATGATGGCTTTGTTCAGTGGGTGCTATGAGAATTCAGCTCCGGCTCTCAAAATACGTCTTACTGCTAATGAATGTCTTAGACTGAGATAAATATGTTACTGATTTCCCAAAGAAACTGAGTCCAAACTGGGTTCCGTGGTCCATCACATTGTCCTTAGGAAGCAAAAGGCAGGACTAGAACCCTTTGAGAGCCAGCGTGGTATGCGACGCATTGCTTTGAAATGCGTTGTGTACCACCAGAGGCGTATCTAGAACCCTCCGGGTCCTGGTCCAAGAAGTGCCATGGGCCCCCCCAACCCCCGAACACATTGGCCCCCGGGCCCTCCTCAATGCCCCCATCTCCTACCTCCCAATCCCTGGTGATCCAGTGGAGTGGCAGGAGAGACGGGCTGGCGCGATGTGCTCCCGCGCGGTCCTCTTTTGTAATGCAGAGCGCTGGGAGATGATGTCATCTCCCAGCGCTCTGCATTACTAGAGCACTGGAGGGAGATTGCGGCGCCAGGAGGAGAGGGTCGCAGGGGGCAGCCGGGCCCCTGCAGTAACGGGCCTGGTCGTGGTTGCGACCCCTATAGTTACACCACAGTGTACCACTCTGGCACTCAAAGGGTAAACTACAACTGTGATCATGGGCGGATTGTCCTATCGGGGGATCGGGCATCCCCCGGTGGGCCACTAGATCATGGGCCGATGGGGGAGATCAGAGGATTTCACTTCACCGTCCCACGATATTTTGAAGGAGAGGTTTGTGGCAGAGCGCCAGGATATGACATAATATCCTGGCGCCTGCTCTCCCATGCCTCACAGGGACCACAAGAGGGCGTCGATAGGAACGTCGGTGCAGCTAGTGGGCTGCTTTAAAAAATGCCCGGGCTGGTATTCCCCTACAATCCGCCCCTGGCTGTGATGGGAGGGCTGGCCTGGGGGGACAGTTGTCCTGTGGGTCGGTCATAAGTCTGGGCCGGTGGGCCACTGCCTCACTAATATGTTCACTTGCTGCTGTAAACAGAGCAAACAGTTATTTACAGAGCTACTAGTGGTGTAGGTCTATTTCATTGTAATCTCTGTGATATCTCTAGCGCAGATCCATTTGACTTGTAAGCTCTGTGGTATTATAACATTAACCCTTTGAGTGCTAGAGGGGTACGGAATGCATTGCAAAGCAATGCATTCCGTACCCCTCTGGCACTCAAAGGGTTAATGCCAGCTATAACATTAATAAGAAAGGGGGTGGGCTGGGACATTGGGCTGGAGCGAAAGTAGAAATAGACAACCTGGTTGTAATTGCCCCCCAGGCTAAAAGATTACAGCCCTCCCCTGGCGATGGGGCCTGGCATCTAAGGGGACCCTACTATCCTGCACGGTCCTCCCACCCCTTACAGCCAGAATAGTCTCCTAGGAAATTTTGGAAGCCCTGAATAAAAAATTCCCATGTCCCCTCTGCCACTTTACTCCCACACTGGGATTTCTGATAAGACATTGCCATCTGATTTCATTTACATGTGGAAATGGTATTGTATAAGCACTGTGGGGCGCTCTGACCAAGTAGGGGCCCTAAGAATTCACTTACTCTGCTTATATCAGTGGTTCTCAATCTTTGTTTGGTCGGGGCACCCCTAACACATAATGTAGAACATTCGGGGCACCCCTAACATTTTTATTATAATTTATCATGGGCATAATGAAGGGTATAATATATAAATATACAGTTATTATTAGGTCTTATACTCATAATAACAACACCAAACATATTGTGCATAACAATTTCTATAAATCTTTATTTAAAAGGCCATTTTTGTTAGGCTTTATAGAAAACACAGGGCACCCCAAGTTTATGTCCGTGGCACACCAAAGTGCCACGGCACCCTGGTTGAAAATCACTGGCTTATATTGTAGCACCACTACTGCATACATCGCCTACCTTCCATTAAGATAAGAACAGCTTTGGGGAGCCCCTTCCCTTTTCCTCATTAAACGTTTGCGCACCAGAGAAGTGTCCGATCCATTGTAAGGATGTGGGTCATGAACCAAGATTTAGCAGCTTTCCTGGCATAAGAAACAAATTGCTCTCTCCTCTGATCTTCTGAGATGCTCTGGTGGTGAGCTGCACCTTGGGTCTGTGCTGGATCCTGATTCAACCACGCTCTGGGAATTTAACCCCTTAAAAACTGGTGGCGTGATCACAGAACACGTAGGTGGAAAAAGAGTATTGCGGTCCTCTAGAGTGCCCCACCCCTCGACCCCCCAGTCCTTAAGGAGTTAAATATGGTATGTGTCTGAGAACATTATATATATTTGCTCCAGATCATGTAAGACAGTGGTTCTCAAGTCCTGTCCTCAGGACCCACTAACAGGCCAGGACTTAGGGATTTCTCTGCTGGAGCACAGGTGTGGTGATCAGAGGCTCATTCACATTGATTAACTCACCTGTGTTCTAACAAGGAAATCATGTGATCAGAGGCTCACTCACACTGATTAACTCACCTGTGCTCTAACAAGGAAATCATGTGATCAGAGACTCATTCACATTGATTAGCTCGCCTGCGCTCTAACAAGGAAATCATGTGATCAGAGGCTCATTTACACTGATTAACTCACCTGTGCTCTAACAAGGAAATCATGTGATCAGAGGCTCATTCACACTGATTAACTCACCTGCGCTCTAACAAGGAAATCATGTGATCAGAGGCTCATTCACACTGATTAACTCACCTGCGCTCTAACAAGGAAATCATGTGATCAGAGGCTCATTCACACTGATTAACTCACCTGCGCTCTAACAAGGAAATCATGTGATCAGATGCTCATTCACACTGATTAACTCACCTGTGTTCTAACAAGGAAATCATGTGATCAGATGCTCATTCACACTGATTAACTCACCTGCGCTCTAACAAGGAAATCATGTGATCAGAGGCTCATTCACACTGATTAACTCACCTGCGCTCTAACAAGGAAATCATGTGATCAGAGGCTCATTCACACTGATTAACTCACCTGCGCTCTAACAAGGAAATCATGTGATCAGATGCTCATTCACACTGATTAACTCACCTGTGTTCTAACAAGGAAATCATCAGATCCTGGCCTGTTAGTGGGTCCCAAGGACAGGAGTTGAGAGGTAAGGGAACAGCCTCAGATTTCACTCCAGGATCCATTGGGCCCTAGTTATACCCTGATACAGAAGGTTCCATGAAAGAAAATATAAGCAACAAGTGGAATGCAGGAAACGTGTGCAATCGCTACGTCCAGTGATGGCAAAATGATCAGCACCAAAATGTTACTGAACTGCAAAAGTTTTTTCAGAATTAGCAAACTTTTGCTCTTTTTTTGTGTGAATGTGTTTCAAAAAGTGGGCGTAGCTAAAATGTCTGCCATTTTGTGTGAGGATGACTGATTGCACCTAATTAACAAAGCAGTTAGCACACATTTTCATACATCTAACTTTACCATTAATTTAGGCGCATTCGCCAGGGGAGGGCTGGCATGGGGGGCAGGGGGGCAATTGCCCCCTGGGCTGACCATATATCTGGGCTGGTGGGCCAGTGCCTCACTCAATCTCCCACTTGCTGCTGTAAATGGATCTACACTAGTGATACCACAGAACTTATGAAATGAATCTATATGCAAGTGATACCGCAGAGCTACAATCCAAACATAGCTGCACTAGTAGCATAATCCATTTCCCTTGCAAGCTCTATAGCATCACTACTGTATCTTTACTTAACCCTTTGAGTGCCAGAGGGGTACACATCGCATTGAAAAAGCAATATGTTGTGTACCCCTCTGGCACTCTGAGGGTTAAATTGTAAGCACTGTAGTATCACTAATGTAGCCCTATCTCAACAGTAAGCTCTGTGGTATCACTTGCTTTAATTCACAGCATTAAGGACAATTTTAAAATTAAGGAAACAGGGGTGGGCTGGGACAGTGGGCTTGGAAGATAGTAGATATGGGTCACTTAATTGTATTCGCCCCCTGGGCCGTATGGTGCCAGCCCACCCCTGGCATTCGCTAACTTTACCATTAATTTAGGAGCATTTGCTAAATTTGCCATTAAATTGGGTGTATTCTCAAACTTCGCCATTAATTTGGGCGCATTCTCTAACTTTGCCATTAAATTGGGAGTATTCGCTACCTTTGCCATTAATTTAGGAGCATTCACTAAATTTGCCATTAATTTAGAAACATTTGTTAAATTTGCCATTAAATTGGGTGTATTCACTAACTTTGTCATAACTTTAGAAGCATTACTAACTTTGCCATACATTTGGGAGCATTCGCTAAATTTGACATTAAATTGGGCGCATTCGCTAACTCTGCCATTAATTTAGGTGCATTCACTAAATTTGACATGAAATTGAGTGTATTCGCTAACTTTGCCATAAATTTAGGCACATTTGCTAAATTTGCCATTAAATTGGGAGTATTCACTAACTTTGACATAACTTTAGAAGCATTCGCTAACTTTGCCATTAATTTAGGTGCATTCACTAAATTTGACATGAAATTGCGTGTATTCGCTAACTTTGCCATAAATTTAGGCGCATTCGCTAAATTTGCCATTAAATTGGGCACATTCTCTAACTTTGCCATAACTTTAGAAGCATTACTAACTTTGCCATAAATTTAGGAGAATTTGCTAACTTTGCTGTGTAGTCTAGTATCACGTGATATTCAGGATTGAGGCATTAATATGTTTCTTGCATCAAAATGTGCACCATCGAAAACAGAGCATAGATTTGTGGCTTTCAAAAAATAGCGAATGCTCCACTTTCTTGCATTCCGCTCATTATTTCTAAAATGAACTAGATCTGTTCTTATATGCAATGGCAAAAGAGGGACAATTCCGGCACGATCCTCTGTAGCATAGAGGACAAGTAAAAACTCCCATTGATTTAAAAGGTGTTTCAGCAATGCACTGGAGGCCCTGTTGATGTTCAGAAGCTAAACAGACGCCGTTTAAAGTAAAGGGTTGTTTTTATTTGTCCACAAAGATGCACCGGAATTGCTCTACTTAAACATCCAGCCTGTTGTACTGTACAGTCTGGAGCACAATCTGATGAGCTGACTTAGGTGATTATCTTGCAGCTAAAAGTAATTACAATAAGTCAAAGACTAAACGCGGAAAGTGCCAACGAGGTCAGGTAAAAGCAAGTACTACTGAGTTAATAATTAATTACAGGGGATTTCAATGGCAAGGCATTTAGCCATGGCCTTTTAAAAGGTGATATTGTAAATAGCACCTGCTAGTCTTAATTAAGAGTCTTGAAAGCAGGTCAAGATATGAATGGAGTTACTGTGGCAGCCATTATTCTGCTTAAGTGCTTTAGGAACAGTGAAAGAATGAATGTTGACAACTGCCTGTTTCTCTTATTATAATATAAACTAGTACAGAACTTGTCCGATGACAGTGTAAAAAGATGCAAATTAGCGGGCAATGATGAAAGGCCGGACAAAATGAAGTACGATTTGCTTCCATCTAGTTCACTTTTATTTATGTTCCTATAATAAATCTTAATTTTTTTCATGGTCACACGAAAATGTATAAAATTTTGGTGCCCATTAAAGTGGATCTCTCACATTTTTACAAGTAATGCTCATTTGTTAGAGCATTTAGCGAAAAAGTTTAAAATGTTATTAATTTTTTTAAAGAAAACGTTATTTGCACAAAAATTAAGGTTTAAAGAGTGCCCAGCACCCTACTTCTGGCTTGCCGCTCTGCCTCTGCTCCCGTCCCACTACCCAGCATCCTCCGATGATGGAGGCTTATTGTCTCTAAGCTGGAGCAGTCTTATTGGCAGAGATCGATACTCCCGTCCCATTACCCAGTATCCTCCGATGACAGAGGCTTTCTGTCTATAAGCTGGAGCGATCTCATTGGCAGAGATTGATATCTAGCTCTCTAAAGTTAATGTTTCATCCTAAGACCGGCGCACATGCCACAATCATGCCAATTTTAATGCCAGCAAGGACCGGACCATTTCTTTTGTACCTTAAAACGTTTAATACATGCCTTTAAACAACTCAAATCCCAGAATGACCAATTACTCCCACACTATACTCCTCTTGCTGTAAGAAGAGTTAATTTTGGTATAAATAGCCGTAGTAACTATCAATAATCTAAACAAGGCATTCAGTCCTTGAATGATTACAGAGGCTCCTAACGCGTTTTACGAAGCAATAACTACTGTATGCAACAGAATGCCTTACCTAAGTAGGAGTTCATGTAAAGCAATGAGCTGGAAATCACATTGCATCCAAGGAACTAAAAGCTCCATTTGAATCATTGGAGATTTGAGGAATTTTTGTTATACCATATGGTGCAGTTGGTTTGCTCCAATATAGCTGGATATCAGTATATCAGATTCACTCTTCGTATAAGTGTAGTTCCTCTTTAACCCCTTAAGGACCGGTCGTTATGGGACATTTCTGTCCCATAACGACCGCATAGGAGCACTTTGAGGCGCCGGTACACGTGACCTGTCACGTGTATCGGCGCGTCACTATGGGGCTTGAAACAGATCGCTACGATCTTGGAGCGGTCTATTTCATGCCCTATTTTTACTTACAGCGCTCCCGGTAGAGCGCTGTAAGTAAAAAGTACGTGACGTACCAGGACCGTCAAGGGTCTTTCAAGCAAATTTACCCTTGATGGTCCTGGTACGTCAAGGGTCCCTAAGGGGTTAATACATGGTGTTAGAAAGCATTATGAGTTAAAGGGATAGTAATGTTTCACAAAAACAGCAGCTCCAATTAATCTTCATAGTATTTGGGCCATGGAGAGTGTTATTTCAATACTGTCAGAGTTGTGATTCAAGAGTAATTGAATGATAAAGTATCCCCTCCCACCCCTTTTACCTAGTGTAAGCCATCTCTTCTCAGATGTGGAATCTGGTTGTAAAAGGACAATCTTCTTCCTATGAGAACAATGAAAGCCCTGCCCCCCTTGACAAGTTTTTCAGGTTTTTCCCTTATCTTAATTGAAGATTGTCCCTCTCTGTGATCCATCCGGACAGTCTTGTTGCTCTGAGATGAGCAGTGTTACATCAGTAAAAGGGGCGGGGGGAGGATACTTTATCATTGAATTACTCTTGAACTACAACTCTGACAGAATTGAAATAACACTCTCCATGGTCCAAATACTATGATGATTAATCAGAGCTGCTTTTATTATGAAACATTACTATCCCTTTAAGAAAGTATGCAAGGAAGACCCTTGGACATTCAGCTGTTGGAGACTACAACTTCTTATATCCCCAACCAGCCAACGGCTGAAGAGCCAAACATTACCTACTCTTCCCTAGACAGTTGCACAGTAAGGTCATAAAACTTGTTCCGCCCTATATTCCGAAAAGCACGAGACACAGGGCAAGAAGGAGACAGACACAACGTTTGATTATAGACAATTCCCAGGACAGATTTGCTTTTTAATGAGATCATTTTCTGTGGGCTTTGATGAGGGCTGGCAGTGTGGAGCAGATAGTTAGAGAAATAGATTAATTAAATGTGATAAAAAATGCAATTTCAAACAAATATATTCTGCATTTAGCTCTTTGTTCTACCATTTTAATCACAGTACTTTAAAAAAAAGTGAGGTCTGGAGGAACACAGTGCAAAAGAACAACTTTTCTGTAGATAATATTGATCTTGAGTTCCGTGACTTTGGATGCTGCAGCTGACAAGACTATTTATTTACGGTTCCTTCAACATGTAGTATTGTTGAATTAGATTTGTAACCAGGGGATATAATGCTGATGTTCTAATTAGAAATCTCATTGGGGGAGATTCACTAAGCGGTGATAAAGACGTGATAAAGTATAGATAACTTCTCCAGTTTATAATTTCTCCAATTCCTATGTTATTCTATGGAACCTATGCACTAAGATGTCTTCACCTTTGCAGATCATAGTGAATAGGCTCCATAGAATAACATAGGAACTGGACAAGTGATAAACTGGAGAAGTTATCTCTACTTTATCACCTCTTTATCAGCTCCTTATCACTGCTTATTGACTGACTTGACTGCAGCCTTATACTATTACAACAGATAGATGAGATTTACTCCATCACACGCCGATATCCATTGTCTCTACCCCTTCATTTGCATACATAATTCCTAGTCACATGGTGATATATGTCCGATTAGTCAAGGCGTTGCATCACATCACCAAAGAAGTCGCCAACATACTCGGGAGATTCATTGAGGTGATAAAGTGGAGATAACTTCTCCAGTGATATCACTTCTCCAATTCCTATGTTATTCTATTCCAAAGTTGAAGAGATCTTAGTGAATAGGCTCTATAGAATAACATAGGCACTGGAGAAGTGATATCACTAGAGAAGTCATCTCCACTTTATCACCTCTTTATCACCGCTTAGTGAATCTCCCCCCCTGAACTTCAGTGCATCTTCCCCCTGGACTAATTTTGGAGAAAACCAACTGCGCCATAGGGCAAAAGTACAAATTTTTCAAAATCCCTTTTCATTGAAATGGGGATTTAACTCTTTCACTGCCAGAGGGGCATCCAGCGGGGTTAGATACCCCTATGGCGCTTATACGGTTAAAAAGCCAGGAATGATCGTGAGGACTCCAAAGTGTAACTTTATATTTCTTTGGCCTGATGTTTGGTACAAGACAGGAATAACCGCCAGTTCTTTAAAGAGGTCAAGATGCATTTGTTAAGCGCATGTACAGGAGATGTCCATCTGCGCTGCTGAAAAACGTTGACCCACATTTAGTTGTGAGAAAATAAAGAATTAAGAGTAATTGTCTCCCCACACAATGGAATCTGCTGATTATAATCTCCCAGACACAATGTAACCCCGGATTTATCCGAGCAATGGAATGTCTGGGGAAAAGAGACAGAGATCGAATTAGACACAATGTAACCCCGGATTTACCAGAGCAATGGAATGTTTGGGAAAAGAGACAGAGATCGAATTAGACACAATGTAACCGCGGATTTATCAGAGCAATGGAATGTCTGGGGAAAAGGGGCAGAGATCGAATTAGACACAACGTGATATTGTTACTAGTTAACCCTTTGAGTACCAGTGGGGTATACAACGCATTGCAAAGCAATGCGTTGCATACCCCCCTGGCACTCAAAGGGTTAAGGGATCGGCACAGGTTTAAATTAAAAATAAATAAGAAACTAAACAAAAGAACACATATTTTAGGAAGATTCCAACGCATTGTTCAAGACTTCTCTAACATAAAATGGTTGTACCCTTCGAATAGCTGAAAGGTATCCAATGCATTGTGATGCAAAGAGTTGGATACCTCTCTGATACTCCAAGGGTTAATAAATCACTAAAATATATTACGCCCCAAAATTATATTTTAGGATATTTCATGCTGAGTGAAACAAGGGTAATCGACCGCTGACAGCACTTTATTTAAAGGGATAGTAATACTTTGTTTTATCTTTATTTTATTTTGTAGGCATTAAAAAAACATGAAGAACGATATAAGTCTTATCTCTCAAACCTTTATGGTTTGAGAGATATTCACAAGCAAAGTTTCCACCCCCACCCCCCCTTTTACCTAGTGTAAGCCATCTCTTCTCAGATGTGGAATGCAGTCCATAGACCAGACAGATAACAGAAGGGGAAAATCTTCTTCCTATGAGAACAATGAAAGCCCTGCCCCCCCCCTTGACAAGTTTTTCAGGTTTTTCCCCTTATCTTAATTGAACATTGTCCCTCTCTACAGTCTACCTGGGCATCCTTTGCAATGTGTTGAAAGGGTTAAATCTAGTGTTTGTTCTGCCCCAGTTTCAGCTGAAGGGCTGAAATATCACGGTTCATATAAAGCAGATTTATGGAGCGGTGAACGGCCCATCAGTCAGGGATGTGGATTAGCAGTTCTAATATTTAGGGCTACGTGATTTATGACCATTGTGAATGCAGAGGCAGAATGATAGTTCGATTTGTAATGTAATGTAATGACAGGTTTAATTAATTCCCGGAATTGTCGGAGGAGTCGCAGTGAAGATAGAGAGAGAGAGAGACAGGACGATGGGATTTATTTAGTACGCATTAAAGAAATCGGCGTAACAGGCGCCATACGCCAAGGAAAACGCAGGCCAATTCTGGGGCAAAGTCGGACAAGAGCGGAAAAATAACATTCACCCTTTCATTGCCAGAGGGGCACGCAAAGCATTGCTTAGTGTAACCCTCTGAGTGCCAGAGGCATGTGTTAGAAATATTAACCGAAAGATTAACTCTTTAACGTCTAACATTTCTCTAGCTAAACTCACTCACTCGCCCCTTCTAACAAACTGAGCTTCTGGAATGCAGGCGTGACATCATAGAACAATGGCTTCCTGCATCACCCTCTCACGAAACAATGGTATATGTGATGTCATATTTGTTGAAGGCCGTTGCTGACAAATGCACTATACAATATTGGTTGTTCTAAGTGAGCATGTGTCCTTATGAAAACCACACTAGATACAGCATAACTAATGCTGCCAATTCATAATATAGAGCAGAGCTATTCATGTTCAGTCCTCAAGAGAACCAACAGGCCAGGATGTAAGGATTTCCCTGGTTAAGCACAGGTGAGTCAATCACAATGAATGATCCACTGATTAACTCACCTGTGCTTAATCAGGGAAATCCTTACATCCTGGCCTGTTGGTGGTCCTAGAGGACTGAACCTGGATAGTACTTGCTATAGAGAGAGAGACATACCATCAAATAACAATCTTCCATCTGCATATAAAGACACGACATTCTCTGTCATTCCACCTGTACAGGGAATCTGCATATGTATATCCAAGTCTGTAAGAATTAATGCTTCAAATTTTGCAAAATGGACTTTTTTTTAAGTCCTTTCAAGGAAGTGTGAATGGTAATAACGGTCTAAGACAGGAGCATTCAGGACTAAAAGGAAAGAAGTAATGCAATGGTATATGTATAGAAAAATATATATGTTGTACGGTTTCTCCCCCTGAGTAAAACAAGGGCTCGTCCACTGTTTTATTAAAAAGTTATTACAGCTGAAACTTTAATTTTTTAAGTACAGTATCACAGTGGCCTGAAATTGTATAGTGGCGCTGTTGCTACGCTATCCTATGGGGATTTATGGTCAACTAATCAGAGCTGTCCACAGGATGGTGTAGCAACAGAGCCACTGTAACATTTCAGGACACTGAAATACTACACCTAAATAATTCAAGTTTCAACTGTAATAACTTTTGAATAAAACCACTCTAAGCAGTGTGAGTACCCTTGTTTTATTTAGGAAGAGAAACCCAACAATATATATTGTTTTACACATTAAAGGCATAGTAATAGTTCATTTTACTGAAAGGTAATTCTGTAGATAGTAAAAAAAATAAATGAATTGCGCCCAGTCTGATCTCTCAAACCTTTATGGTTTGAGAGATATAAGTTTACAAAGTCCCCCCTTCCCTCCCCTTGCACTAACGGCACTGTTTAAGTTACAGCAGGAGATCCAGGTCCGCAGACCGTCCTGCGACTTACAAGCCATGCACATGTTGTAGACCGTTCAAATGACAAATTTATTTCTATTTCCCACTATTTCGGCTCTGCTGAAGAGCAGCTGGGTGGACTGCGGCCCGGGACCTCCTGCTGTCAGCTAGACAGTGACATCAGTGCAAGGGGAGGGAAGGTGGAACATCGTAAGCTTGAATCTCTCAAACCATAAAGGTTTGAGAGATCAGACTGGGTGCAATTCATTTTTTTTTTTTTACTATCTACAGAATTACCTTTCAATAAAACGATCTATTACTATCCCTTTAAAGGGATAGTAATTCTTCGATTTATCTTTATTTTATTTTGTAGGCATTAAAAAAAACATGAAGAACGATATAAGTCTTATCTCTCAAACCTTTATGGTTTGAGAGATATTCACAATCAAAGGTTCCCCTCCCGCCCCTTTTACCTAGTGTAAGCAATCTCTTCTCAGATGTGGAATACAGTCCATAGACCAGACAGATAACAGAAGGGGACAATCTTCTTCCTATGAGAACAATGAAGGGCCTGCCCCCCTTGACAAGTTTTTCAGGTTTTTCCCTTATCTTAATTGAAGATTGTCCCTCTCTGCAGTCTACCTGGGCACCTCCCTTCTGATCTGTCTGAGCAGTGTTACATCAGTAAAAGGGGCGGGGGGGATACTTTGTCATTGAATTACTCTTGAACTACAACGCTGACAGAATTGAAATAACACTCTCCAAAGTCCAAATACTATGATGATTAATTAGAGCTGATTTTATTATGAAACATTACTATCCCTTTAAGTGTTCCTATCACTTTAATTAGAACGTGTCCTGTTGTGTGTTCCAAAGACAGGAAGTGAGAATTCCTTCTCTAGAATTACTCCTATTTTGTATTGTGCGTACAACCCAAGCATTCTTCTTATAAACTTATTTCTTTGTCAAGTCCCTGAACTCGCTCAGAGACATATATGCTAATTTAAAATGCGCCAGAAAAATTACTGTTTTCTTCTGCTGTGTTTACACTTCAGTCTTTCGCTGATAAACCCCCCTGAGGCTGACGAACTAAGAAACTAGAGCAATGCTGGAACAAACCAAGTCCACCCAGAGCAGGGGAGCTCAAGCCTGTCCTCAAGCTACCCCCTTCCCCCAAAGTGTATCTATTCAGGGTCTCCTCAATTAAACACAAGTCAATGTCGTTAATGACAGAACCATGGACTGATTCACCTGTGTCCATGTGGGGAGATCCTGAAATCCTGTATAAATATTCCCCATTCGTTTAACCCTTTTGAATGTCAGAAGGGTATCCAACACATTGCTCTGCAACATTCTTTGCGCACAAAGTCTCGGAGACACGTCTGTAGCATTCAAAGACTTAAAGGGATAGTAATACTTAAAATGTAAAAAAATATATGTTGTAGGGTTTATCCCCCTGAGTAAAACAAGAGTACTCCCACTGCTGAAAGGTGTTTCATTCAAAAGTTATTAAATCCATAATAAATAAATCTCCATAGGATGGTGTAGCAACAGCGCCACTGTACAATTTCAGGCCACTGTGATACTGCACCTAAAAAATTCAACTTTGAAAATTAATAACTTTTGAATGAAACACCTTTCAGCAGTGGGAGTACTCTTGTTTTACTCAGGGGGATAAACCCTACAACATATTTATTTTTACATTTTAAGTATTACTATCCCTTTAAAAGCCCCAATAAAATAAATGGGAATATGGAGAACTATTTATGTCCCTTTCAGTGCCGTTGGCTTGCCAAAGAATCACTACACTTTTGTATCTGCTTACATGGCCCCCAACTGCCAAAAGAAAAACATTTTGCATATAGACTTCCATGTAATTCTATAGCTCTTTCTCCAGATTGGTGCTGAGGTTTTTAATGGAGCAGAGATTTTATTTATTTATTTATTTATTTGGGGGGGGGGTGCATGTATTGCTGAGATTCTCCCTTGAGTAAAGCAATGTTTTTACCACTAGTGGGAGATGTTTCATTGTAAAGTGATTGCAGCTTAAACTTTTGAGTGACAGAGGGATGTGCAATGCATCACTCTGATTATATTAACATAGATTTTTTTTTTCCATTTTAAAAGCTTTATTGAAATATAACAAAATCATACAGGGAGTATTGACAAAGAACATTTAATTGGCAGACAAACAGGAATCAAGAAATGCAATTATACATCATGAGAACAGTTCAAGTGAATGCATGCAGTTCATCACATAGCAGAAGACCCATCAGTACTGTACTCTGTTAAGGGCGTCTCTACCCTATGGTTTGCCACTATTTATTGTACTGAAATTAATATAGAATTTGACGGCAGATAAGAACCATTTCGGCCCATCTAGTCTGCCCATTTTCCCACTGTAAAAATCACAAACCTTGTTGGGTCCTTGGTCTTGTCTTGTGTTCAGGACAGCTTTATGTCTATCCCATGCATGCTTACATCCCATCATTGTATTAACCTCTACCACTTCTGCTTGTAGGCTATTCCACTTATCTGCTACCCTCTCAGTTAAAGCGGAACTTTCACTTAAACACGTTTGCTTTAATCCACTTACATTGCCGATTCAAGCTGTGCTGGGTTTCGTTTAAAAAAAAAAAAAAAAACGCAATAGAAATTAAGTTTGAGGGTTAACTTTATCCCTCTTCTCCTCATTCTGATCAGCACCATCTTGCCGATGAGAATACAGGAGATCCTCCTCCCCGCTGGTCTGTCAGTAAGTTGGAGTACTCTCATTGGCTAGATATCGATCTCTACCAATGAGAGTTCTCCAGCTTACTGACAGACCAGCGGGGAGGAGGATCTGTTATGTATTCTCATCGGCACAAACTGTGCCGATCAGAATGAGAATACGTCAAGAGGGAAAAGGTAAACCCTCAAACTTATTTTTTATTGTGTTTTTTTAAAAAACCAAAACACAGCACAGTTTGAATTGGTAATCTAAGTGGATTAAAGCAAACGTGTGTAGGTGAAAGTTCCCCTTTAACAGTGACATATGGTATCCACACTGGTGTTCAGGTAGTTATTATATTGCATTCTATGGAAGAGATGAGTCACTGGCTACACTTCTCCATATAATATGATAGCAACAGCTCCACCCCTTGTCATCAGTTTGTAATGAAACGTCTCCAAGTAATAGATGTAACATTGTTTTTTTTTTTGTTTTAATTTTTTTTGAATGGTGAGAACAGGAATTTCAGAAATCCATGTGATAAAAAGATGCGTTTGTAAGTTAGAATAGACAAAAATCAATGGCATTCTTCAGTCTTTTCAAGAACACAATACCAGCAGAACCACAGTCCAGGGAGAAGACCTCCCAACCACCCTGAGCCTGATCCCATCATTACAAAGAGGAATCAATAACACATGGATTTAAAGCAAAGCATATTAGGATTCTATGATGTTTCACATCCTTTTAACTATAACAACAAAGAGAATTAAACAGGATAACGTAAGTAAAACAAAAACAGCACTCCCTACATTTCTCCTTCAGCCGTCTAACCAGCACCCCCCCCCCCCCGATATATTTATCCGGCATCTCACAAATGATAAGAACTATGTAACAACTTATACACAAAGGTGTGATTAACATACCTGGGAATGATTCTCCGGATGTGGGGACACTCTGCTGAACTGCGATCAATCCCGCCCTGTTCATCCCACTCCGCATCTTCTTATCTTCCTTCACCAGTGTATTCTAGCTTTTTTTGTGTGTGTGTTTTGAAGTCCCGCCCACTCATGATTAAGCCCCACCCTTTTTATGACGATAATTGCGGCATTTCTCTCCTCTCATCGACACCAGAGGGCTCTCCTCCGGGCAGCCCCAGCCAAGAATTTTCCAGGTATGGTGATAAAGAGGGGATAAAGGAGATAACTTGTCCAATTAAATCACTTCTCCAGTTCCTATGTTATTCTATACAGCCTATTCACTAAGATCAGGGCCGGTTTTGCCATAAGGCAGAGTAGGCACCTGCCTACAGGCGCACCCCACAGAGGGGCGCCTGTCATTGAAATATTTTTTTTTTTTTTAATTCACAGCATTTTTTTTTTTAATATATTTATAGCTCTGTGCACAGTAACCCGCCGCATGCTAAGGTCTGTTCCTTCTTCGGCACAGACCTGTAGCTGCTGTTGCTCCCCCTTGTCACGTCTAATGCAGAGCGCTGGGAGATGACATCATCACGACATCATCTCCCAGCGCTCTGCATTCCTAAAGAGAAGACCGCACGGGAGCAACAGCAGCTGCAGGTCTGTGCAGAAGGAGTAGGCACAGACATCTCCTGCCGCTGGACCACCAGGGAGGTAGGAAACGGATATGGGGGGCAATGTGTAGCTGAGGGCAAGTTGGAGCTGATGGGGGCAATGTGGAGCTTGGAGCTGATGGGGGCAAGCTGGAGATGATGGGGGCAAGACAGTTGGAACTGATGGGGGCAAGTTGGAGCTTGAAGCTGATGGGGGCAATATGAGGGCAATATGGATATGGGAGGTAACGTGGATATTAGAAGCACTGTGGAGATGGCTAAATGGGGGGGTGCCTAAAGGCTCCTGAGATGTAAATCCGTCCCTGACTAAGATGGAAAAAAATCTTAGTGCATATGCTCCACTGAATAACATATGAACTTGAGAAGTGATGTACCTGGAAAAGTTATTTCCACGTTGTCACCTCTTTATCATGCCTTAGTGCATAACCCCCCAACGTGAGGAGAGGACATGTAAGTCCTCCATTGCCTTCAAGTAGTATAATGGAAAAATTATAAAAATCATCCCGTAATTTTTTGAGGGAGAATGGTTATAGAAAATTCCACATCCTAACAAGTCTTCACCATCAACTTCCTTATCCCTAAGTGAATGAAACCAATAGAGTTGTGTGAAATGGATAGTTTTCTCTTTCCATCCCTTGAATGAAGATGTAGTTAGTGTTATCCAGTTGGTAAGTATATTGTTTTGAAGGCTAACATCAAGAAATTATCAAATATTATCAATCGTTTTGAAATGTGAAAATCGATAGGATAGATTCCAAGAAGGAATATGGGGTTTTGAATTGGTATGTCAATGTGACAGGTATTTTTAATAGGCCATACCATTGTTTTATTCAGAAGAAAATGTCCTGCATTTGAAAATATATTGCTTTTTCCCCCCATAATAAGTCTTTACTGATCCAATAACAATTTGATGAACGAAGGCATGTGCAACACCACTCTAGTCCTAAGGTGTTAATCCACTGAATGCTAGCAACATCTCCAGAGATATTTATAGCATGCAAGAGTACTTAAAGCGGATCTGTCACCCTGGAGAGATGGCTCAGTTGGTTAAGGCACCAGCTGTAGAATCTGTTCAAACCACAAGGTCACAGGTTTTAGTCCCAGCAGGGCTGTCTCATCCTTTCGAGGTAGATAAAAATGAGTACCATTAAATTAGGTAATAATATCTATACCCCCAGGACATACTTGAAAATGAGAGACAATCCTTCCTGGTAAAATACTTTAATATTTTTAAATAAAGCCCCCCCCCCCACACCAAAAATGAGGCATATCAACTTAGACATAGTAGTGTCACAAGAACCACTGGGCCCCTGGCTCCTGGAGGGGCCTGAGGGCCAGCCTTCTGCCCACAGACTATGGACCTAGCCCTGGAAAATGGTATGGCCTCTCCCTGAGACTGTTAAACAAGGAACACGAGGAACTGTGGACATTTCGATCATGCCTAAAACAACCCTTGTCTAGGCATATGGATTGTCAGCCCAGTGTCGCAAGCTATGTAGAACTTTGGGACGTTATATTGGAGGACAGCTGTGCCAAAAGGGCTAAAAATCATAGCCTGGTTTCAGGGGACAGGGCCGTTAGGGGTTAAGTATTTGAGTTTGGCTAAGGATGTATATTGCAGTCCCTCAAGTCTTTTGTTTCATTGTTCACCCTCACCCAAGCTCTGTGTGTATTGTAGCCACTCCAGTCATTGTAGGTCTGTGAACTGTACTGAGACCCTCTGTGGTGTGCTAACCTTATCATGTCCGGCCCTTTGTATTGTGTTGTACCATTTGTTGCTAGACTTTTGTGTAGTAATGCAATCATGTCTGTGTTATTGTAATTGCTGGGACCTTCTTTTGTTGGCCCTTTGTCTTGTATATTGTGACTATATTATCCCTGTGACTCACCTATTGTATCCTGCCTGCCCATGTATTTCAATGTAGGTTTTGTGTATAAATATGTGTGGTTTGTTCCAATAAAGTCAGTTCTCGTCTTAACCTACACTGGTGTTGTCTGGTGGGGTAAAGCTTGCTGTATCCAGAGTGTGTGCTCTTGGTACCCTGACACTAGTTTTGCCTAGTTTGGGGTATATTGTGGTATGCTGTTGGATGTCCATCTGGCTCGTAGCGGAAGAAGTGACCATTGACGGGGACACCAAGGCTGGGTGTCTGCTGGTACCATTACAAGTAGTATTATCCAGCATAAGTACCGCGTGATTAAGAAATCCTTCTTCTACTGAGACTGGCGGCCAGGCATGCGCGCAGACATCTTGGCTGTCAGTCCCAGTCTCCTCTATTGTACCTTAAGGTAACAGGAAGTGACTGACAGTGCAGGAGCACAGATGCCTCTAAAGCAAAAAGCCTGGCGGTCAGTCTCTGAAGAAAAAGGATTTCTTAATAACATGCTCGATAACAGGTTATCGCTGTATGACTAAATATTGGGGGGCTTTATTCATGGTGATAGTTCCAGCTTTAAAGATCTCAGTGCTGTATAATTCTGGAAGTGAACGGGTCAAGCCCGAGACAGACAGCCAAAGGGAGTTTTGTTCCTGCAGACAGGAAAGCGACAGTCCCATCATCATCTGTCATTATTAGAAGTGACGGGGCGGACAGGGAGCTTCTTAATTCAATTGTCTCATCTTGTGGACAAAGAGGTCTGTCACTAACCATCCTGACAGCCTAACGATACCAACTGTCCTCTTCTCCAGACCTGCTCTACCCTCCCCGCTCACCTCGTCTATCTTAATTCCCATCTCATTTCTACTCTCAGACTGATACTGATATATCAACCAGGACTAGAACGATTCTGGAACCAACCGAGCAGCCGACATTTCCAAAATACCCGTTAATTTAAATAGGGCATTTAATCCCTTCAATCCTAGAAAAGTCACCAATGCATTAACCCTTTGAGTGCCAGGGTGGTACGGAATGCATTGCTTTGCTTTGCAATGCATTCCATACCACTCTGGCACTCAAAGGGTTAATGCAGACTATGTTGGTCATCTCTCTAGCAGCTGATGGGTTAAAAGTCTTGTTTAACCCCTTAACGACCAGCGGTCGCGGGGTGTGTGGCCCTTTAAGGACCCGATAGGGAATTTCGGTGTGCCGCCCCACGTGACTAATCTTGTTTGAGAACATAGACGCATGGGTATCCCTTTTTCCTATGTGTTGCTTATGGCTATGCAGCAAACAAGGCATAGAAGACAAGTTATAAGCCTACGTCATTCTCCTGCACATGCTATGGGGATGGTGTATAGGGCTTGTGGGCATGCTGAGATTACCCTACGGTACCCACATACAATGTAGGGCCTGAAGCACGAACACTGCAGTTGCATAATTGGCAAATTCATCATGTTGCCCTATTAGTGAGTACAAGGAATAAAAGCACATGTTGAAAACAATAGGTAACTGCCGTTTAATTAAAAAGCAAGATTGAAGTGTAATACTTTTTGAATGAAAAATCTCTAAGCAGTGGAAGATCCATTGTTTTACACAACAGAGAAAGTTATAGAACACAAACACAGATACACACTCACGCACATGTACACACAAACACACATGCACACACACATACACAGACACACACACACACAGATACAGAAACACTCACACACACAGATATACCCACGCACACATACACACAAACACAAATGCACATATACAGACACACACACATACACACATACAGATACAGAAACACGCACACACAAAAATATACACACATACACACTAGGGTGACCACATTTCCGTTCTGCCATTCCGGGACATTTGGTCACCCTAGTCCCATGGCTGAGGGTCCTGCTGGCGCTGACCATCTTTCTGAGGCTGACACAGTAAGAGTTCCCACTGGGAAGCCTAACTCTGTGTCAGCCTCAGAAAGATGGACAGCGCTGACGGAAGCCTCAGTCACGGGTCTCAATTGCAGCACCAGCATACGTGCTCCATCCCAACTGTCTCCCACATACCAGTCCAGCCAGCCAATGAAATGTATTTGCTATATGGTCTTCATTGGCTGGCTCAGCCAGCCAATGAGGACCATATAGCAAATACATTTCATTGGCTGGCTGGACTGGCGTGTGTTGCTCAATTCCGGGACTCTTTGTTGTCCCGGAGGAGACCCCCAATAAGGGACAGTCCCGGGCATTCCGGGACATGTGGTCACCCTAATACACACATACACACACACACATATACAGATACACACAGACACATTCAGAAACATGCACACACAGACACACACAAACATGAATACACACCCACACCACACAGGCAAATGACACATACACACACACACACACACACACACACATACAGATGCACGCACACATCCACACACACATACACGCATGAATACACACACTCCACACACATACACACAAACACATATACAGACACACACACATACACAGATAAACATGCACACACACACACACACGCAGACACAAGCAAACACACACAGCACATGAATACACACCCACACCACATGCAAATGACACACACACACACACACATACACGTGAATACACACACTATAAAAATGTAAAAATGCAATCACTTTCAGTGGAAAATCTCCCATCGTGAAACTCCCTATAACATATATTTTTATAAAGCTTACTGCCCCCCTTACGCCTTTCCCTTAGGAAACAAGTTATTTAACCATCTTATTGTCTGCGACAAAGCGTATTCCCATCTCTACTAAAACAAAAGGGGGTTTCATGTAGAACGAACCTGAACTTTCCGAAGATGTAAAAGGTTATGCATTTTAGATGATGCCATTAATGCTGATCAGTGATCTCCACAATACAACAGAGGATCATTTTTAATACGAAGCGCGCTTCTGAGTGTAACAAGGAAAGATTCTTCTCCCCGTGATTCATTAGGACTGGAAATTACTTTAGCCACTCCACTGCCCAGGAGGGACGGCGACTGCACTAGTACAGCACCAGCGAAGAGATTTATATTACACACAGTTCCACCATCTGGAATTGTGATTTTGTTTTTAATAAATAACAATAAAAGTCTCCTACCATCCACGCAGCTGTGTCTTTCTTTATCTTTGTCTGTTGGGATGAGAAATACCTGATAATATGCTGCCATCAAGAATAATATAGCAGTTCAAAGTCAGGAAGCTGTCATAATCTCCTGTGATGTCAGTGGGATGCACTTGTATTTTCCATTTGATAGACCTTCTCTCTAGAGTACTCTCTAGGGAACTTGCACTATGGGGGTCAAATAAAAATTTCCCCAAATTTCCATTGATTTGAAAGTTATATTTAACCCATGGAAAGCCAAAGAGGCTGTCAACGGTTTGCTACGCGATGCGCTGGACTTCTTTCTAGAATCTAAGGTGTTAAAAACGCTGTATAGAAAAAAATAAAATGTTCCGTTGATTTAAATGGGGCTTTTAACCCTTAGTTTTCAGTCCTTAGTGTTTGATAGGTTAACCCTTTGAGTGCTAGTGGGGTATGCACCGCATTGCTCTGCAATGTGTTGCGTACCCCTCTGGCACTCAAAGGGTTAAAATAAGTTGGGGGAATTTTTTTATTTTTCCCTTATGGATCAGCTCATTTGCCCTAGAATGAATTCAGTTTTGCTTAGCATGTCAGCCTCATTTTGTTGGCCACCAAGCAGGCAATCAAAGGTTAACAGCTATATTCTTCTTAAAGACCAAGAAGACTGTAGTTCTTTTCAGAACCACAAGGGGCAGCAATCATTTAAGGAAATCCGACACTTTTATGGGCAATGAAATGACTTCCCTTACTGTCCCCTTAAGTGCCAGAATGCTCGATCTGTCAGTAATGGTCCATTCTCATTGTTCCGGATGCCCTGCTGGTATTCATAGGGTTCACCACACTAATCTTCCTAAAGACCTGTAGTACGTTTCTGAACCAGAAGGGTTAGCAATCATTTAAAGGAATCTGCCACTTTTATGGGCAATGAAATTACTTCCCTTACTATCCCCTTGAGTGCCAGAGCGCTCGATCTATCAGTAATGGTCCATTCTCATTGTTCCGGATGCCCTGCTGGCATTCATAGGGTTCACCGCACTAATCTTCTTCCTAAAGACCAAAGGACCTGTAGTACTTTTCTGAACCAGAAGGGTTAGCAATCATTTAAAGGAATCTGCCACTTTTATGGGCAATGAAATGACTTCCCTTACTATCCCCATGAGTGCCAGAGCGCTCGATCTATCAGTAATGGCCCATTTTCTGTGCTCTAACTCCAATCTCATTTTACACGATAAAATGAAGGAGACTGGTTGTGCTTGGAGAGCATTAGAATTGCTATAAGTCTCAGTGAAGTTCAAGGATAGCTGGCATCAAGGGCTTAGGGGCTGCCAATTCCCTCTGCTGGTGCCTGGCGCTGGAGACGTGCGCTTTATGCACCTGTGTGGAGAAGGCAGATAATGGAGCTGGGTACTACGCAGTCTCTTGTCTGAAATGCAGAGCACAGATAGCCAGTCAGGATATGCAGTAGCCTGACAGATGTTGATTAATGTCCTACTGCTGCAGAAAAGTGATGGCCAGCATTGCAGGACTAGCTGGCCAAGCAAAGGCAAGGGTTCACTAGCTGGGCCTCCTCCGTGCATGCTTGAAATAATAGGCAACCAGATTCACCCCATGGCTACACATGTGACTCTTAAAGGGATAGTAATGGATGCCAATACATGTGTCTCTTTTTAATGTACAGATTGAAAAGCTCTGATTACCCCCAAGGGTGCTACAGTGCTCCACAGTGCATTGTACTAAAGTCCTCACTAGCACCCAAATTGTTATAAAGCAACAATGTGTAAGTGTGTGTTTGTATGTGTGTACGTGTGTGTATGCCTGTATGTATTCACATGCACGTGCGTGTGTCTGTGTGTGAGACAGTGTTTGTGTGTATGTCAGTGTATGTGTGTTTGTGTGTGTATGTATTTACCTGTAAGTGTGTGCATTTGTCTGTGTGTTTGTGAGACAGTTGTTATGTGTATGCCAGTGTGTGTGTGACACAGTATATGTGTGTGTGTGTGTGTGTGTGCATGTGTGTGATACAGTCTATGGGTGTGTGGATGTGTGCAACACAGTCCACATGTGTGTGTGTGTGGGTGTGTGCATGCATGTGTGTGACACAGTCTATGTGTGTGTGGATGTGTGCATTTGTGTGACACAGTCTATGTGTGCATGTGTGTGTGAGAGAGAGTCTATGTGTGTGAGTGTATGTGTGAGTGTGTGTGTTTTTGATCGTGCGTGTGACTTTATCTGTGAGTCTATGTGTATGTGAGAGAAGAGTATGTTTGTGTGTGTGTGCAACAGTCTATGTGTCTGTGTGTGTGCATGCAGTCTATGTGTGTATGTTTATGCGAGTGAGAGACAGACAGTCTATGTGTGTGAGCATATGTGTGATGTGTGTGGATGTGAGTGTGTGTGTTTATGATTGTATATGAGTGTGTATGTATGCATATGTGTGTTAGAGAGAGAGAGAGAGAGAGCATATCTGTCTGTGTATGAATGTATGTTTGTGTATCTGTAAAGTAAAAGAAAAACAGTGTGTTTTGGGATTTAAAATAGGTCACACTTGTGAACAGACCGAGGGCTGCAGGAGAAGCCTGTGAGGGATTCATACGGCCCCAGGGCCGCCTGTTGGCCACCAGTGTACTAATTCCTGCTCTTGCTAAACTAATGCCCTTTTATAGTAGACGCAGTTGAGGCTGACATGACAATGGCCCATCGTCTGATAACAGGACCTGCTGTCTGTTGTTCTGCGGTAATCGCCAGGCTGCAGCCGGTGCTCATTTTTTCCTGCGGTCCCCTGTCATTGTATGGGGCCTTTGAGGAAGGATCAGCCCTGATGTACCTATAAATAGATTGCTCTTTTGCTCAAAAAGAGGTTTATTTTCCATCGCCCCAACCACATATCTCAAAACGTATTTTATTTCTTTCAGAAATTGCTTCCACTCTTCCCCTTTTCATTCAGTCCGGTAAGATACTTCAGCAATTTTCAATTCAAGAAAAATATTGACATTTAAGGAGAACGCCTCCTAGTAATACCACCCCCCACCCCCATTCTACAGAGATCCACAGCACACCGTGGAGCTAAAAATCTCTCTAACATTCAAAAAGTTATAGCTTTTTTTATGTCCTTGTTTGTTAAAGGCCAAGAGTATTTTCTGTACCAGGAAACAGTGAATAAGATTGGGGGTGGGGTCATGTGAGGAGGGGCCATGGGTGGAGCTATGGAGCTAGAGTGCCTTGCCTTGGGGCTCCTGTGATGTAAATTTGAACCTGAACCATGGCTTTCTCTACCCCTCGAAGGAACTACTTATGTTTTATAAAGCTCTGTCCTAACTCTTATATTGTTGCACTTTGGTTTCACTCCCTTTCAAACCACAGTGATATCCATACCTCATTACCATACCTGGGAAATTCCTTCCCTCCTGCCAACCAGAGGCATGTAAATGACGTGTTTCACAGCATAAAGGGGTGTGGGTTAATGGGGTGGGTGGGATTGTTTGGCTGGGAAGTGCGCAGAACAGGGTGGGAAGGAGGAGAAGTGGGAGGGAAGTGAGATGAACAGGGTGGGAAGGAGGGGAAGAGGGCAGGAAGTAGGAGGAACAAGGTGGGAAGGAAGAGACGTGGGAGGGAAGTGGGAGGAACAGGGTGGGGAGAAGGAGAACTGGGCAGGAAGTGGGAGGAACAGGGTGGGAAGTAGGAGAAGTGGGCAGGAAGTGGGAGGAACAGGGTGGGAAGTAGGAGAAGTGGGCAGGAAGTGGGAGGAAAAGTGGGAGGGAAGTGGGAAGAACAGGGTGGGAAGGAGGAGAAGTGGGAGGGAAGTGGGAGGAACAGGGTGGGAAGGAGGAGAAGTGGGCAGGTAGTGGGAGGAACAGGATGGGAAGGAGAATTGGGTGGGAAGTGGGAGGAACAGGGTGGGAAGGAGGAGATGTGGGAGGGAAGTGGACAGAACAGGGTGGGAAGGAGGAAAAGTGGGAAGGAAGTGGGCAAAACAGGGTGGGAAGGAGGAGAAGTAGGAGGGAAGTGGGAGGAACAGGATGGGAAGGACGAGAAGTGAGAGGGAAGTGGGAGGAACAGAGTGGGAAGGAGGAGAAGTGGGAAGGAAGTGGGCAAAACAGGGTGGGAAGGAGAAGTGGGTGGGAAGTGGGAGGAACAGGGTGGGAAGGAGGAGATGTGGGAGGGAAGTGGACAGAACAGGGTGGGAAGGAGGAGAAGTGGGCAGGTAGTGGGAGGAACAGGATGGGAAGGACGAGAAGTGAGAGGGAAGTGGGAGGAACAGAGTGGGAAGGAGGAGAAGTGGGAAGGAAGTGGGCAAAACAGGGTGGGAAGGAGAATTGGGTGGGAAGTGGGAGGAACAGGGTGGGAAGGAGGAGATGTGGGAGGGAAGTGGACAGAACAGGGTGGGAAGGAGGAAAAGTGGGAAGGAAGTGGGCAAAACAGGGTGGGAAGGAGGAGAAGTGGGAGGGAAGTGGGAGGAACGGGGTGGGAAGGAGGAGAAGTGGAAGGGAAGTGGGAGGAACAGGGTGGGAAGGAAGAGAAGTGGGAGGGAAGTGGACAGAACAGGGTGGGAAGGAGGAGAAGTGAAGGGGAAGTGGGAGGAACAGGGTGGGAAGGAGGAGAAGTGGGATGGAAGTGGGAGGAACAGGGTGGGAATGAAGAGAAGTGGGTGGGAGGAACAGGGTGGGAAGGAGAAGAAGTGGGCAGGAAGTGGGAGGAACAGGGTGGGAAGGAGAAGAAGTGGGCAGGAAGTGGGAGGAACAGGGTGGGAAGAAAGAGAACAGGACAGAGTTTCAGAGGAAACTCGCCACCGCCAGACAATCAGCCCCAGGAGATCCAGTGATTTATTGTAAAAAACTGAGTCTTTGGAGCTATTAGTGCATATGCTCCACAGAATAACATAGGGACTGGAGAACTGATATGACTGGAGAAGTCATCTCCATTGTATCACCTCTTTATCACAGTTTAATGCATAACGCCCAAGGAGTCACTTATTTCTAGGTACAGTACCCCTTTAAATGGTTAACACATTCAATAAAATAACCCACTCTATGTATCAGCCTTGTACTCATACACGATGAGCCCGAGGCAGTCGCTCTCATCGCTCCCCTTTAGCCTCCTTCCTTTCCCCCATTCTCCTCAAAGGAAGCTTGTACGGGCAAGACAATGCCCGTGTACTGAATGCGGTCCTCTGAAAAGACAAAGCTGTGATTCAGCCAACGCGAGAACGTTGTGATGTGAGGGCTGAAAGGACGGCTTTGTTAGTATTCCTGGGCTCTCCTCACAAACACAAACACTTTCTGGCTAGAGGCTTGCCTGCAAAAAACATCGATTGGCGCTGGCCAAAGGAGGTGTAGGAAAAATCAACAGGAATAACAGCGGGAGCCAATTTAAAGTCTGAGGACGAGAGGAGTGTTAACAAATGAAGTTACTGAGAGAATTCCTTTGATTTGAGATTGTTCGGAACCATTGGGACTTATCTAGACAGGGGTTGTTTTTCTGATGGGAAGTAAAAAACTCCCACTGCTTAAAATCGTTTTTTATTTATTTATTTATCTATTTTACCCGCAAGGCGTGTTGGGGACCTCTCTAGCGTGCAAGAGGTTAACGTTTAAATTTAAATCAATGGGAATTTTGATAATAATGCTTTTGGTCTACTGCAGAGCCGATGTTTTGCTTTGGATCGAGAACAGCCCAGCTCTGCCTTTACGTCAATCTCAATTTAACCCTTAGTGCGCCAGAGGGGTACACAATGCATTGAGTTGTGCACCCCTCTGACGCTCAAAGGGTTAAGCCGTATGTGCCAGCTAAGTTGGAAATCAGATACTGGAGGGGATGTACTAATAATATTCCTCCCTTAAAGGGATAGTAATACTTAAAATGTAAAAAAATATATGTTGTAGGGTTTATGTCCCTGAGTAAAACAAGGGTACTCCCACTGCTGAGAGATATTTTATTAACAATTTATAACAGCTCAAATGTGAATTTTTTAGGTGCAATATCACAGTGGCCTGAAAATTTACAGTGGCGCTGTTGCTACACCATCCTATGGACAGCTCTGGTCTGTAGACCATAAATCTCCAAAGGATGGTGTAGCAACAGCGCCACTGTACAATTTCAGGCCACTGTGATATTGCACCTAAAAAATTCAAGTTTGAGCTGTTATAATTTTTTAATAAAAAAATCTCTCAGCAGTGGGAGTACCATTGTTTTACTCAGGGGGATAAACCCTTCAACATATATTTTTTTACATTTTAAGTATTACTATACCTTTAAATATTCTCTGAAAATCTGTTTTTCTATGTGCATCTCCCTTTGCCTACGTTCTAATGTAATTACTCTGAAAATTATCCTTTTGCAGTGGAATCGTCACTTTGTAGCAAAAGGATGATTTTCAAAGAGCTTTTAAAAAGCACCTATGTTCATGTTAGCCATTTTGCATCCCAAACAATAGTTTAGGAGAGATTTAGCTTGATTAATTGCTAGCTGATACAAAGGAGTTATTTAATTTTTGTCCAGCAGGAAGCGGCAGTTGGGATGGAGAGTGGTATGGAATGTTATTATCTAGCTGGTATAACAGCCAGTAATTTAAAATAAATAAATAAATAAAAATAAGCTAAATATCTCATAAACTATTGTTTAACCCCTTAAGAACCCATGACGGTCCTGGCACGTCATGGGTTGGGGTGCCATAAGGACCCATGAAGTACCAGGACCTTTATGGATTTCAGGGCTCCCCGCGCTGTTGCGCGCCGTTCGGGAAGCCCTGAACCGGGATCGCAAAAAAAAAGTCTGTGGTCCTTAAAGGGATAGTAATACTTTCTTTTATCTTTATTTTATTTTGTAGGCATTAAAAAAAACATGAAGAAAGATATAAGTCTTATCACTCAAACCTTTATGGTTTGAGAGATATTCACAAGCAAAGTTTCCCCTCCCGCCCCTTTTACCTAGTGTAAGTCATCTCTTCTCAGATGTGGAATCCAGTCCATAGACCAGACAGATAACAGCAGGGGACAATCTTCTTCCTATGAGAACAATGAAAGCCCTGCCCCCCTTGACAAGCTTTTCAGGTTTTTCCCTTATCTTAATTGAAGATTGTCCCTCTCTGCAGTCTACCTGGGCACCTCCCTTCTGATCTGGCTGAAGGGGGGGGATACTTTGCTTGTGAATATCTCTTAAGCCATAAAGGTTTGAGAGATAAGACTTATATCATTCTTCGTGTTTTTTTAATGCCTACAAAATAAAATAAAGATAAAACGAAGTATTACTATCCCTTTAAGTGCCAACCACGTGCGCGGGGCTGGTCCTTAAGGTGTTAATGGACCACTAACATAAAAAATGAAAAAAATACAAAACATTATATATATATATATATATATATATATAGTAGGATTTGTGCTATGTGGTGTATTATTCAAAATTTATTATAGCTTAAACTTGAAATTTTGTAGGTGCCGTATATCAAAGGCCTAAAATTGTACAGTGCTGTTGTTACACCGTCCTATGGAGGGTTATGGTCCATTGACCACAGCTGTCCGTAGGATGGTGTAGCAACAGCGCCACTGTAAACTTTCAGGCCATTGAGGTATTGCACCTAAAAAAAACTTCAACTTTGAGCAGCAGCAACTTTTGAAAAAAACACCACTCAGCAGTGTTTTACTCAGGAGGATAAACCCTGCAAAATATTATTTTTTTTGTCTCTATACTTATTAACCCCTTAAGAACTGAGAGTGCTCGCGGCTGGCACTTAAGGACCACGGAGCATTTTTTTTTCCTACCCGAATCCGGGCTCCTTGAACAGCGTGCAGCCATGCTGGGATCCCTGAAATCCATGATGTGCCAGGATCGTCATGGGTCTTTAAGGGGTTAAGTGGTGTGATCCTTTAAAATGGAGCGTTTTTTCACTTTAATGAAGAGATGTCTTGTGACCTCTCTAGCTATCAAAGGGTTAAAAATTCCACTCAAATCAAAGTGGATTTTTATTTCTCCCCTGCGGTGCAGTTGGTCTGCCCCAGAATATAAGGCCCATTGAGTTAACACGCAGATGGAGCCCAGGCACAAAAGGCTGGTTGTTTATTCTCCCATCTGTTTGTGATACAGATCAGTTAACCCTCTAAGTGCCATCGCAATGAGTAATGCATTGCTCGACTCTTCAGCAATCAAAAGGCATACAAATGCTGCTCAGTTAATTACTATGGTCACGATTCTGACCCCCTTTGTTACTGAGACGAACTGCAGCATGTCGTGTCACAACTTGACCTCTTACAAAACACAGAACAAACTGGTACTGGAAGGGAATTTAGGACAAAGGGGAGAGGTCTGTCCCAGTGTAACACGAGACAAGATGAACAATAGACAATGATACGGATGCACTAAAAAGAATTGGAATAACGGCATCATAACATTCACAAAATTCCCATTGGCTGAAATTGAGATTTTAACCGCTTAAATGCTACAGAGGACATAAGCTTTTTTGGGCTAGAGAGCTATTTCTTGTCGTTTCTATGACCGTGATGCTTAACCCTTTAAGTGTCAGAGGGGGTACATAAAGTGTTTCACAATGCATTGTGTACCTCTCTGGCACTCAAAGGGTTAATTGAACCCCCATTCTTGTATTCATTGTAATACCTATTTTAATTTACTATACTCCTATTTTGTAAGGTGCTGCATACATCGTGTCGCATCATATACATAAAATTATACACAAAAGGGGACTATTTAGGTGTAAACAGTTTAGTCATACCTCCCAAGTGTCCCTCTTTAGGAGGGACAGTCCCTCTTTGAGACCCAAATCCCTCTGTCCCTCTTTTCTACCCTGGGGTCCCTCGTTTTAGGACATCAGAGTGAGTGTTGTGTATATTAGTCTGTCACATTGCTCCACATCAATGAAATTCACATAAATGTTTAGTTAATCTTCAGTATATGTGTTTGTTAATGAATCTGTATAAATAAAATACTTTGGTCTTGCTGTAAATCCTTTTTTCAGTTACACAAAGAGGTGTCAATAGGTCACAAAGTAACCTAAAAATTCCCCGCCCACCAGCCATGTCCCCAGAAAAACCACCTAAAACTCAAGTGTCCCTCTTTGGCCATTTGAAATGTTGGGAGGTATGGTTTAGTAAATTGGGTTAGGGGTAAGAATTTAATTCTAGAGCCTGGCTTACAAATGATTGTGTTATTTCATCCCTACTAAAGCCTTCAGAGATTAATTTAGTAAAATGAAACAAATAATGAAAAAACAGAAGTCTAGCAAAGATTTCTCTTAGGGCTTTCCACTTAACACTTTGAGGGTTAACTAAGGCATATGATTAATTCCGTTCATCAAATCAAGCGTCAATACTGAAGCTTGGCGATGTTTTATTGACCATCACTCTTCATGGATCTCTATGACGTACATCAAGGGTATTACAGCAATGGAAGATTTTTCATTTAAAATTATTACAGCCCAAATTCATTTTTTTTTTGGTTTGTTTTTTCCTTTTAATTATACTGCATTTTTCTTCTTTAACCCTTTGAGTGCCAGAGGGGTACGCAATGCATTGCTTTGCAATGCATTGCGTACCCCTCTGGCACTCAAAGGGTTAAGCGTTGCTGTTCCTGACATATTCTATGGGGAACCATCATTCAACAGTTACTCAAGTCTTTTGGGCACGAGTTGTTGCTGTTGACTAAAAACAATATGTTTGAAATGTAATAACTTTTTGGTGTAAATTGCAGCAGCGGGTATAACCATGTTTTACCCAACAAGAAAAGCATTAGTACAAACACAATGGGGGAGATTCACTAAGGTGTGATAAAGAGGTGATAAAGTGGAGATAACTTCTCCAGTGATATCACTTCTCCAATTCCTATGTTATCCTATGGAGCCTATGCACTATGATTTCCTAAACATTGGACATCTTAGTGAATAGGTCCCATAGAATAACATAGGAATTGGAGAAGTGATATCACTGGAGAAGTCATCTCCACTTTATCACCTCTTTATCACTGCTTAGTGAATCTCCCCCAAAAATACATGTACTACTCCTTTAAAGGGATAGTAATACTTTGTTTTATTTTTATTTTATTTTGTAGGCATTAAAAAAACATGAAGAACGATATAAGTCTTATCTCTCAAACCTTTATGGTTTGAGAGATATTCACAAGCAAAGTTTCCCCTCCCGCCCCATTTACCTAGTGTAAGCCATCTCTTCTCAGATGTGGAATCCAGTCCATAGACCAGACAGATAACAGCAGGGGACAATCTTCTTCCTATGAGAACAATGAAGGCCCTGCCCCCCTTGACAGGTTTTTCAGGTTTTTCCCTTATCTTAATTGAAGATTGTCCCTCTCTGCAGTCTACCTGGGCACCTCCCTTCTGATCTGGCTGAGCAGGGTTACATCAGTAAAAGGGGCGGGAGGGGGATACTTTGTCATTGAATTACTCTTGAACTACAACTCTGACAGAACTGAAATAACACTCTCCAAAGTCCAAATACTATGATGATTAATTACAGCTGCTTTTATTATGAAACATTACTATCCCTTTAAGCATTTAACCTACTGGGGACCAGAGTAGAGCATGACGCATTACTAAGCAATGCCTTGCAAACCCTTCTAGTCCTCAAGAGATTGATGCTCAATAGAAAAAGAAACACCGTTTTTCCTTTCCTTTTAGGGGGTAATTTTCCACATTTTGAGAACAATTTTGTTATATGTAATCAGAGATGAGTAAGAGAACAGAATATTGACCCCTTGCAGTCTCTGGTATAACACATGCTATCCTTTTAACTGCTTTATGTCTGTCCCTAATCAGATTATACTTGCTCTTGGCTTGCACCCCACACATCCTATGTTATCCATTTAGAAATTAACCTTAAGTCCTCGCTGGCTTCAGAAATGTAATAGCTTCAACAGATGTAATGGGCAAACCACTTTTCTTCCATACAGGACAAGAACAATGTGGACATAATTCAGAGGAAAAGGCATCCATTATGATGAGCGGATGCTATTTCACTAGTCTGTGTCGACAAAGTGAACCAAGAGCTAAGGATCTTCCATCACACAGCGGCTTGGATTTCACATTACTCAGCTCAACCTTGAAGGCCTCTCAAGACTGCTTAGTGAAATCTGGCAGCCATAGACAATTCCCAACAGTAAATAATCCGAGGTGTTGTCACCTACACAGGACGCCATGATTCATCTTTTGTTAAAACCCTTTGAGTGCCGGACAGGATCACAGCACAATGCGTTGGCTACCCAACTGACATCGGAAAGGTTAAATCCATTGCATGCTATGCATTGTGGTAGAAACATACTGGGGATTTCACTAACATCCACGGGATCCTATATGTTTGGGAAACATGTTCTACATATTTTGGATATTTTGATTTAAAGGGATAGTAATACTTCGTTTTATCTTTATTTTATTTTGTAGGCATTAAAAAAACATGAAGAACGATATAAGTCTTATCTCTCAAACCTTTATGGTTTGAGAGATATTCACAAGCAAAGTTTCCCCTCCCGCCCCTTTTACCTAGTGTAAGCCATCTCTTCTCAGATGTGGAATCCAGTCCATAGACCAGACAGATAACAGCAGGGGACAATCTTCTTCCTATGAGAACAATGAAAGCCCTGCTCCCCTTGACAAGTTTTTCAGGTTTTTCCCTTATCTTAATTGAAGATTGTCCCTCTCTGCAATCTCCCTGGGCACCTCCCTTATGCTCTGGCTGAGCAGTGTTACATCAGTAAAAGGGGCGGGAGGGGGATACTTTATCATTTAATTACTCTTGAACTACAACTCTGACAGAATTGAAATAACACTCTCCAAAGTCCAAATACTATGATGATTAATTAGAGCTGCTTTTATTATGAAACATTACTATCCCTTTAAGCTATCTATTTTATTTCTATCGATCGATCTCTCTCTCTGTGTGGGAAGTCAATCTGTGAAATATATGGTAGGGCGTGTTCTGTTGAGTAATGGAACTCCCACTACTGGTGATGCTTCATTCAAATATTATTACAGAATAAATGTCAGAGTTTACTTTTTTGTGGCCAGGTGGTGCTGTTGCTGACAATAGAGAATTTGTGTCACAAACCAACTGACAGAAAAGAAAATCTTCAACTGAGACCCTTACATATTTGCATTGTAATAACTTTGGAAGGACTCATCCCCATGCACAATGAGTACTGCTGGAACGTATTGGTATTGAATCACCTTGAAGCAATTTTCACAGGAGTGCTGCCCTATGGTGATTTGTTGATGCGGGCGCACTCTGCCCCCCCCTGCTACCCCGAGGAGGTTTGCAGAGTGAACCAGAAACTGTTTTATACAGACCGTCAGATAGATAGATAGATAGATATGGGATAGATAGATAGATAGATAGATAGATAGATAGATAGATGATAGATAGATAGATAGATAGATAGATAGATAGATAGATAGATAGATATGAGATAGATAGATGATAGATAGATAGATAGATAGATAGATAGATAGATAGATAGATATGAGATAGATAGATATAGATAGATAGATAGATAGATAGATAGATAGATAGATATGAAATAGATAGATAGATAGATAGATAGATAGATAGATAGATAGATAGATATGCGATATATAGACAGATATGGCATGGATGGCTAGATAGATAGATAGATAGATAGATAGATAGATAGATAGATAGATATGAGATAGATAGATAGATAGATAGATAGATAGATAGATAGATAGATAGATCGATAGGTAGATAGATAGATAGATAGATAGATATATAGATAGATAGATAGATATGAGATAGATAGATAGATAGATAGATAGATCGATAGATAGATATGAGATAGATAGATAGATAGATAGATAGATAGATCGATAGGTAGATAGATAGATAGATAGATAGATAGATAGATAGATAGATAGATAGATATGAGATAGATAGATAGATAGATAGATAGATAGATAGATCGATAGGTAGATAGATAGATAGATAGATAGATAGATAGATAGATATGAGATAGATAGATAGATAGATAGATAGATAGATAGATAGATCGATAGGTAGATAGATAGGGTTGCCACCCAGCCGGTATTTTACCGGCAGGCCGGTAAAAAATTGGCTTCTGTCCAATGTTAAGTCTATGGAGGGAATGCCATGGCCGGTATTTTTTTGAAGAAAAGGTGGCAACCCTATAGATAGATAGATATAGATAGATAGATTGATAGATAGATAGATAGATAGATAGATAAATAGATAATATATATGGGATGAATAGATAGATAGATAGATAGATAGATAGATAGATAGATAGATAGATTCCCCATTTACATGCAATGCATTTTCCATTAGAACAAGTCGATAGGCTGAAGATACATAATGGATCAATGTAGAACTGTGTTTATCCCAAGTTGGCAGCAGTGACAAGAATCTCTGCTTCAGATGAATACGAGTCTGTGTACGTATTCACTTGGCAATGTTACAGCTTGATGCGTAAACCTCATTAACCCTTTAAAATGGAAATGCTCTGCGAGGATTACAGTCATAATTGCATTATAGTAACAAACATTAGAAACTGATACTTCTGGGCAGTGACTAGCTGTATAACAGGCCATTGTGCTGCTGTTCATTCCCAGAAGCCTCTCACATTCTGTTTGTTTAAACATTAGAAACAGGCAATATTTCTAAAGGACATTCCCCATCAAACACAAAAATACTCACCCTACATTACCTTCCCCACTTACTGACACTGCTTAGGAATGTATTGCCCACTTCCCCTAGCACTGACTTCCTGCCTTATCCCAATATTACGTCCCCCATTCACTGACACTGCTCAGTATTCTCACCTCCCCTAGCACTGACTTCCTGCCTTATCCCTACATTACCTCCCCCCACTCACTGACACTGCTCAGCAATGCATTTCCCACCTCCCCTAGCACTGACTTCCTGTCTTATACCTACATTACCTCCCCACTCACTGACACTGCTCAGCAATACATTACCCACCTCCCCTAGCACTGACTTCCTGTCTTATCCCTACATTACCTCCCCACTCACTGACACTGCTCAGCAATACATTACCCACCTCCCCTAGCACTGACTTCCTGTTTTATCCCTACATTACCTCCCCCCACTCACTGACACTTCTCAGCAAAGCATTACCCACCTCCCCTAGCACTGACTTCATGTCTTATCCCTACATTACCTCCCCACTCACTGACACTACTCAGCAATACATTACCCACCTCCCCTAGCACTGACTTCATGTCTTATCCCTATATTACCTCCCCACTCACTGACACTGCTCAGCAATGCATTGCCCACCTCCCCTAGCACTGACTTCCTGTCTTATCCCTACATTACCTCCTCACTCACTGACACTGCTCAGAAATGCATTACCCACCTCCCCTAGCACTGACTTCATGTCTTATCCCTACATTACCTCCCCACTCACTGACACTGCTCAGCAATACATTACCCACCTCCCCTAGCACTGACTTCATGTCTTATCCCTACATTACCTCCCCACTCACTGACCCTGCTCAGCAATGTATTGTCCACCTCCCCTAGCACTGACTTCATGTCTTATCCCTACACTACCTCCCCCACTCACTGACACTTCTCAGCAATGCATTACCCACCTCCCCTAGCACTGACTTCATGTCTTATCCCTACATTACCTCCCCACTCACTGACCCTGCTCAGCAATGTATTGTCCACCTCCCCTAGTACTGACTTCGTGTCTTATCCCTACATTACCTCCTCCACTCACTGACACTGCTCAGCAATGCATTACCTACCTCCCCTAGTACTGACTTCCTGTCTTATCCCTACATTACCTCCCCACTCACTGACACTGCTCAGCAATGTATTGTCCACCTCCCCTAGCACTGACTTCGTGTCTTATCCTTACATTACCTCCTCCACTCACTGACACTGCTCAGCAATGCATTACCTACCTCCCCTAGCACTGACTTCGTGTCTTATCCTTACATTACCTCCCCCCTCACTGACTCTGCTCAGCAATGCATTGCCCACCTCCCCTACCACTAACTTCCTGCCTTATCCCTACATTAAGTCCCCCATTCACTGATACTGTTCATCATTCCCACCTCCCCTAGTAATGACTTCCTGTCTTATCCCTGCATTACCGCCCCCATTCACTGACACTGCTCAGCAATACATTACCTACCTCCCCTAGTACTGACTCCCAGATGGGTAAAATATGGGTACTCAAACTGCTGAGAGATGCATATTTCCAGCGTTATTACAGTTTAAACCTATGTTTTACATTAGCAGTGCCCTCTAGTGGTCAAATTCCAATTAGTTTTTCTGTTACATTCTAATGGAGAGGAAAGTCACTGACATACAGTTCTTCACAAAATGTGATAGAAACTGCTGAGTCACTTCCTGTCAGTTAGAACTATCAGGAAGTAAACACAGTAAATTCTTCCTGGTTATTTGAACTGCTATAAAATTTGAATAAAACAACTGACATCAGTGGGAGTGACCTTGTTTTACTCAGCAAGAAAAGCTCTATAACGCATAGGTTTTCATAGAAAAAGTTTACTGATCCTTTAAGTAGTGGCAGCTCCATCACAATAACTCCATTACAATAACTGAGCCCCTACTATTTCACCTATAATTAAGCAGGTTTACAATGAAATTCTGGTCTGTTGGTACCCCTTGGATTTGCATTGAGGAACACTCTCCCTGCTCACTGACTGACACTCTTCAGAAACTCAAAGTCCACCTCCACACGCACGGATAAGATTAAGGGTCAGTGAGTAGGAAGGAGTTCTAAAATAGGGAGGACCAGCACATCATGCCTTAAAGAAGCAGTAAACTTTTTTTTATGAAAACACATATTTTACAGAGCATTTCCTGCTGAATAAAACAAGGTCACTCCCATCGTTGTTGAATGTTTTAGTCAGAAATTATAGCAGTTTAAATAATCAGGAAGTGAATTTACTGTGTTTACTTCCTGACAGTTCTGACAGGAAGTAACTCAGCAGTTTTTCATCATATTCTATGGACAACTAAGTCACTGACTTTCCTCTCCATTAGAATGTAACAGGAGAACTAATTAGAATTTGACCACTAGAGGGCACCGCTAATGTAAAAAAAAAAACATGGGTTTAAACTGTAATAACTCTGGAAATATAAATCTCTCGGCAGTGGGAGTACCCTTATTTTACTCAACAGAAAATTCCCTACAATATATATTTTTTTCATAAAAATAGTTTACTGCTCCTTTAATGACCATCATCTATAAATCTAAATACATATTTTTTTTGTTTTACTTCAAAACATTTCTGTAAACTTTTTTGTTTATACTTTGACAAATCAAAAAGAAAAGTCCAAACTGAAGATTTTCCAAATTCATTACATCCTAAGACCATAACATATCAGGGTCTGAATTAAACCGCAAATTTTATTGTTTTTTTTTTATTTTCCAACCTCAATAAATAGAAATGTTGTAACCCAGTTCGTAAACTATCTGCGAGTCTGAGAGGTTTATGACGGCTGGCAAATTACTGCACAAAAAAAAAAAAGAGAGAAAAATGGCGTCCCCGAATGTATAATTTTTCATTTGAAATATCTTGCAACTTATGATTTTGGTTCAATGTTTCTGCTAACAAGAAAGTCATTGTACCAACCGTTGGATCATAGAGTCAACTAGAGACCAGCATCTCATCAAAGGCGTTTAACCCTTTGAGTGCCAGAGTGGTACGGAACGCATTGCTTTGCAATGCGTTCCGTTCCCCTCTGACACTCAAAGTGTTAACCCATTAAGGACCCGTCAGGTGTGCAAATCATTGCAGAGCAATGCATTCAACATTCGCCTGGTCTTTAAAGGATTAAAGGGATACTAATACTTTGTTTTATCTTTATTTTATTTTGTAGGTATTGAAAAAACATGAAGAATGATATAAGTCTCATCTCTCAAACCTTTATGGTTTGAGAGATATTCACAAGCAAAGTTTCCCCTCCCGCCCCTTTTACCTAGTGTAAGCCATCTCTTCTCAGATGTGGAATCCAGTCCATAGACCAGACAGATAACAGAAGGGGACAATCTTCTTCCTATGAGAACAATGAAAGCCCTGCCCCCCCTTGACAAGTTTTTCAGGCTTTTCCCTTATCTTAATTGAAGATTGTCCCTCTCTGCAGTCTACCTGGGCACCTCCCTTCTGATCTGGCTGAGCAGTGTTACATCAGTAAAAGGGGCGGGAGGGGGATACTTTATCATTGAATTACTCTTGAACTACAGCTCTGACAGAACTGAAATAACACTCTCCAAAGTCCAGATACTATGATGATTAATTAGAGCTGCTTTTATTATGAAACATTACTATCCCTTTAAGGGTATGCCATCTCCTCTAATACTTGGTAGTTTTAAAGGAGAACTTTAACCCCTTAGTGACCAGTGACAGGCCAGGACAGTCATCGATAAATTGCTCTATAGGACCGATGATGGTCCTAGCACATCACATATTTTTTGCTCACACTGTGAACACTACTGGGGTCCGAAACTGACCGCTCCAAAACTGGAGTGGTCGCTATCAGACCCCCTATTCTGGGAGCCAGCAAACGTAATCGGTCACATGTGCAGGCTCTGTGACTGAGATCAATGTTGTCCTTAACCGTTTGAGTGTCTGAGGGGCTAACTGGCACCCAAAGGGTTAGATACATTCTTAAAGGTCTATTTAAAGGACAGCTATCACCACTTCTGAAGAGGTGATGAGTCTTTCTTAATGGTGGTAGTTCTGCTTTAAGCCATCCCTCACTATGTTAAGAGAGTAATAATGTCCCTTCACCTGCAATGCTTACCATACCCCTCTGGCATTCAAAGGCTTAAAGCGGAACTACCACCTTTAAGAAAGATGTCCCAGATAATTCCTCATCTGGAGACTAGCTGCTCATTGGCACTAGTCTTCACAATTATTACCTCCTTAATGCGAATGATCCATTGCTACAGGGCTGACAGGAAAGACGGAGCGCAGACATCTTTCCATAGTGATGTCTGCACACCTGTGCTGTTAGTCCCTTTTGGAGCTGAATGGCTCCTAACAACGCCTCATAGAGGAGACCGGGACTGACAGCGGAGACGTGAAGACATCTCTAAGACGAGACATCTGCGCTGATACTTGGCTTCCGGTCATCGAAGATTAAGGACACAATATATACATCTAAACAACGCAAAAAAATATTCCAACTTATAAGATGATTTTGAACGTTCTTTTAAAAATCAACAAAAGTTGTTTTTTAGGTGATGCACAGGGAATTCAATGCAATGCCTAAACCTATGACACTTAACGGGTTAATGCATCAGCTACACAGAGAGAGAGAGAGAGAGATCGTGTAATGTACCCCAGGAGATCTGAACATTTTTATGTGAATTTCTCTATTTTATAGAACCTGTTAAACATCACCCATCACCTCTTCAGATTTCCCCGTCCCCCCTCTCTCTCTTTCTTTCTCTCTCTCCATCCTGTACCCCTTCCTCCCCAGCTGTATTTCCTGTTCATGCAGCATTTGGAACCCACAGGAGAAAGGCTAACGGTAAGCGAATAGAAACTATAACCACAGGTATGTTAAGGTTAAGTTCGGTGCAACCTTTGTTTTTACTGCCGAGCTAGCTTCCTTACACCGTGCTCTGTAGTCACTCCATACGGCTTCGTATCAAGTATCACAAAAAGGGATCATAAACTCTAAACTGTTGCAGTCTGCCCCCTCTAAAAAAAAGGTTTAAAAGCAGATTTTATAAGATTGCTTTGCTTTGTCTGCACTTCAAGCTCCTCAGAGGTGATTATCTAAAAAGAAATGTACCCGCGTCAACCTATTCTTAGTGGACAATGGGGGAAATTTATAAAAGTGGAGCTAATCGAAAATGAGCGTTAAAATGGCTGTAACAGAGTGTCCGATATTTATAAACCTAACAACTCCAGTTTAAGAGGACTGAACTCCAGATAGTAGTTTTTTTTTTTTTTTAAATGGAGTAACAATGTTTGTAAAAAGTTGTGAAGCAAATTTATAAAGTAATGCTGCTATTTGTGCCAGAATTTGTGCCATAATTTTAACGCCAGATATATTTTTTCCTTACAGGGATAATAATGTTTCATAATAAAAGCAGCTCTAATTAACGTCCACGTGCCTGCACTGTCAGTCCCAGACGGCTGTAGGAGGCGTTGCTAGGAGCCATTTGGCTCCGGAAGGGACTGACAGCGCAGGCGCGTGGACGTCACTAGGGCAAGATGTCTGCGCTCCGTCCTGCCTGTCAGCCGAGGATCACTTCAAATTTCTCCGTGAAGAGGTAATAATTTTGGCAACTAGCACTACTAAGCGGCTAGTCGCCAGACAGGGAATTATTAAAGACAACGTTTGTCAGCGGTGTTAGTTCCGCTTTAATCATCATTGTATTTGGGCCTTGGAGAGTGTTATTTCACTGACAAAATGTGCCAGGTCACTATATTCTTAAAGGGATAGTAATACTTAAAAATTACTATTCTGAATCTTGTAGAGAGTAAAAAAAAGTTAAATGAGCCCAGCAGCATCTCTCAAACCTTTATGGATTGAGAGATATCTGCTTTCAAAGTTCCCTCTCCCATGACGTCAGAGTCCTAGCTGACAGCAGGGGATTCCGGTCCACGGACCAGCGGAGGCTCTTCAGCAGAGCTGAGATCGCGTTATGGAAGAAGAAATCATTCTCTGAAATGGTCTTCTAAGTGTGCTTGCAAACCAAGCACACGTAGAATACCATTTCAGTGAAGGATTTCTTCTTCCATAACGCAATCTCAGTTCTGCTGAAGAGCCTCCCCTTGTTCAGGGACCGTATTCCCCTGCTGTCAGCTAGGACACTGATGTCAGGAGAAAAGGCAAAAAGCAAAACTTTGAAAATGGATATCTCTCAAACCATAAAGGTTTGAGAGATGCCACTGGGCTCATTTAACTCCGTTTTTTACTGGCTACAAGATGCAGAATAGTAATTTTTAAGTATTACTATCGCTTTAATGAAAAAAGTTCCAAAAAAATTTAAAGAGTTGCTGACAAAAGCTACCAGGTCACCGAGAATAGGTGGAGGGTCACTGACCTAAAGTCCCTTTATCTACATCACTGGAATATTAGAGACTTGTGATGTAGATGTTTATAGAGTCCAACTGGAAAGAAACCAAAGCAATGTTTTGAAGATGTATCTGGAGTCCAAGGGGTTAAAGTAATTGAGCCACGTAAAGGAAACCAAGTGGTACAAACCAACACACACCACAGGACAACTAAAACTTTCTATTGATTTAAATGACATCTCTGAAGCATTTCAAAGCAATGCGTCAGAGAACCTTCTAGCATTTGAGAGGTTAAAATCCCCATTTTAATCAACAGAAATTGATGCAGTTGCTCTGCTGCAGAACACATTCTTGGTGACTTTTCTACCATATAAAGGGTTAACATCTTATTTTTAGTTATGTATTTATTTTTAATTTCTATTAATGTGCAAATGTGTAACTTTGTATTCAATATGCTCTCCTGGATATTCTTGAAAAATGTATTCTAAATAAATTAATTAACCAATGAATTAATAAGGCACAGTGAGGGGGGATGTGTCAACGATTCGCACAAAAAAAAAAAAAAATTGTACGTATTTCCTGAACATACAAATTAACCCAGGCGATCCCTTACTAGTTATGATCAATCACGAATGTCCTTTAGGGGATATATAATATCGTTGCTTGTGGAGGTGTTCTGTCTTCCCAGATTACACGATATATGCAAATCAACAAAGAAAAGTCCGATCAGAATTTCAGTATTCAAATAACAAAGAAATCCAGTAGTAGCCACTTACATTTCAATTACTCTCATTCCACATCGACTGTCTCCTCCAAACAAATATCTCAGGAATCTCCCGTTGTCAATAAGGTTAACCCACGATCATATCCTCCGTACCACTCCGATTTGTTAAATGTCCATTCTCCAGCGTGGATCCTCTCCGGAAGGTTACAGTCATCAAGAACTTTCCATAGCTCCGTTGAATCTTTGTATATGGCTTTTCCTGTACAATAAGGGTACTCCCGTTGCTAGGAGATGAGTCTTTCCAGTGTAATTACAGTTTAAACTATTGGCTTTTAACATAGGCCAGTGTTTCTCAACTCCTGTCCTCAGGACCCACCCACAGGCCATGATTTGATGATTTCCTTGTTGATATTTTTCCTGGTCTTCTAAAGTTGGCATTAACCCTTTGCGAGCCAGAGGGGTGCGCAACGCATTGCGAAGCAATGCGTTGCGTACCCCTCTGGCACTCAAAGGGTTAAAAATCAATCAAGATTGCAAATGAAGGTAAAATCATGTTCGATTTCTTTAACTTCTTCTATTTTAATCAAATTTTTTTGTTAACAGATGAAACTGCGCAAGTAATAATATGCAAATGAGTGATTTACGGGCAATCTCATGAGCGGCGGTCCTGGTCGGTTAGCAGCCCGTGAGCTGGAAAGGAGACATTATACCCCCAGCTCTGAGCTTAGGAGCAAGTCGCAAATCACGAACAGCTGGCCTTGCTTTCCTGGCCTGCACAACGATTTATTACAGAGTCTGTAGCATTCTTAAGCGAAAATCATCTGCAAGTACACACACATATGAACACACGCACATATACATGATAGCGCACACATGCATGAAAGAGGCCTCTTCCTCGACGTTTAGTTGAGGGAGGGCATGACTGCTGGTGCGAACATCCTTTTGGCAATATTTGCCTTTTGGATGTTCCTAGTGGCTGGTGAAGCAGTAGGCTGGGGTGGGGGTTTCAGGTATTTATAAATATTTCCCGTGCGGCTGCTTGTGCACTTTAACTTGTCGGGTAAGACAGCCGCACGGGAACTTCTCTCTTTTGTTCCCTCCCCTTTTTTCTCTTTTTGTTGTCACAGCTCATTGTCGGGGTGGGTCCTCGCCAGGTAATTAATTAAGCTGTTAAGGACCCTAGTGGGTTTTGGGGAGTTAGTCCCCCTGCTCGCAGCCTAACGGCGCGAGTGGGGGCAGAGACTCTTGTTGATTGTGTTAGTTGTGCCACTCAGCAGTTGCTGAGATGCAGGCATAACGTTATATTATTGTTAAGTTGGGGCCTTTTCCTTCCCAGAGAGTTGTCCGTGTTTGTTACTGGGGGGGACTGGGCTTTTATATGTATGTTTGCGCACATTAGGCAGTCATGCATACACACACAAGCATTAATGCACAAATACCCACATACACACGCGTAAATGTACAAAAACATATAGGAACACATACACAGAATTACGCACAAATGCACAGGCAGACACACACATGCATGAATGCACAAAAGCACACACACAAACACACATGCAGGGATACAACAGAAACACAACTGTATACACAAACATACACACACACGCACACACACATATATATGCCAAATGAATGACTGTGACGGATGTAATAATACCTTTTTTATTGGACTAACCTTCAAATTTAGTGAACGCTTTTGAGACCGATACTCCCTTTTACAAGTCTAAAGCATACTGAAAAAGGAAGTATCACTGTAGAAATCGTGTCCCTAAATTTGAAGGTAGATAGATAGATAGATAGATAGATAGATAGATAGATAGATAGATATTAGAGAGATAGATAGATAGATGGATAGATAGATAGATAGATAGATAGATAGATAGATAGATAGATATTAGAGAGATAGACAGATAAATATTAAAGAGACCGATATGAGATAGATAGATAGATAGATAGATAGATAGATAGATAGATAGAAAGAAATGAAGTAGATAGATAGATAGATAGATAGATAGATAGATAGATAGATATGAGATAGATAGATAGATAGATAGATAGATAGATAGATAGAAATGAGATAGATAGATAGATAGATAGATAGATAGATAGATAGATAGATATGAGATAGATAGATAGATAGATAGATAGATAGATAGATAGATAGATAGGAGGCAGATAGATAGATAGATAGATAGATAGATAGATAGATAGATATTAGAGAGATAGACAGATAGATATTAAAGAGATAGATAGATAGATAGATAGATAGATAGATAGATAGATAGAAATGAGGTAGATAGATAGATAGATAGATAGATAGATAGATAGATAGATATGAGATATATAGATAGATAGATAGATATGAGATAGATAGATAGATAGATAGATAGATAGATAGATAGATAGATAGATATGAGATAGATAGATAGATAGATAGATAGATAGATAGATAGATAATTTTACAAGGAGGGATACATTGAGATTGTCTCTCATTTTCAGCAGCTCTGTCGAAAACTTTACTTCTCCTTAACTTCTTGAGGACCAGAGGGGTGTGTAAGACATTAAAAAGCAATGCTTTGAATACCTCTCTTATCCTAAAATGGTTAAATGTCCTGCCAGATGTTCTGCACAACCAGTCCATCCAATCTCCTCTCCCTCCTTTACCAAACCAACATCCTCCCCAAGACCGGAGCTGAACTCTATACGTGCCCTCCGCAACTAGGCTGATCTCAGACAGAGTCCTTGGGGCGCGTTTAGAGATGCGTCGCTCTGTAACGCTAAGTCTGCTAAGCAAATCTGTTCCCATAATTCATAGCTTTCAAGTGACAGGCGCTGGGACATATGCTCTGTGCTGGTCTGGTGGCTGGCAATAAGTAATTTAGATGCTTATTAGTAAATTGAAGAAGCAAGAATTTAAATCCCTAAAGAAGCAGATTTAAAAATAGAAGTAAGACAAATAGATGTCAAATACAATTCATTAACCCTCTGAGTGCCATAAAAGTCTCCAGAGCATTGCTACTCAGTGGAGGAGATGATAAACAGGTGATAAAGCGGAGATGACTCTTCTAGTCATATCACATCTCCAGTTCCTATGTTATTCTATGGAGCCTATGCACTAAGATTTCTCCAGCTTTGGGGATCTTAGTGCACTGGTCTCTATAGAATAACATAGGAACCGGAGAAGTGATATCACTGGAGAACCATCTCCACTTTATCACCACTTTATCACCACTTCATTAAACCTTAGTGCATAAAACCCAATGGGGGAGATTCACTAAGCAGTGATAAAGAGGTGATAAAGTAGAGATATCTTTTCCAGTGATATCACTTCTCCAATTCCTACATTTTTCTGTGGAGCCAATGCACTAAGATTTCTTCAGCTTTGGAGATCTTAGTGCACTGGCTTCATAGAATATCATAGGAACTGGAGAAGTGATATCACTGTAGAAGTTATCTCCACTTTATCACCTCTTTATCACCCCTTAGTGAATTTTCCCCAAGGTGTTGGATATCTCTATGGAACTCAAAAGAGGGTTATTCACTAAGGCATGATAATGAGGTGATGAAGTGGAGATAACTAGTGATATCACTTCTACAGTTCCTATGTTATTCTATAGAGCCTATGCATTAAAGGGATAGTAATACTTCGTTTTATCTTGTGTTATCCCATTAAGGACCCGTCAGGTGTGCAAATCATTGCAGAGCAATGCATTCAACATTCGCCTGGTCTTTAAAGGATTAAAGGGATAGTAATACTTTGTTTTATCTTTATTTTATTTTGTAGGCATTAAAAAAACATGAAGAACGATATAAGTCTTATCTGTCAAACCTTTATGGTTTGAGAGATATTCACAAGTAAAGTTTCCCCTCCCGCCCCTTTTACCTAGTGTAAGCCATCTCTTCTCAGATGTGGAATCCAGTCCATAGACCAGACAGATAACAGCAGGGGACAATCTTCTTCCTTTGAGAACAATGAAAGCCCTGCCCCCCTTGACAAGTTTTTCAGGTTTTTCCTTTATCTTAATTGAAGATTGTCCCTCCCTGCTGTCTACCTGGGCACCTCACTTCTGATCTGGCTGAGCAGTGTTACATCAGTAAAAGGGGCGGGAGGGGGATACTTTGTCATTGAATTACTCTTGAACTACAACTCTGACCGAACTGAAATAACACTCTCCAAAGTCCAAATACTATGATGATTAATTAGAGCTGCTTTTATTATGAAACATTACTATCCCTTTAAGATCTCCAGAGTGCATTGGTTCCACAGAATGACATAGGAACTGGAGAAGTGATATCACTGGAGAAGTCATCTCCACTTTATCACCTCTTTATCACACCTTAGTGCATAACCACCAAAGGATTAATAGAACCACTAAAACGGTCTTCATGGCAAAGTATACCAAGTTTGTCTCTAAGGGTGCCGTTCCTCAAGCTACAGGGGTACAAATCTGGTGCAAACCAAATCTTTGTAGGGAGTTGAGGATCACTCTGGCACCCAAAGGTTTAAATGGTGTATGTTTGTTTTGTCTCCAGTTACATAAGAAAATCATTCTCACAGCTCATTTAATATATGAGCATATACATTATACATACTTACAGTTTCTAGATTAACCCTTGAGTCTCAGAGGGGTATTCAAGGCATTGAAGAGGAAAGGGTAGGGGAGAGGCCTTTTTTTTTTTTTTTTTTTTTTTAGCTTGGCATGCTAAAAGTTTTTACATGCCATCGCATGTAACTCATTGTTAAAAAACTTAACACTTTTTTTAAACCCCCATTAAATATTCTCAAAAGATAGTTGTTCTAATGAATATTTGATAAGTTCTTCATTTGTGCAGTGTTAAGTTAGGCATTAAGAACACTTTGAAAAATGTGTTAAGTATTGAACTAAATGCCATAGATCGTTAAGACAAGGGTGAATGTACAATCTACCACCGCATCTCATTTTTTGTGCATATGTTAGCATACAATTAATTCTGTAAACTACTGGTATACCTGGCAACCGTATTGTTCACGGCCTCAAGAGAAACACACAGGGTTGGGCCTATGAGTTTCCAAATTATGCAATTTCCATGATGATGTGGGGTGTGTTTAATTAGGGCTGGGAGGGTTGAAAGATTGAGAGGAGTGATATGTCCTGATGTGTGTTGGGCTGTGGATGGAATGGAGCAACACTGGACAGAACGGTTAGGGAGCATGGACTGGGTTCCTATTGAACTCACCACCAGAACCAGTGGGGAATTAGCATGTGTTCCCAGAGACCCAGTAATTCAGTTTGAAAACTTGAGTCTGCTGAGCAGATCCGGAACATTCCAAGGTATGACTGCTGGGTATGGGGTATGTAAGAGGGTATATGAACACTTTAGTACATACCAGCTCACATTATCTACCATAAATAAGATTTTAATCCCTAGAGTACAGGTTGGGGTATTTTGGGGCACTCTGGATCTGATGGCGTCCCACGCTTCACTGTGTTTCTCCATCTGGTGATATCACCACTAGATGTCACTAGATAAGGACAATCAACAAGTAATGCAAATCCTTGTACAAAAGGAGAGAGATGAGGGAGGACCACATTAGATGTAACATCCCCCCGACCAATCTACAAGTCTAAAAGGCTCACAGGTACCACTGCTGAAAAGGGGAGAGTTTTCCCTTTCCATCAGTGGTACTCATTTTGAGGTACATGTCATGTGATCATTTGATCACCTAGAGTGAAACAAAGAAAAGAAATTAAGCAAATGGTTAGATGAGGGGAGAGGCGGGCTCAGGGCTGGTGCAAGGATTTTTGGCACCCTAGGCAAAACCTAATTTTGCCACCCATTTGGCTCAGCCCCTTGTGTCCCACCCTTTTATACCCCGCCTACTTTTACCCCACCTCTTTTCATGATTGTTACCTCTTTTTATGATTGTCCTCTCTCTGCCCCCTGGGCCAGTCTGCCCCTGGTCTGGAGATGCCTGTAAGAGATGCCCCCCACAAGCTCCAACTTGCCCCCACCAGCTCCACTTTGCTCCATCAGCTCCAACTTGCCCCCACCAGCTCCACTTTGCTCCCACCAGCTCCAACTTGCCCCCACCAGCTCCACTTTGCCCCACCAGCTCCAACTTGCCCCCTATCAGCTCCAACTTGCCCCATCAGCTCCACTTTGCCTCCATCAGCTCCAACTTGCCCCCATCAGCTCCACTTTGCCCCACCAGCTCCACTTTGCCCTTCCACTCCACTTTTCCCCACCAGCTTCACTTTGCCCCTATCAGCTCCACCTTGCTCCCACCAGCTCCAACTTACTCCACCAGCTTCACTTTGCCCCTATCAGCTCCACTTTGCCCCCTCAGCTCCAACTTGCCCCCATCAGTTCCAGCTTGCCCCCCATCACATACCTGTAGCTGTTGGAGCTCCCGCGCAGTCTTCTCTACAGTAATGCCGAGCACACCGGGAGATCACGATTCCCAGCTCGTTCTGCATTACTAAAGAGCCGACCGTGATGAGGGAGCACAGTAGCAACACAGACCTGACTGTGTTGCGGTTCCCTGCGTGGTGCATGCGGGCACAGCTCTTCTCTGCTGCATACCCACGCCCCCAGTACATGTGTGCCCTAGGCCAGCGCCTACTTCGCCTATAGGTGGCGCCGGCCCTGGGTGGGGTATAATACAGTCGCTATTTCTAATGCCTCCCTACTCATCTGGGCACAAGAGTAACCTTGTTTGAAAGAGGAGAGTCTTCTCTTAGAAACAAGATCTCTTGTCCACCTCATATCCTATATAATAATTCGCTACAAAGTTTGTAAAGACGCAGTCATGCACAGTAGAGAGCACCTGCGATGAGGCTGATACAGAGCGGGGCGCTCCGAAGGCGCTCCGAAGGCTTCACTGAAGTCTACAGTGTCACTCAGCTGGTTCGAGAGCAAATATTCTGTATAAATAGAGGTGTACATGCACGGGATGGAAATATAATTCTATCTCTATATAAATAATTGGAAAGGCCTCATCTAATATATGGAGTAGAGCTCTGGGCACCAGACCTTAAAAAGACATTGTTGAACTTAAAAAAGTGCAGAAACATGCAATAAGAATGATAAGGGGATTGGAGGATCTGAGTTATGAAGAGAGACTAGCCAAACTGGGGATGTTTACATTAGAGAAGAGACATCTCAGGAGTGATATGATCACCATTTACAATATATTCAAGGTCAATACAAAGAACTCTTCAAAGAACTATTTATTCAAGTAGCTGGGCAAATTAAAAAAGGTCATTCATTAAGACTAATAGAAAGGTACTTTCAACAACAAAAAAGACAGAGTTCTTTATAGTAAGGGCAGTAAATTTATGGCATTCTTTGTCTCAAGATGCTTGAAGACACTGTAGTCGCTTTTAAAAAGTAATGGATAGCTTTCTAGCCCATATAACAGTTGGTTTCAGAGCAGATAGATTGTTGATCCAGGGAAATATCTGCCTGCCATTTGGAGTCAGGAAGGATTTTTTTCACCCACTTGGGGCTTAATTGGAAATGGTTTCAATGTTTTATTGCCTTCCTCTCGATCAACAGGGGTGATATGGCATGGGCTGGACTTGATGGACGCATGTCTTTTATCAGCCCCCATCCATTATATTACTATGTTAATATGATAGTAGTTTATACTAACATTATATTAGTTCAAAACTGTTTTACTTTCTGGAATCAGAGATCCAGTGAGCTTATTTTCTGAAAGTCCAAACTAACAAGAAACACTAAAAGCTCTTTCTATCTCACTCTATGAAGAACTGTTGTTAGTGACTCATATCTACTATTGCGTGCAACAAAACAACTATCTGAAATGTGGCCCCTAGAGGGCAAGATTAAGGTAAAAAATCAACAGTTGAAACTGTAGTAGCTCTTAATAGATGTACCTCATAGGGCTAGCTTTACTCTAGAGGAAAAACCCGGCAATGTGCAATATGTTTCTTTTTCATTTAAAAATGTATTGCTACTTTAAGACCCAAGTGGGTATAAAAAATCCCTTACAGACCCCACAAGGCAGTTGGATGTCTCCCTGGATCAACATCCAATCTACAATGAAACCAGTTGTCATAATTCTCAATAGTGCTCTGAACTTGAACTGTATCCAATGCTTTTGTTAAAGCATCTATATTATCTTCCAGAACATCTGCACATGGAAAATAACTCCACAACCTTACTAGCCTTAATGTAATAAAGCCCTGCCTTTGCTTTAGTTGAAATACTTTTCTTCTAGTCTTAATGACTGACCACTTGGTTTTTGCTTAGCTTTGTGAGTAAATTGTCCCCCGGACAGTTGTTTGTATTGACCTTGATTATATTTGTAAATAGTAATTATATCACCTCTTATAGTTAAAATACTTTATATTCAGTAGACTTAGTCTCATGAGCAGTAGAGAGATCGCTAACACCCAAGGGGGCAATAATTCTTTTAATATTGTTATATACATATTTACCTTCCTTATGCCTTCCTAATAAACTCTCTGGAAACTGTTAGAAATCACAAGGTGTCTTCACTCAGCAGGGAAACCAGCCCACAATCTGTATGAATAATATACTGCTACCTGTTGCTGATGTTCTTTATGAGCTAGGGAAGACGACTTATGGTGAGTAGCAGCTGTATCTTCCATACTGAGCGGAAAGCATAAATTTGTGGTTGCATACAGTGTGTATTATTACCGCTATTATTTATTTACAGTGTGCTCATATATATTCTGCTTTCTGCTGCATTATGTACAAATTTAAATTATCTGGGACTCAATAGGTTTCTGGTCTCTGCCGAGATGTACAAGCACCCCCTACAAAATAATTAACATTGTGAATAATAAAATAAAGAAAACATCAGGATTGGTTTATTGTGACAAATCCTACTCCCTGAATCCAGGACTTGCAGTTTCCTTACCTATCTATCTCTCTATCTATCTATCTATCTATCTATCTATCTATCTTATCTATCTAATATCTATCTATCTAATATCTATCTATCTATCTATCTATCTATCTATCTATCTATCTATCCCATATCTATCTATCCATCTATCTCATATCTATCTATCTATCTATCTATCTATCTATCTATCTATCTATCTATCCATATCTATCTATCCATCTATCTCATATCTATCTATCTATCTATCTATCTATCTATCTATCTATCTATCTATCTATCTATCCCATATATATCTATCCATCTATCTCATATCTATCTATCTATCCATCTCATATCTATCTATCTATCTATCTATCTATCTATCTATCTATCTATCTATCTCTCATCTATCTATCTATCTATCTATCCATCCATCTATCTCATATCTATCTATCTATCTATCTATCTATCTATCTATCTATCTATCAATCCATCTATCTCATATCTATCTATCTATCTATCTATCTATCTATCTATCTATCAATCCATCTATCTCATATCTATCTGTCTATCTATCTATCTATCTATCTATCTATCTATCTATCTATCAATCCATCTATCTCATATCTATCTATCTATCTATCTATCTATCTATCTATCTATCTATCTATCTCATATCTATCTATCTATCTATCTATCCCATATCTATCTATCTATATATCTATCTATCTATCTATCTATCTATCTATCTATCAATCTATCTAGAAGTCACTTATAAGACGTGAAGATGAATAATTTGGAAGAAGGTCTTTTTGCTAGACCAAAGCATTGACCATTTAATAAGCTTAAATGATTCATCTTCAAGTCCTGTGAGTGCATCTGGGCATATTGAACTGTAAGGAAACGTATTCTATGTATATATGACCTTGATAAATGGTGGACGACTCTCTGCCCCTTTAACCACTATTGCTGTATCACAACTGAAGGCTTTCTCCCTTTCTGTTCACTACCTCTGGAACGCCCTACCACCCAGTATTCACCAAGCCCCAATGCTCAACAACTTTAAATCCAAGCTAAAAGCACCTTTTAAATGTCGCAACAGCGGAATATGAAAACATTATCTCGTTTGTCAAAAACTGCACTTCCTCCTCTACCAGATCGTATCTGTATGTCACCCATCCTATACTTAGATTGAAAGCTGTATGGGGCAGGGACCTTTTATCCTAATATATACTCACCTGTTGTCCCCCTTATGATTGATTTTATAAGCACTTAATCACCGCACTTATCGTACCCCTTCTATATTAAATGTAAACTGTAAAGTGCCAAGTACACTGGTTGGACCTATATAAATAAAAATATACAATACAAAATCAGTTCTGGATTAAAGAAATCTTTCCAGTTCCTGTGTTAGTCTATGTAACCGCTTGTTCAAGTTGGAGAGGTACTCTGCATATTAGCGAGTAGGCTTCCTAGAATAACATAAAAACTGGGGCGCATTAGCTCACTGGATAGACTTCTCTCATTGTAGTTTCTATCTTCCTTGTATCATTCCCTTGTATCCCAGAATTCCCCACCAATAAAAAAGGGGGATCATGTCTGGGCTGGGGGGAGATCAGAGACAAGATGATTGGAGGAAGAGGGGCTGGGGAAGAGGAAGGGGTGGGATGTGAAGTTGTTATAAGGGTTGTACCTCTGTGATCACTCCCTCTTTTGTACTGCACGTGGGATCTCCCTCCCTCACTCTCTGTGGTTTTGTGTGTGGGGGTTATTTTGTTGTTCAGGTTTTAAAAGCACCTGGGGGTTTGTTTGTCACAGCTGTGGGGCGCTTTGGGCCCTTGCCAACAGGTTAAATGGTAAATTAATTGTGTGGGTTTTATGGTTAAGAGGTGGATGTCAGTCCAATGGCACTGGCACATATTGCACCCGGACTTTGTCGCGGGTTATGGCACCGCTCCCCATTGAGCTGCACAGACCAGCTAATGGGGTGTGGTGGCATGGAGTAAAATGTGGGTTGAGCTTTCGCTCAGTATGGGTGGGGAATATGTGGTATGCCTTGTTAGTTGGTAAGGGCTTAAGGCGGGGGTTGTTGTAATATTTTAAATATTTAATAAAGCTGTGGCCTGGTTTCATCCAAACAAGTTTGTGTGTATTTATTGATCAGTACCTCATGCCCACGACATGATGCATTGTATGCAATACATGGTAGATTTAATTGTCTGTTCTACAAAGCATATTCAAAACATTAATTCTTAGGAGTCACCAACAAGCAAGGACTCATATTGCTGAATAGGCACAGGCAAATCAATCAAAATCAATGATCCATTGTATGAAACTCCAGTATTTGAGCTGAAGTCTCCTTAAAACCGTTCTATGAGTCACCATTGAAGTCTGGAGTGTCTACAAGATTCATGTCACTTCATCACCACCATCTCTACCATCACAGAAGTGTTTTTCTAACTCCAATATAAGCCAAGATTTATCATCAACATTGCAGTGACTTGAAAGCTTCCGGAGAACCTAAGAGGTTTATTCGATAATCCCACAACAAATGGAGTTCTGTGTTGATAGCTCTATGAATGGCAGGTGTGGGATTTATTCAATAAGTCTTTAAGGCTAATAATAGATCTCAACAACATGACAAATCCTTCTAGGAAGTGTGAGGCAATCATCTGCCAGCCCTGAAAAATTTTGATCTGACCCATTTAAAGACAGTGCATGGCGGTGTAAATAAGCTGTGCACACCAAGGAATTGTTGTGGGCAGTGAAAAAAAAATGACTGCATTTTTTTAAGCATTTAGAAATAAAGATGTAGCCAGACTTAACTTTCCATTGGCTGGGATATCTTGTTCTAATAAGGAACTGCCAATGACTTGCATGAGATTTTTTGGTTTACTTAACAGGAGATGGAGCAGAGAGTCTGGACATATCACAAAGTTGAGTCTGGCTACATCTGTAAATGTTCACGAGGAATCCATCTTTACCATAAAGCCTCGCTGAACCAAAGAAGACCATAATTTCTTAAAGGAACATTAAGCCAAAGAATTATCTCAAGCATATACCCTTAATTATCCTACATATATGAAAGGTGCTGAATCCTTATTTAATCATCTTCTACACACGTACGTTTTGGACCTCTGCACTGTCTATAAGCCCTATACCATGTAAAATTGCTCCCTACTAATGGCTATATAGATATATATATATATATATATATATATATATATTCCCAAAAGAATATATATATATATATATATTCCCAAAAGAAGGTGCACTCTCTTATTGTTCTTATAATTGCCTGGGTGTCATTTCCACAAGGTATCAATAATTGTAATTGTCATTGTTTGTAATCTTTATTATTTCCTAATAAAGCTGTTTAAAAAAAAAATTAAAAAGAATATGTAATTTTAGAAAAAAGAAAGCACTCACAGGAGTTCTGTGAACTCTGCGTTCTGCGTTAGTTTATTCCATCAACGTTTCGGCCTCAGTTTAGGCCTTTGTCAAGATGCTAAGGCATCTTGACAAAGGCCTAAACTGAGGCCGAAACGTTGATGGAACAAACTAAAACTGAGTTTACCAGACAGACGACCTGTGAGTGCTTTCTTTTTTCTAAATTACACACATATATATGTATAGATATATCTTGAAAAAGGCCCGCAGTAGGGCCGAAACGTCAATGGAATAAACTTTATAATTGTTGATCTTCACTAAAAAGTCCTGTGAGTGCTGTTTTTATCTTTTCTTATTTGGATACAATTGGTTTACAATAATTGGCACCCAGGCAATATATTTTTAAAAGGAGAGTGCACATCAAGGGTTTACATATATATATATATATATAGCAAGTTGTAGATGATCAATTCATAAAAAAACAAGTGCACTCCAGGGTCTATGAACTAAAAGGTTTTGAGAAAGGCCCCCAGGGGGTCGAAATGTTGAGCTTTTAATATTAAAATAAAAGTTACTTTTAAGTTTGTAGACCCTGGAGTGCACTTGCTGTTTGATGAATTGATCATCTACAATTTTTTACATAACTACAATTCAGGCTGCGCCAGGCAAGTCGTTATATTTTGTGCATATTTCCTTATGGAGTGCCCACCTTTTTTCATATATATATATATATTCAACAGAAAGAAGTGAACTTACACATTCAGGATTTGAATAATAATTTAAATAATAAAGAAAGCACTAACAGGTCTTCTTGAAGGTGAAACAAATGTGCTGGTTTATTCCATCACTGTATCGGCCCCACTGTGGGTCTTTGTCAAGTTGCCTTATAGAGGGAATGAAACTTTGATGGAATAAACCAGCACATTTGTTTAACTTTGAAGAAAACCTTTTTTTTTGTTATTGAAGTTATAATGTGATCGCTGTACAGATTATTACCCAGGCTCACGTCCCTTTTTTTTGAAAAGTGAGTGCACAGATCTTTGGAATATCTCTCTCTCCCTCTCTCCATATATATTTTCTTAGTCTGGGTGTCCATCTAGAGCGGCGGTTCTCAACCTTTCTAGTGCCGTGACCCTTTGATAAAATTTCCCAAGTTGTGGCGACCCCTAACAGTAAAATTATTTTCATTGCTCCTTCATCGCTTCAATAACACGGACTATAAAACATCCTGGTCTCCCGGAAGTGACAGACGGTGCAGGCGCTTTGATTGCACTAACCTGGCCGTCAATCTCGGAACAGTAAGGATTTCTTTAACCCCTTAACGACTGGTTGAGCAGGCACGCAGCAGTCACTAAAGGACCACGGAGCATTTTTTTTGACGATCCAACTCAGGGCTCCCACGAACGGCGTGCAGCCGGGCGGGGAGCCCTGAAATCCATGACGGTTATAGTGCGTCATGAGTCATTCTGGCACTTTTTACCCATGACATACCATGACTGTCAAGGGTCGTTAAGGGGTTTAAATGGAAAAAATGTGTACGATTACAAGTTTTGCAGATTAGAATAGACATAAAAACAATTTTCTGATGGTTTTAGGCGACCCCTGGCAAATTGTCATTCGACCCCCGATGGGGTCGCGACTCACGGGTTGAGAACCACTGATCTAGAGAAAATGCACCTTAAAAAAGGACGGACACCCGGCAGGTCTTTTTTTCTGCTAGAAAATATTTAATGGTGGTTATCATTTATTATTGTGTGCGTCAAGGAACTTATTGATCAGTGGCTCTCAACCTGTGGGTCGCGACCCCATTGGGGGTCGAATGACAATTTGCCAGGGGTCACCTAAAACCATCAGGAAATTGTTTTTATGTCTATTCTAATCTGTAAAACTTGTAATTGTACACATTTTTTCCGTTTTAACCCCTTAACGACCCTTGACAGTCATGGTATGTCATGGGTAAAAAGTGCCTGAACGACCCATGATGTACTATGACCGTCATGGATTTCAGGGCTCCCCGCGCGGTTGCACGCCGTTCGGGGAGCCCTGAGTTGGATCGTCAAAAAAAAAATAAAAAAATTATTTGTGGTCCTTTAGTGACTGCTGCGTGCCGGCTCGACCAGTCTTTAAGGGGTTAAAGAAATCCTCACTGTTCCGAGACTGACGGCCAGGTTAGTGCAATGAGAGCGCCTGCACCGTCTGTCCCTTCCGGGAGACCGGGACGTTTTATAGTCCGTGTTATTGAAGCGATGAAGGAGCAATGAAAATAATTTTACTGTTAGGGGTCGCCACAACTTGGGAAATTGTATCAAAGGGTCACGGCACTACAAAGGTTGAGAACCGCTGTGTTAGAGCTTTAATACTTGCTAGGAAACAAATCAATAGACTTGTGTAAATCGGTTCTTCCAAATTCGGAATTCGGACGAATAAGGGTCATTGGTCGGTCGAAAAGGATAGGACCCTTTCGTTAAAAAATACCGAATCCGAACAGACTTGGTCCGAAATTTTGGTACAAATTTAGAAAATTCAGATGACAACTACCCGTGTGGGTATTACTTTCCCGCCACCCTGTCTCTAGTCCAGTTAGCTTCTTCGTTTCATGCGCTACTTTCCCGCCCTGTCTCTAGTCCAATTAGCTTCTTGTTTTCATGATGGGGGTTGGACTAATGACACAGACACCCAGACAGCCTGCATTTCCTGCTAGTCCGTTCTTGGAGGAGCTCAGAGAGATATGAAGGTTGGAGATAGAGAGTGTCACTATCCACTGTCCAGTTGTAGTGTAGGCAGGCAGGTAGCATTAGGCATAGGCAGGTTGAGAACCGCTGTTGTAGAGGGTGTTTATCACACGAGAGCAATTCTAGAGCAAACCAACTATTTGTGTGCTTGTGTGCCTAACTTGGTGAAAACACGCTGAGCGCTGATGACCTTTGAATGTTTCGCAAGTAAGGACAGTTAATGATTTTGCTAACTGCTTATAAAAAGACTTAAAGTGGACATTGGGAGATGTGCCAACACCATACTGAAGAAGTTGAATTAATTGAAGATTTGTGTGGGTAATGTAACTGCTCTAACAGCTTTGTCCCAGGAAAGAAATATATTGGGTCTTATTCACCAGCGAACAGCAATTTTGGTTCAAACCAATTCATCTATAGGGGACAAGCAAATTGCTCCATTGATTTAAATGATATTTTTAACCACTTGAATTCTAGAGGTCGCCAGTGCATTTCTTTGAAATGCATTGAGAGCATTCCAACATTCATGGGGTTAAAATCCATATTTCAATGAATGTATGTTGGATTATATTTAATTCTCCCCTACAGGGACTATAATTGTTCTTTTGTGAATAAGTCTCTGTACAGTGAATTAATCACTGCCCCATCTCCATGCTCAGCTGACACAATTTTATTGTAGACCAATGTTAGCCAGTTGCTGGACTGCCAGCTGTTGTGGCCTACGAGTCCCCTACACGTCCCTGCAATCATATACCTCCCAACATTTCAAATGGCCAAAGAGGGACACTTGTCTTTTAGGAGGTGTCAAGGTGGACGTGGCTGGTAGGTGGGACATTACTGATAATTTTTAGGTTATTTCATGATCTATTATATAATTTAGTTCAAGACTAAAATATTTTATTCACACAGACTCATTTATAAACACATATACTGATAAGTTTAATCCTTTGAGTGCCAGAGGGGTACGCAACGCATTGTAACCCTCTGGCACTCAAAGAGTTAAACAAACATTGGTGTGACTTTGAGTTTTATTGCTGTGAAGCAATGTTTGAACTTATTTACACATCAGTCTGATTCTCTAAAAAAGAGGGACGCCAAGGTATGAAAGAGAGACAGAGGGATTTGGGTCAAAGAGGGACTGTCCTTCATAAAAAGGAACACTTGGGAGGTATGACCCCCTAATATCACCTAAAGAGGGACACTTGGGAGGTATATACCCCTAATATCTCCTAAAAGAGGAACATTTGGGAGGTATGGACTTCTAATATCTCCTAAAGGGGACACGGGAGGTACTGACCCCTAATATCTCCTAAAGTGGGACACTTGGGAGATATGTACCCCTAATATTTCCTAAAGGGGACACTTGGGAGGTATGGACCCCTAATATCTCCTAAAGAGGGACATTTGGGAGGTATGCCATCAGCCCCAACCACCCCATGGCTTCACAATTGCTTTCACATTCATTGGAGAACCCTTGCATTCAAGGTGTTAACAGTTCTATTTAAATAAATAGATTTTTTTTTTGTTGAAATGCTTCTAACAACTCAACTGGCTTTGCCAGTATTATTCCTGTTCAGATAGCTGTAAGGCTAACTAAGATTGGAGCAATTATGGAGCAAATCAACTGAGACATAGGGAACAAATAATTCTCATTGATTTAATGAATGTCAGAAAAGTGTCCAACGCATTGTGAGTGCAAACTTTGGTGATGTTTATTTGTCGTCTCTGATGAGTTGGTTTGTTTGCAGGGTGACAACCTGTCCCGGATTGCTCTGGACATTCCCGTATTTGAAATGTGTGTCCAATGTCCCAGATAACCTGCTTCTTCATCAATACAAAGTCACTGAATTAAAGGAGCAGTAAACTTTTTTTAATGAAAAAATATATATTGTAGGGATTTTCCTATTGAGTAAAATAAGGGTACTCCCACTGCTGAGAGATTTATATTTCCAGAGTTATTAAGGTTTAAACCCATGTTTTTTTTACATTAGCAGTGCCCTCTAGTGGTCAAATTCTAATTAGATTTTCTGTTAGATTCTAATGGAGAGGAAAGTCAGAAAAGTCAGAGACATACAGTTCTCCATAGAATGTGATCGAAACTGCTGAGTCACTTCCTGTCAGTTAGATCTATCAGGAAGTAAACATAGTAATTTCACTTCCTGTCAGTTAGAACTATCAGGAAGTAAACACAGTAAATTCACTTCCTGATTATTTTAACTGCTATAAATTTTGAATAAAACATCTGACAGGGATGGGAGTGACCTTGTTTTATTCAGCAGGAAAAGATCTATAAAATATGTGTTTTCATAAATAAAAGTTTACTGCTCTTTTAAGTCTACGAAGTACAGAGTTCTACATTCTAGGTGAGAACTGGCCATTGACTACTATGACAGAAAGTGACACCTGAGCTGGGCTACAAGAAAATGTCCTCCACACAGACTTCTAAACTGCAGAAGGAGACCTGAGACCTACATCCTGGTGTCAAACAAGAGCATCAGAACCATTTTCTTTTAGTGTAAAGCTTCACTAAGGCTTGTGACTTGACATCCGTTATCTTCTAGCCCAGCACAGATGTCACTTTCTGTCACAGCAGTCAGTGGCCAGTCCTCACCCTTGTGTTTACGTCTCTGTGCTCTGGAGAAAGAGAATGGTGAGTACTGACAGGCAGTCATGTCATTTTCTGTGCTGCTCTAGTCTCAGCAGAAACATACCTCCCAACATTTCAAATGGCCACTGAGGGACACTTTTTTAAGTTGATGTTGCTGGGGGTGTTGGTGGTGGTGGGGGTATTACTGAGAAATTTTACTTTTTTACATGACCTATTGACACCTCTTTGTGTAAGTGAATAAATTATGTAGTGCAAGACCAGAATATTATATTTACACAGACCAATGTATAAACACATAGCCTGAAGTTTAAATAAACATTAAGGTGAGTTTTATTGCTGTAGAGCAATGTGATACACTTATATACACCCAGTCTGATCTCCTAAACACAGGGACACCAGGGTGATACACTTATATACACATCACACAGTCTGATCTCCTAAACACAGGGACACCAGGGTGATACACTTATATACACACCACACAGTCTGATCTCCTAAACACAGGGACACCAGGGTGATATACTTATATACACACCACACAGTCTGATCTCCTAAACACAGGGACACCAGGGTGATACACTTATATACACACCACACAGTCTGATCTCCTAAACACAGGGACACCAGGGTGATACACTTATATACACACCACACAGTCTGATCTCCTAAACACAGGGACACCAGGGTGATACACTTCTATACACACCACACAGTCTGATCTCCTAAACACAGGGACACCAGGGTGATACACTTATATACACACTACACAGTCTGATCTCCTAAACACAGGGACACCAGGGTGATACACTTATATACACACCACACAGTCTGATCTCCTAAACACAGGGACACCAGGGTGATACACTTATATACACACCACACAGTCTGATCTCCTAAACACAGGGACACCAGGGTGATACACTTATATACACACCACACAGTCTGATCTCCTAAACACAGGGACACCAGGGTGATACACTTATATACACACCACACAGTCTGATCTCCTAAACACAGGGACACCAGGGTGATACACTTCTATACACACCACACAGTCTGATCTCCTAAACACAGGGACACCAGGGTGATACACTTATATACACACCACACAGTCTGATCTCCTAAACACAGGGACGCCAGGGTGATACACTTATATACACATCACACAGTCTGATCTCCTAAACACAGGGACACCAGGGTGATACACTTCTATACACACCACACAGTCTGATCTCCTAAACACAGGGACATCAGGGTGATACACTTATATACACACCACACAGTCTGATCTCCTAAACACAGGGACATCAGGGTGATACACTTCTATACACACCACACAGTCTGATCTCCTAAACACAGGGACACCAGGGTGATATACTTATATACACACCACACAGTCTGATCTCCTAAACACAGGGACACCAGGGTGATACACTTATATACACATCACACAGTCTGATCTCCTAAACACAGGGACATCAGGGTGATACACTTATATACACACCACACAGTCTGATCTCCTAAACACAGGGACACCAGGGTGATACACTTATATACACACCACACAGACTGATCTCCTAAACACAGGGACACCAGGGTGATACACTTATATACACACCACACAGTCTGATCTCCTAAACACAGGGACATCAGGGTGATACACTTCTATACACACCACACAGTCTGATCTCCTAAACACAGGGACACCAGGGTGATACACTTCTATACACACCTCACAGTCTGGTCTCCTAAACACAGGGACGCCAGTGTGATACACTTATATACACATCACACAGTCTGATCTCCTAAACACAGGGACACCAGGGTGATACACTTCTATACACACCTCACAGTCTGGTCTCCTAAACACAGGGACGCCAGTGTGATACACTTATATACACACCACACAGTCTGATCTCCTAAACACAGGGACACCAGGGTGATACATTTATATGCACACCACACAGTCTGATCTCCTAAACACAGGGACACCAGGGTGATACATTTATATACACACCACACAGTCTGATCTCCTAAACACAGGGACACCAGGGAGATACACTTATATACACACCACACAGTCTGATCTCCTAAACACAGGGACACCAGGGTGATACACTTATATACACACCACACAGTCTGATCTCCTAAACACAGGGACACCAGGGTGATACATTTATATACACACCACACAGTCTGATATCCTAAACACAGGGACACCAGGGAGATACACTTATATACACACCACACAGTCTGATCTCCTAAACACAGGGACACCAGGGTGATACACTTCTATACACACCACACAGTCTGATCTCCTAAACACAGGGACACCAGGGTGATACACTTATATACACACCACACAGTCTGATCTCCTAAACACAGGGACATCAGGGTGATACACTTATATACACACCACACAGTCTGATCTCCTAAACACAGGGACACCAGGGTGATACACTTCTATACACACCACACAGTCTGATCTCCTAAACACAGGGACACCAGGGTGATACACTTATATACACACCACACAGTCTGATCTCCTAAACACAGGGACGCCAGGGTGATACACTTATATACACATCACACAGTCTGATCTCCTAAACACAGGGACACCAGGGTGATACACTTCTATACACACCACACAGTCTGATCTCCTAAACACAGGGACATCAGGGTGATACACTTATATACACACCACACAGTCTGATCTCCTAAACACAGGGACATCAAGGTGATACACTTCTATACACACCACACAGTCTGATCTCCTAAACACAGGGACACCAGGGTGATATACTTATATACACACCACACAGTCTGATCTCCTAAACACAGGGACACCAGGGTGATACACTTATATACACATCACACAGTCTGATCTCCTAAACACAGGGACATCAGGGTGATACACTTATATACACACCACACAGTCTGATCTCCTAAACACAGGGACACCAGGGTGATACACTTATATACACACCACACAGACTGATCTCCTAAACACAGGGACACCAGGGTGATACACTTATATACACACCACACAGTCTGATCTCCTAAACACAGGGACATCAGGGTGATACACTTCTATACACACCACACAGTCTGATCTCCTAAACACAGGGACACCAGGGTGATACACTTCTATACACACCTCACAGTCTGGTCTCCTAAACACAGGGACGCCAGTGTGATACACTTATATACACATCACACAGTCTGATCTCCTAAACACAGGGACACCAGGGTGATACACTTCTATACACACCTCACAGTCTGGTCTCCTAAACACAGGGACGCCAGTGTGATACACTTATATACACACCACACAGTCTGATCTCCTAAACACAGGGACACCAGGGTGATACATTTATATGCACACCACACAGTCTGATCTCCTAAACACAGGGACACCAGGGTGATACATTTATATACACACCACACAGTCTGATCTCCTAAACACAGGGACACCAGGGAGATACACTTATATACACACCACACAGTCTGATCTCCTAAACACAGGGACACCAGGGTGATACACTTATATACACACCACACAGTCTGATCTCCTAAACACAGGGACACCAGGGTGATACATTTATATACACACCACACAGTCTGATATCCTAAACACAGGGACACCAGGGAGATACACTTATATACACACCACACAGTCTGATCTCCTAAACACAGGGACACCAGGGTGATACACTTCTATACACACCACACAGTCTGATCTCCTAAACACAGGGACACCAGGGTGATACACTTATATGCACACCACACAGACTGATCTCCTAAACACAGGGACACCAGGGTGATACACTTATATACACACCACACAGTCTGATCTCCTAAACACAGGGACACCAGGGTGATACACTTATATACACACCACACAGTCTGATCTCCTAAACACAGGGACACCAGGGTGATACACTTCTATACACACCACACAGTCTGATCTCCTAAACACAGGGACACCAGGGTGATACACTTATATACACATCACACAGTCTGATCTACTAAACACAGGGACACCAGGGTGATACACTTATATACACCACACAGTCTGATCTCCTAAACACAGGTGCACCAGGGAGATACACTTATATACAAACCACACAGTCTGATCTCCTAAACACAGGGACACCAGGGTGATACACTTATATACACACCACACAGCCTGATCTCCTAAACACAGGGACACCAGGGTGATACACCTATATACACACCACACAGTCTGATCTCCTAAACACAGGGACACCAGGGTGATACACTTATATACACATCACACAGTCTGATCTCCTAAACACAGGGACACCAGGGTGATACACTTATATACACCACACAGTCTGATCTCCTAAACACAGGTGCACCAGGGAGATACACTTATATACACACCACACAGTCTGATCTCCTAAACACAGGGACACCAGGGTGATACACTTATATACACCACACAGTCTGATCTCCTAAACACAGGTGCACCAGGGAGATACACTTATATACACACCACACAGTCTGATCTCCTAAACACAGGGACACCAGGGTGATACACTTATATACACACCACACAGTCTGATCTCCTAAACACAGGGACACCAGGGTGATACACCTATATACACACCACACAGTCTGATCTCCTAAACACAGGGACACCAGGGTGGGAAAGAGGGACAGAGGGATTTGGGTCTCAAAGTGGGACTCTCCTCCTAAAGAGGGACATTTGGGAGGTATGGATCCCTAATATATCCTAAAGAGCGACATTTGGGAGGTACAGACCCCTAATATCTCCTAAAGAGGGACACTTGGGATGTAAGGACCCATAGGCGTGCGCACGGGGTGTGCCGGGTGTGCCTAATCGGCCCCGTGCGCACCGGCCAGGGAAGCTGGGAATTTTTTTTTTTAAAATATATCTGCCGCGAGGGATCGCTGATTTACACTACCAAGCGCTCCCTCGCGACGTCTATGTGACCCTGACACCGCAGAGAGACCCAGGCTCTGTAGTAATACAGAGTGCTGGGAGATGACATCATCTCCCAGCGCTCTGCATTACTGAGAGCAGCGCACGGGAGCTTCAGCTTTGTGCCGAAGGAGGCACAGAGCTCCCTTATGACACGCTGCTAGACCACCAGGGACTGAAGGTAAGGGATGAAGGGGCAATATGGAGATGAATGGGGCATTGTGGAGATGAAGGGGCATTATGGAAGGGGGCAATGTGAAGATGATGAGGGCAAGTTGGAGCTGATGGGGGCAATGTGAGGGCAAGTTGGAGCTGATGGGGGCAAGTTGGAGCTGAGGGCAAGTTAGAGCTGATGGGGGCAATGTTAGGGCAAGTTGGAGCTGATGGGGGCAATGTGAGGGCAAGTTGGAGCTGATGGGGGCAAGTTGGAGATGAAGGCAAGTTAGAGCTGATGGGGGAAATGTTAGGGCAAGTTGGAGCTGATGGGGGCAATGTGAGGGCAAGTTGGAGCTGATGGGGACAAGATGGAGCTGATGGGGGCAAGTCGGAGCTGAGGGCAATGTGGAGAATATGGGGGAAATGTTAGGGCAAGTTGGAGATGATGGGGGCAAGTTGGAGCTGACGGGGGCAATGTGAGGGCAATATGGATTTGATGGGGGATAAGTTGGAGCTGATGGGGGCAATATGGAGCAGATGGGGGGCAATCATTTATTTAGCACACAAACACACACACATATATATATGTATATACGTGCGTTCACGTATGTAATACATATACACACATATATATATATATATATATATATATATATATATATATATATATATATATAAAATGTGTGTGTGTATATGTATTACATATACGCGAACGCACATGTGTGTTTGTGCTTTTGGGTGCACACCCTAATGCAATTGGCTGCGCACGCCTATGTAAGGACCCCTAATATCTCCCAAAGAGGGACACTTGAGAGGTACAAACCCCTAATATCTCCTAAAGAGGGACACTTGAGAGGTACAGAACACTAATACCTCCTAAAGAGGGAGGTATGCAGGAAGAAAATGTGGTCTTCTTACCTGTTTGGGACATTTTTAAGTATGATATTGTTATGAAGTTGCACACATTATTGCGAAAAAAGGTACAATAATACTTCTTTGCATATGGAACAATTTTAAATCCACTGCAAATCCCCAAATCCCACAGTGATTTTAAACGGGGGCTTTTAACTCGTTGAATGCTAGAATTCAAAGCAAAGCCTGGGAGATCTCTCCATCATTCGGGAGGTTAAAAGAACCATTTTAATTAACCCTTCGAGAGTCAGAGGTGTATGCAATGCATTGCAGAGCAATATGTTGCATATCCCTCTGGCACCCAAAGGGTTAATGAGACTTTTTTTTTTTTTTCCAGACTCCCACACTGCAGGGGTCTGTGACAGATTCCACCAGTTTACTTGGTACACCAGCAACACAGAGTAAAAAATCTATTCAACAAACCAAATAATGCACCAATAATCATGAAGCAAGAAACATTCTTAGGTCAGCAACATTTTGAAGGAGGCAATAATTAAGCCTTACTACCTCATTCTGTGGAGGAAGCTGACTTTATAATCCAAATAAAATCCAAACAGCTTCTACAATAAGTTAGATTCAAATGACCCTACATGGTGTTATGAAGATGATATCTCTTAGTTTCCTTATAAAAACACACAAACACACATATACATATATATACACAGAACAAATAAACAATCCTATATAATAATTCGCTAAATGTATGTTTGTCAGAAGCCATCATGAGCAGTACAGTCGGCTGTGTGCGCTGCAGTCATGCTCAGTACAAACTGCCCACGCCGCGGCTGATAACGGAGCATGGCACTACGGTCTGATTTCAGAGCGCCCCGCACTGTGTCAGCCACGAAGCTGGCAGTCTCTACTGTGCATGACTGCACCGCGGCCATTGCTGGGTGGCACTGTGACCCGTGTACACGGGCTCTTCAACTAGCTGGATATAAAAAAGAAGGCATTGAATAATTTTGTTTAACCCCTTAAGGACCGGACATTTGCAACATTTTTTGTCTCTCTGGACAATGGCTGTTTTAAATGGATAGTAATAGATGATTTTTATACATTTTTTATTTTGTAGCCTTTAAAAAGTTACACTAAACACCCCCAGTCCCATGTCTCAAACCTTTATGGTTTGAGAGATAATCGTAGTTAAAGTTCCCCCTCTCCTCTTTGCCTGATGTCAGCGCTCTAGTTGACTGCAGGGGAATCCGGTCCCTGGACCGGCAGAGGCTCTTCAGCAGAGCCAATATAGTGTTATTGAGAAAGAAACACTTTACTGGAACGGTCTACAAAGTGTGCTTGGTTTGCAAGAACTTTGTAGACCGTTCCAGTGAAGGGTTTCTTTTTCAATAACGCAATCTCGGCTCTGCTGAAGAGCCTCTGTTTGCCCAGGGACCGGATTCCCCTGCAGTCAACTAGAGCGCTGACATCAGGGAAAGGGGAGGGAGGGGGAACTTTAACTACGATTATCTCTAAAACCATAAAGGTTTGAGACATGGGACTGGGTTGCGTTTAGTGTAACTTTTTAATAGCTATAAAATAAAAATGTATAAAAATCCTCTAATACTATCCCTTTAAAACAGCCATTGTCCAGACAGACAAAAAATGTTCCAAAAGTCCGGTCCTTAAGGGGTTAAACAAAATTATTTAATGCTTTTTTTTATATCCAACTAGTTGAAAAGCCCGTGTACACGGGTCACAGTGCTACAGTTAATTCAATAATTATCAATTAACTTGCAATAAATTGCAATACATGAATATAGTTGCAACAGCTTGTTATTTTGACCATAATATCTTCATCATGTGATTTGCATGGTACATGTCATGCATCTCAGATGACCTGTTGATTTAATCTAATTCACCATTATATTTAATTTTTCATATGCCAAAATCAATAAAGAAGCTTCTAAATTTACTTTGTCTTATTGACCATTCTGTTATTGATAATTATGTTCTCTCTTAGTAACCCTTATTTTAGCTGGACTACGTCTTTTAGGCTTTCAGCAATTTTCTGATTTTGCTACTAATATTCCTTTCTTCTTAAAGCGATAGTAATGTTTCATAATAAAAGCAGCTCTAATTAATCATCATAGTATTTGGATTTTGTTATTGTGTTATTTCAGTTCTGTCAGAGTTGTAGTTCAAGAGTAATTCAATGATAAAGTATCCCCCTCCCGCCCCTTTTACTGATGTAACACTGTTCAGCCAGATCAGAAGGGAGGTGCCCAGGTAGACTGCAGAGAGGGACAATCTTCAATTAAGATAAGGGAAAAACCTGAAAAACTTGTCAAGGGGGGCAGGGCTTTCATTGTTCTCATAGGAAGAAGATTGTCCCCTTCTGTTATCTGTCTGGTCTATGGACTGGATTCCACATCTGAGAAGAGATGGCTTACACTAGGTAAAAGGGATGGGAGGGGAAACTTTGCTTGTGAATATCTCTCAAACCATAAAGGTTTGAGAGATAAGACATATCGTTCTTCATGATTTTTTAATGCCTACAAAATAAAATAAAGATAAAACGAAGTATTACTATCCCTTTAACGCTTGTCATTTATTTAAAGCTGTATATTATTTATTTAAAGCTGTATAGGATTATAAGGAATGCTTTTCCCACAAACCCCCCTTTGGACATAGATTACTTTCATCATATGTCCATAAAGAAATTTAACAATACATAACTCGATTTGCTAAGTCGTAATTGTGTTTATAGTGCTTGTATTCCCAGTTTTGACTCAGTACCATAGGATAAGTGTGATCTTCTTCTATCCTACACATCCTGCGTATTGAGATCAAATTGAGGGCAGATGGTATAGAACATCCTATTGTTATAATTAGAGCTATTATTGCTATACTTTAGTAAGATTTCGTAAACAACCTGTGGATGGTAACTAGTGTTGAGCGAGCATGCTCGGCCGATGCTCGGATCGGCTCGAGCATCGCTCTGCTCGGCACATGGCGGTACTCGTACGAGTACCGCCATGTGCTCGCCCGCCATGTTCGGGTGGCGGGGATCTGTGCCGAAGGAGGCACAGATCTGAAGACGCTCCGCTGGACCACCAGGGACTGGAGGTACGGGGGCATTGCGGAGATGAAGGGGGCATTGCGGAGATGAAGGGGGACAGTGTGGAGATGAAGGGGGACATTGTGGAAGGGGGACATTGCGGAGATGAAGGGGGCATTGCGGAGATGAAGGGGGACAGTGTGGAGATGAAGGGGGACATTGTGGAAGGGGGACATTGCGGAGATGAAGGGGGCATTGCGGAGATGAAGGGGGCATTGCGGAGATGAAGGGGGACAGTGTGGAGATGAAGGGGGACATTGTGGAAGGGGGACATTGCGGAGATGAAGGGGGCATTGCGGAGATGAAGGGGGCATTGCGGAGATGAAGGGGGACAGTGCGGAGATGAAGGGGGACAGTGTGGAGATGAAGGGGGACATTGTGGAAGGGGGACATTGCGGAGATGAAGGGGGCATTGCGGAGATGAAGGGGGGCAGTGTGGAGATGAAGGGGGACATTGTGGAAGGGGGACATTGCGGAGATGAAGGGGGCATTGCGGAGATGAAGGGGGCATTGCGGAGATGAAGGGGGACATTGCGGAGATGAAGGGGGACATTGTGGAGATGAAGGGGGACATTGTGGAGATGAAGGGGGCATTGTGGAGATGAAGGGGGACATTGTGGAGATGAAGGGGGCATTGACCAGGCACCCTCCCCTCATCAGAGCAGGGGGTGCCTGGTGTAATGCTCGTGTCGCCCCATTGAAGTCAATGGGGCTCGGGTGCTCGGCCGAGCACTCGAGCCTCAGGGGGTGCTCGGTCAGAGCACCCGAGCACCCGAGCATCGGGGTGCTCGCTCAACACTAATGGTAACCATAAAATCAGTTCTGGATGCCATGCCCATGGAGGCAGACATGACATTTGCTTGTAGGACAACAGGTAAACTTGTTGACCTTCAAGTCTATGCCTCTTGGAGAATCATGAATGGATGGGGATGGGACTGTACGAGTGATACTGCTGGCTTCATAATGTGAGAAGGTCTTAAATGAAGAGGACAGGACTGGAACACTGAAGGGCAGAGTTTGTCCTGAAATGAGCAGATAAGTAGGCGTAACTGGGCAGGAGTGGGCAGTACCAGGTAGAAAGTGGGTGGGGTTACCAGGGAACTCCGGAAGTTGGCAAATCAGCCTCTGCTCCTGGAGTGCTGGTATTTAAATCTGAAAAACGGAGTCGCCGTGGCAGATCCGGAAATTTCCTAGGTATGTGTACTGGACCCCAAACGTCACTCCCTGCACGTAATGATTTTAACCCTTTAAGGAAAAGGGTTAAAAGGGTGAGGGCCATTAGATTTTTGTCTATAATAAAGGCAAATAGGAGATATTATTAAGAGGTGTTAGTTTTCCTGAATTCACGTAGTCAGTAAGTTTCTCCTCTGTAGAGGAAGAGGTTAAGGCATGCAAGAGATTCCAGGCGTAGGGCCTGATTTATATACAGTTCATGCAGCACTTTATAGCTGGGCCTGAGATGTAATGCTCCGATACAGCTCGCATCGTATATCTATCACTCCAGACTCTTAAACTCTGCAGCATAAAACTCCCAGACATAACCTGCAATTATGAAAGATAAGGGACTACAAAAACGGGACAGAGAGAACACATTTCTCTACAGTAAATGTTACAGCAATAACAACAGTTTAAATATGTAGTTATGTATATAAATTCTTCTGTGAGTTTTAAACAGCAATAAATCCTTTGGAGAGGACACCATTGCGTTATTATTTGTTACCATACCTGGCAATCTTCTTCTCCCAAATCTCTGGATGACCGCTAAGGTCTGGGGTCGGGAGCTTCCAAAGGTTACGATCCATGTCATACAGTGGGTGGGGCTTGATTGGGGTGGGTGGGATTTGTAGGAGGGAAGAAGGAAGTGTTTACTCTTTAAATGGGCGGAGAGTGGGAAGATAAGGGAGGAGTTACAAGGGGACTCACTGAGCCCTGAGATTCAGCCTTTGTCCATGGAGACCCTTAAAGTGAATGTGTCACCTTGAATTTTTTTTGTTTACACATCTGAAAACGTAACCCTTTGAGTGCGTTGCGCACCCCTTCGGCACCCAGAGAGTTAGTTCAAAACTGCCTAAGTGTCATGTTAACCAAAAGTCCAGCAGTTGTATAGTTTAGAAAATAGTCACACTTTTATTTCTGGGAATAATGAAAGTGAAAGTCTCCTGGTACAGCACAGAGCTTCATTAGCATATTAAGCTCCACTGAAAACCTTCATTAGCCTACGAAATGTCGCAGAAAATACTTCATTAGCATATGGCACGTAGCTGAAAAGTCAGCATGTAAAACGTCACTGGTACAGCACAGGCACTGCAATTATCATACATTAGCATACCATACCAAGTATGAATATCTACTTAAACCTTTCAGTGCCAGAGGGGTACGCAACGCATTGCAGAGCAATGCATTGCGTACCCCTCTGGCACTGAAAGGGTTAACTATACATTTGCTGGTCTTTTGGTTAATAGGACGCACAGGGAACTTTTTATGAAGTTGTCAGATATGCAAACGAGTCAATGTGACAATCCCACTTTATTAAAGGAGCAATAAACTTTTTTTTTATAAAAACACATATTTTATAGAGCATTTCCTACTAAATAGAACAAGGTCACTCCCATCACTGTCAGAGTTTTTATTCAAAATTTATAGCAGTTTAAATAACCAGGAAGTGAATTTACGGTGTTTACTTCCTGATAGTTCTAACTGACAGGAAGTGAATTTACTGTGTTTACTTCCTGATACTTCTAACTGACAGGAAGTGATTTTACTGTGTTTACTTCCTGATACTTCTAACTGACCGGAAGTGACTCCATACCTCCCAAGTGTCCCTCTTTAGGAGGGACAGTCCCTCTTTTGGACCCAAATCCCTCTGTCCCTCTTTCCTACCCTGATGTCCCTCTTTGTAGGAGATTGGATTGCGTGGTGTGTATCATATTGCTCTACAGCAATAAAATTTACATTATTGTTTGTTTAAATGTTAGTATATGTGTTTATACATTAGTATGTGTAAATAAAATAATTAGATCTTGTTATAAGTCATTTATTTGGTTACACAAGGAGCTATCAATAGGTCATGAAATAGCCTAAAAATTCTAGGTAACGTCCCACCCACCAGCCACGCCCCCAGCAACACCCCCTAAAATACAAGTGTCCCTCTTTGGCAATTTGAAATGTTGTGAGGTATGTGACTCAGCAGTTTCTATCACATTCTATGGAGAACTGTATGTCTCTGACTTTTCTGACTTTCCTCTCCATTAGAATGTAACAGAAAATCTAATTAGAATTTGACCACTAGAGGGCACTGCTAATGTAAAAACATGGGTTTAAACTGTAATAACTCTGGAAGTATAATTCTCTCGGCAGTGGGAGTACCTTTATTTTACTCAACAGGAAAATACCTACAATATATATTTTTTCATAAAAAAGGTTCACTGCTCCTTTAAGTAGAAAAACTGGAGTCAACAATCTGGAGTGTTCCCAACTATGACTGTTACTGATATCCCTTTCGAGTCTTCTTATAACTAAAAGGGAGACGGAACCATAGGGATCCAACAGAACCAGCCTATAAAAATTCTGCTTAATTAATTTATTTATTTATTTTTTAGTCTATTGAATGCTAGAGACGTCTCTAGCTTTCAATGAGTTAAGAATCTAATTTAAATCAATGGACATTTTTCTCCCCTGTGTTGCGATTGGTTTAGTACAGAATCGCTCTTAGTACATCAGTTTCATCGGGGTGAATATGAGAAAATGATTTCTCTCTAAGACTCTACACCTGCTACTACCAATTTACTAAACTACGAATGTCTCCCCTTAACCCATTAAGGACCGGTTATGTGCCAGGACCGTCACCGCTTTTTATACCCTTAAGGACTGGTGACATGCCAGGACTGTTACCGGTTTTTATAGCCTTAAGGACAGGTGACGGTCCTGGAATGTCACATACTTTTTACTTACAGCTGCAGGCACACTGTAAGTAAAAATGGGGTCTGAAATTTACCTCCCCAAAGCCGAAGTGGTCTCTCTCTCAGACTCCTGCTCAGCGCACCGGTCAAATCGCTCCTTAGGGGAAACTAATTTCCCTGGGCTGCTGGTCCTTAAGGGGTTAACGTTGCGCTAATGGGAGGACAATGGAGCGGTCACAGGTAAGGGAAATTATAATGAACTCTAGACATGTACAAATTAACGGAAGAATTACACCTCCTATGGCCAAAAACTCCTAATGGCCTGTACCCTGGATGTCATATCCACGGAGGCAGACATGACAGTTGGTGAAAGTTTTTTCTCACACTGAAGCAGACAGAATGCAATATCCTACTATCCCTTTAAGGGCCAGAGGAATGTGCAATGCATTGCCCTGCAAAGTATTCACATTTATTCCTTATATATGCCCCTTTGTTATCCTTCCAAATTGTTTTTTTTGTTGTTTTTTTTTTCAAAGTGCTTTGCACTCATGTTACTGTATCCCTAATTCTCAATAAAGCTTCTTTAAAAAAAAAAAAAAATTACCATGTGCAGTGGGTGGAGTTTGCACCTGTAGTCCTGCTAGGAAATGTCATGTCCGACTCCATGGACACGACATCAAAGACAATGACAAATGGCAAAATTAACAGGGGCCAAATAATGTGTAAAGAATGTATCGAAGAAATTAGGGAATCTGTATCAAAGACTGACATTGATACATGTTTTTAAGTGCCAGTTGGAAGGCAACAGAAAATACTAATAACCCCCTCACTCCATATTACACGACCTTGTCAGTCAGTTTGGTGATGTGTAACTTACATGTAGTTTTAGTGCTGCATTCGACAACACAAAGCCTCATTTATAAAAGGATGAATACCTAGATATAGGCTCTTGCTATATATTATATCACCAGTAGGCCGGCAACAATATGGTCAGTTGAAATTTATATTCTAATAGTATTAGAGTGAATAAGGACAGACGAGAAGCATTGTTTATTGTCATCAGTAGCCTTATTACTACATTTATATAGTTCGTAGGGCTGCAGATCATACATGCATACACCCAGACACATACATACTGTGTACACACCCACACGTATAAACATGCACACATACACAGATACATGTAGATTCACACATTCTCGTGTGTATACATACAAACACACATACACATATATACATATGTTTGCACATATAGAAACACAAACAAATATGAATTCACACAAAGACACACAAAATGGTGATTTGACTGCTTGCCAGAGACTGCAGTCTATTCTGAAAATGTTCATTGTAACTCTTTGGGGGCCAGAGCACTGCTGGCTTTGACACTGCTAACACTCCCTTCCACACACACAGACTGACAAACACATTCACACACACACACGCACACACACATACATGCTCAAATATCTACTCATTCATACACACATCCATGCACACACACACATCCATGCACACACACAAACACACACATATAAGCATGCAGTCAAACACACACAAACCCATACACACACAAACCCACGTGCACATGTATACATACTCAAACATATATACTCACATACAATCACACACAGACACATGCTCAAGCATGCACTCACACAGAGATACACACACTGACACCCAGTTGCAAACAGAAACATGTTTATCCCCAACACAGTCACATACATGCACTCACATATACATATACAAATACACACACACAAACACACACACATACATATGCACACACATACATATGAACACACACATGCATACATATAAATATACGCATATAACTCATCCAGGCACACACATGTATACATACACACACACACACACACACACATGCCCACACACTCACACTACGCACATCACTAGAAATTCAGATTATAGAACAGATGGGCTGTTGGTGCGTGCAGTTCTGGAGAATGATATAAACACCCATCACTGCACGTCAGTATAAAACCGCTGTAATCACGCTATGCAAACACACAGCACAAATATACATATGCATGCACAAAAGGACACGCACAGCGCCGAGGATTAACCCCACAGGAGCCAGGGAACTTCAAGCACATTGGGGTGAACAGAAAAAAATCTGGTTCTCTGTAAAATGAAAGAAAACAATTGGTTTTTGAGCCTGTGCTCCTGCCTATTGTCAGTGTACTGAGATGCCTACTCTAGATTCCCTCCTGTTAACACTGCTTGTGTCAAAGAGAAGATGAGAGGGCAATCTATGGGGGGTTTGGGACGGTCCTTTCCTTGAGTACATCAATGTGCTAAGCAAAATTTAGAGGAAATGGCATTGGTGCATGACATTTCCCTGAGTATGCTATGGGACTGGTATCTGCAAGAGTGTGCCCACCGGTATGCCTTACAGTGGTGATACGCACACCTCCAGGTTATAGTGTTAATTATTGGGTCTTTGGGGACACAGGCTGTTTCTCCAGCGGTGGTGAGTGAAGAGTAACTCTGCATAATTCTTCTCCTTCCCACCCTGTTCCGCCCACCTCCTGCCCACTTCCCAGCACAATCCTGGTTAAGCCCCACCCACCTTATTAAGCCCCACCCACTTCATGACATGAACCGTGTCATTAATTAGAGCCAGGCCGCAGCCCATGAGCGCTCCCCTGGATCTCCACAAGAGGAAATACCCAGTTATGGTGATATGCCCTAGGGCATTGACACCCTAATAAAATTTGCTGTTAACACTTTGAGTGCCAGACGGGTATCCATCACATTGTGAAACAGTTAAAGGGCAGTGAGCTAGCAGTGGAGAATTCGTACATTTGCTCAATTTCCTATACACTTTGCTAAGTAGATCTCCCACAGACCTCCCCCTTGGTCTCCCCTTGGTGAAAGAACTGTTAAAGGGATAGTAACACTTAATATGTAATAAGAAAAAGGGTTTTTCTTATTCAAAAGTTATTACGGCTCAAAGCTGAATTTATTTGTGCGCAATATCTCAAAGACCTGAAATTGTACAGTGGCACTGTTGCTACACCATCCTTTGGAGGTTTATGGCCGATTGACCATAGCTGTCCATAGGACAGCGTATTAAAAGTACCACTGTAACATTTCAGGCCATTGAGATACTGAATCTAAAAAAAAAAAAAAATCAACTTTGGGCTGCAATAACTTTTGAATAAAACACCTCTCGGCAGTGGAAGTTCCCTTGTTTTACTTAGGAGAATAAGCGCTACAATTTATATTTTTTTTTACATATTAAGTATTACTGTCCTGGATGACAATGTACATAGCTCAGAACATTGTCATCAGGTAGATGCAGGGCCGGATTTGCAATTAGGCAAAGTAGGCACCTGCCTACAGGCGCACGCCAACGAGGGGCGCCTGTCATTTGGATTTTTTTTTTTTTTTTTAAATATTCTTTAAAAAAAAATAAAAAAAACTAGCCACCTCGCTGGCAGCAACGGCAGCAGCCACTCACATTGCCCGCCCCCCCAGTCTTGTACCTGATGGAGCTCCCTCGTCGCCTCTTCAGGAATGCAGAGCGCTGGGAGATGACATCATCTCCCAGTGCTCTGCATTCCTGAATAGGAGACCGCGCAGGAGCTCCATCAGGTACAAGACTGTGCCAAAGGAGGCACATACAGATCTCCTACCAGGGAGGTAGGAAACAGACAATGGGGGGAGGCAATGTGAGGGCAATGTGGACCTAATGGGGGCAAGTTGGAGATGGTGGGGGCAAGTTGGAGCTGATGGGGTGGGGGGCAATGTGAGGGCAATGTGGACCTAATGGGGGGCAAGTTGGAGCTGATGGGGTGGGGGGCAATGTGAGGGCAATGTGGAGCTGATGAGGGGCATTGTGAGGGAAATATGGTATATGGAGATGATGGGGGCAATGTGAGGGTGATATATGAGATGATGGTGGCAAGCTGGAGCTAATGGGGGCAATGTGGCAATGATGGGGACAATGTGAGGGCAATATGGAGGTGATGGGGGGCAACGTGGAGATTAGGAGCACTGTGGAGGTATCCAGTGCAGATGGCCCACGGGAGGGGGGGGTGCTTCAAATTTCTGCGCCTATAGGCTCCTGAGATGTAAATCCAGCCCTGGGTAGATGTATCTGGACTTAACCCTTTGAGTGCCAGAGTGGTACGGAACGCAATGCGTTCCGTACCACTCTGGCACTCAAAGGGTTAAAACTGATTCCCTCCACTTGAATTAGAGCAGGATTGGTTTTGTCTATACACTCCGTTATATCAGAGATACAGCCCCATAGCCTGGACAGAGCTGAAATCCTGCCGCGTACTCTCACTGGTTCTACTGGGTTTGAGATATCAGTCCCAGATCCTTCAGACATCAATCCCAAAAGTAGAGTGTCCTTTTCCCTTATCTTCACAGTATGACTGGCCATTAATCCCTGTGCTACAGGAGTATGATAAAGGAGGACACGTGGCCATTGTTTTTGTTAATAGGTTTCTGTGGTTTACTTTTTGATTTATGTATATCTCCAGTGTACTCCTCCAACATGGCCACCCCTACACCCCTGACGTATTAACCCTCCCCTTCCCTTACACTACTAACCATGTCCCATTACTACTTGGGATCTCAGACCCCGCTCCAGACATGTTTCCCTTGCCTAAAATGTCCCGTTTCACTAATATTGCATTGGGCTAGGACGAATCCCACGCGTTTTGAGGAAAGCCTCATGTGTTTTTAGAACCTTGCTACTGTCCTGAGAGAAGGGATGGGTTGAGATGCATGCAGGTGTACACTTAAACCCTTTGTGTGCCAGAGGGGTTGAGCAACGCATTGCATTGCAATATGTTGCGCACCACTCTGGCACTCAGTGGGTTAACTCAGACAAAAGACACAGCAATTATTCAGAGATCATAAGGGTTAACCCCAATAATGCTGAGAAGGTGCAGGTTAAACTGGCATAGAAGCAGTGAGGTTTTACATACACACACACACACACACGCACGCACACACACATACAGACACATACATTAGGGTGACCACACGCCCCGGAATGCCCGGGACTGTCCCTTGTTGGGAGTCTGTGTCCCACGTCCCGGGTCACCCCACACCGGGACAACATAGAGTCCCGGAATGGAGCAACGTGCACCAGTCCAGCCAATGAAGACCATTTAGCAAATATATTTCATTGGCTGGCTGGACTGGTGTGTGCAAAACAGCTGGGATGGAGCAGGTATGCAGGCGCTGCAAGTGAGACCCGCGGCTGAGGCTCCTGCCGGTGCTGACCATCTTTCTGAGGCTAACACAGAGTAAGAGTTCCGGAACTCTTACTCTGTATCAGCGTCAGAAAGATGGTCAGCTCCGCCAGGAGCCTCAGCCGCGAGACTAGGGTGACCACATGTCCCGGAATGACATAGTAAGAGTTCCCAGTAGGAACAACCTCAGAAAGATGGTCAGCGCCGGCGGGAGCCTCAGCCGCGGGTCTCACTTGCAGCACCAGCATACCTACTCCATCCCAGTTGTCTCGCACGCATGCATCAAAAGGCCACAATATTGTAAAATATAGAACACGTGTGTACAGACAGACACACATAACACAGACACACACACACACATAGACACATACAAATTCACCCATAAAAACACACATACATACACATACACAAACAATCATACACAATGTTTACAAACAGTGAAATCAAGAAAACAATATGCTAATATACAGGGTACCCATGTACAAATACATAAATAAGTATAATTAGGGTTGCCACCTTTTCTTCAAAAAAATACCGGCCATGGCATTCCCTCCATAGACTTAACATTGGACAGAAGCCGATTTTTACTGGTTTACCGGTAAAATACCAGCAGGGTGGCAACCCTAAGTATACATTTAAAGTGAATGGTGAAATTAATAAGAGTTTTAAACATATATCTGTTGTTAACCCTTTGTATACATATATAAATACACAGACGCACACAAACACACACACACATATAAATATTTCACTGTTTGTCTTTGGTATCAGTTCATAAACCCAGCATCCTACACATGAAACTGCTCCTATCTCTGGTAATGAGAATATACAGCCAACAACATCCTCATCACTTTATTAACCCCTTGGAAGCCGTAAGGGTCTCCAACGCATAACAATTCAATGCGATGGAGACCTATTTTGTATCAAAGGTGATAAGAGTACATTTAACCCTGTGATTTGCCAGGCAGAAATTGCATTACATCTCTTCCCGGCACAGTATCACCTGATAATTGTTCCTACTTTAGCACCAAAAAAGATCAGGAATATGAACTGCAATTGAATGCGCTCTCCTGGCATGGGAAGGACGTATGTGTTATATGCAGCCGAAGGGATTTATCAATGCAATGCATAGCGTGGCCACCTGGCAATGTTAAGAATCCAATACAAGGCACCAAACACAATTACTGTTAATTATCTTCATGTGAAAGTCTCCGGGGCAGATATACTAAGAAATGGTACAATTCTACGGCAAACCAACTACATTATAGGGAATAAATGTTCAGTCCATTTCATTTAAATTTGACCTTTAACCCCTTGGATGCTAAAATCCCCAATTAAATAAATGAGAATATGTGGCCTTTTTTTTTTTTTTTTAAACCCTTTGAGTGCCAGAGAGGTACGCAATGCATTGCAGAGCAATGCATTGTGTATCTCTCTGGCACTCAAAGGGTTAAAGTACTCTCTATGGAGTAGTTGATTGGAACCAGAATTGTACCACTTTCCTTCATACATCAGCCTCTCTGTCACATGCATAAATACAGCAAATAAAATAAAAAATGCACATCATGATTCAGACAAGTCAGTTAGCAGTCTACCCTTCTGACTACTTCCATCACAAGTGAGTGTGGCACTTTAATGTACAGAGGAATGTGTGTAGCCCATAACACAACACTCCAAGACCCACCATTCAATTCCAAACACAGAGGAAATGGAGCAGATCCGGTGCAGACCGACAGGACCATTAGGGAGTAACATTTACACTGATTTAAGCCAGAGAGGTCTGTAATGCATTGCGAATCAATGCATTGCACACCCTCCTGGCACTCAAAAGGTTAAACTGGACTTTTTTTATTGCTAAAGAAGTCTCCAAAAGCACCACGTCTCATTCATTGGGGGGAAAAATTACTCATTTTAAACCGCTGAATACTTGACTATACATTGGAGACCTCTTTAGAATCCAGAGGCTTAAAAGATCCTGTTTAGATCCACTGGAATTGGGTAAGGTCACCCAGAATTACCCCAAATCTTCTTATAAGGACAACCAGAATAATTCTAGGGCAAATTAACTTCATAGTTGGGGGGGGGCAAAAAGAAATTTCCCAAATACCCACTAGACCTAAAGGGGGTCATTTTAACCCCTCAAATGCAAGAGAAGTCTCTAGACATCTCTAGCATTCGAGGTGAAAAAAATCCAGATTTAACCCTTTAACAGCCAGAGAAGTGGGCAAAGCAATGTGTTAGCTATCTTCTCTGGCACTCAAAGAGTTAAATCAATGGTAACGTTCATTTGCTCCCTACGGTGCGGTCGATTTGCACAGAAAATTGCACAAAGTTGTTCTTAGTGAATCGTTGTGTATGTGGGTAAAGAGACACTGACAACCATTGTGCTACTCTCTATATAGCACAGGGATTAGCAACCTGAGGCCCTCCAGCTATTACAGGACTACCATCACCATCATGACTGGGGATGATGGAAATTGTAGTCCTGAACAGCTGGAGAGCCTCACGGTGCCCAACCCCACTATATCCTTTCTCTAGCATTATTTGAAATCCCGCCATCTGGAGGATTCGGGGGGAATAACCTGGCAATGATTTCCATTAAAACAAGTGGTGCAGTTTTTTGTAAACAAACGCAGAGCGAATGGACTGTATGATTTCCCCCCTGTCTGCACCTTTAACCCTCTGTGTGCCAATGAGGTACCCAACGCATTGCATTGTAATGCTTTGAATACCTCGCCGGCACTGAAAGGGTTAATCTCCAAATCCCCCCCACAATGAACTACGACTGAAGTTTTTGAGACAAAATCCAGCAATTCATTAATCTCCTGCACCATAGTTAACCCCCAATTCACCATAAAGAAGAAAAAAAAAAAAAGGGAAGAAATTCTGGATCGAAATTCTCCAAACGAACATTGCTTTAAATGGATCTTTTAGCCTTTAGTATGTTAAAGAGATAGCGCAACGTGTTGGAGATCTCTCTGGCATTGAAGGAGTCCCTTTTAGATCATGCAAATGTGCCGTGGATCTCTATGGATCGTGCCCCAGAATTGCTCCATTTTAATTTTTTTTTTAATATGGCCCTATGGCGATGCAGCTATAGTGCGGTTAACCATTTGAGAGCCAGAGAGGTGTGCAATGCATTGAACAACCCCCTAGCACTCTAAGGGTTAAGATAAATAAACACATGCACCAACACACATTTATATTTTTATAAGCGTGGGTATGCGGGTGTATAAAGGGTTAGTGCTGAGTATGTAAAATTAACTCTTTATGTGCCAGATGGGTTTGCAAAGCAATGTACTGCATACCCCTTTGGCACTGAAAGGGTTAATGCATAAAGACACATATTAGAATAAAGTACATGTGTATATATATATATATATATATATATATATATATATATATATATACACCTGTGCAGATATGAATATGTACATGCATGAGTGTGTCTGTCTATCTATATACACATACATCTGTGCATGTGTAGTGTATAATATATATATATATATATATATATATATATATATATTATCATTTTACTCTTTAACAATCTCCCATATTCGTTAGCTCCTATTTGCTGTGCTACAAAATAAACAGCATCCAGCAACACTCAGATCATCCAGCATATACAAAATAATAATGATTAAACAAAAAAAGCAGGCATGGCGCCCCCTACCTGAGGATGGCTGTATCCCCCTGCCGGACCGTGATGTTGTCAGTGCTCCGGTTAAAATCCCCGCTGCGTACCGGCAGTCCTGTAGGAAGAAGGCACAGTAGTCTGAGAAGCAAGAGGGGCAACTGATTCCTGTCCGCGTGCGCCTTCCCAACCATGATCACCACTTTTACACGAAAACACTTAAAAAAAAACTTGCACAAAAATGTTCCAAAGATTCCAACACACCAAAAAAAAAAACCCAGTTAAAATGAAGCAAAAACCATGAAAAATATGTATTTTTTTTTATATTCCTCCGTTTGACTTAAAATTCTGTATCCCAGCTTTAAAAAATATATCTTCCAACAAGTAAATTTCTTATTTCATGAGTGCAAACTGCAAGAAGACCACCCAAAATGCACCGAGTCTCTGTCTTGGTTGTGCAGAACAATATAAGAAGAATACAAAGAGCATGCAGAGAGAAGATAGCAATCCCAGGGTCTTGGAGAAGTGGAGAGCTGAGCTGTGTGTGTGCTGTTAGCTCTGCTCATAAGGCAGAATGAAGCTCTGTGTGTAAACCTCAGGCAAGGCTCCTTTGCTAACCCACTTTCCCAGGCACAGAGAGATGGATGGAGAGGGAGAGGGGATGGGAGGGGTGAGGATGGAGATTGGAGGAGGATCTCAGAGCTGTAACAGAAGCACAAACCTGCCTGCACTGCAAGGAATCGGGAGCCACGGCTCTCTGTTAGGAGTGATTATCAGCCAGGTCATGACAGGCTGATGAACCGCTACCTGTTTTCCCTGGTATTACATTAGACCGGCTAAGCAATACACCATTATACACCACCAGCAGAGCAATACACCGTTATATGTCACCAGCAGAGCAGTAGACCATTATATACTTAAATACCACTGCGAGAGCAATGCACCATTTTATACCACCAGCAGAGCAATATACCATTATATGTCACTATCAGGTCAATACACCATTATATGTAACCAGCAGAGCAATACACCATTATATGTCACTATCAGGTCAATACACCATTATATGTCACCAGCAGAGCAATACACCATTATATGTCACTATCAATACACCATTATATGTCACTATCAGAGTAATACACCATTATATGTCACTATCAATACACCATCATATGTCAATATCAGATTAATACACCATTATATGTCACTATCAGAGTAATACACCATTATATGTCACTATCAGAGCAATACACCATTATATGTCACTATCAGGTCAATACACCATTATATGTAACCAGCAGAGCAATACACCATTATATGTCACTATCAGGTCAATACACCATTATATGTCACCAGCAGAGCAATACACCATTATATGTCACTATCAATACACCATTATATGTCACTATCAGAGCAATACACCATTATATGTCACTGTCAGAGTAATACACCATTATATGTCACTATCAGAGCAATACACCATTATATGTCACTATCAATACACCATCATATGTCAATATCAGATTAATACACCATTATATGTCACTATCAGAGTAATACACCATTATATGTCACCAGCAGAGTAATACACCATTATATGTCACTATCAATACACCATTATATGTCACTATCAGAGTAATACACCATTATATGTCACTATCAATACACCATCATATGTCAATATCAGATTAATACACCATTATATGTCACTATCAGAGTAATACACCATTATATGTCACTATCAGAGCAATACACCATTATATGTCACTATCAGGTCAATACACCATTATATGTAACCAGCAGAGCAATACACCATTATATGTCACTATCAGGTCAATACACCATTATATGTCACCAGCAGAGCAATACACCATTATATGTCACTATCAATACACCATTATATGTCACTATCAGAGCAATACACCATTATATGTCACTGTCAGAGTAATACACCATTATATGTCACTATCAATACACCATCATATGTCAATATCAGATTAATACACCATTATATGTCACTATCAGAGTAATACACCATTATATGTCACCAGCAGAGTAATACACCATTATATGTCACTATCAATACACCATTATATGTCACTATCAGAGCAATACACCATTATATGTCACTATCAGAGCAATACACCATTATATGTCACTATCAATACACCATCATATGTCAATATCAGATTAATACACCATTATATGTCACTATCAGAGTAATACACCATTATATGTCACCAGCAGAGCAATACACCATTATATGTCACTATCAATACACCATTATATGTCACTATCAGGCCAATGCACCATTATATGTCACCAGCAGAGCAATACACCATTATATGTCACTATCAGGCCAATGCACCATTATATGTCACTATCAGAGCAATACACCATTATATGTCACACGCAGAGCAATACACCATTATATGTCACCAGCAGAGCAATACCTAATTATATGATACCAGCAGAACAATACATCATTATTTGCCACTTCCAGAGCAATATACCATTATATGCCACCAGCAGTAAATATATATAGTATATGCCACTACTATAGTAATGCACCATTATAAGCCACCAGAAGAGCAATACATCATTATGTGCCTTCAGAAGAACAAAATGTAAGTATACAATACCATCAAAGCAATACACCGTTATATGATACTAACAGTGCAATACACAATTATATACCACCAGCAGAGCAATACACCATTATATTCCACTATCATAACAATACACCATTATATGTCACTATCAGAGCAATACACCATTATGCAGCGCTTGGAGTGCCAGGGTTAGATTCACTAAGCTGTGATAAAGAGGTGATGAAATGGAGATAACTTTTCCAGTGATATCACATCTCCAATTCCTATGTTATTCTATGGAGCCAATGCACTAAGATTCCTTCAACTTCAGAGATCTTAGTTCATTGGGTCTGTAGAATAACATATCACCTCTTTATCACCGCTTAGTGAATCTCCCCCTCTCCCCTGTGTCAGGTAACAATGGATATTGGTCTTCAGTACAAAATAAAGATTCATCCTGGAGAATCGAACAATGCAGAATTCATTCAAAGTGCCCATTGTTTCCAACGCTGCCACTCCAAGGGTTAAGACTTTCTGTCCGGATTAAAGCGGAACTTTCACTTAGTATAAATTCCCCTCCAATAATTAAACATATGGTGACCAGCTTCATAACACTTCTATTACCTCTCAGAAGTACCAGATTCTAAAGTCATCCTTAATCTCCAGAGAATGACGGCCAGGTCAGTGCCGTCTGTCCCTTCCGGTGCCTTAAGACACAGTGCAACGCTTCTCTTAGAGAAGACAACGACTGACAGCGCAGGCGCGCAGACGGTCTCTGAAGATTAAAGGGATAGTAATATTTCACAAAAGCAGCAGCTCCAATTAATCATCATAGTATTTGGGCCATGGAGAGTGTTATTTCAGTACTCTCAGAGTTGTAGTTCAAGAGTAATTGAATGATAAAGTTCCCCCTCCCGCCCCTTTTACCTAGTGTAATCCATCTCTTCTCAGATGTGGAATGCAGTCCATAGACCAGACAGATAACAGCAGGGGACAATCTTCTTCCTATGAGAACAATGAAAGCCCTGCCCCCCTTGACAAGTTTTTCAGGTTTTTCCCTTATCTTAATTGAAGATTGTCCCTCTCTGCAGTCTACCTGGGCACCTCCCTTCTGATCTGGCTGAACAGTGTTACATCAGTAAAAGGGGCGGGAGGGGGATACTTTGTCATTGAATTACTCTTGAACTACAACTCTGACAGAACTGAAATAACACTCTCCAAAGTCCAAATACTATGATGATTAATTAGAGCTGCTTTTATTATGAAACATTACTATCCCTTTAAGGATTACTTTAGAATCTGGCACTTCTGAGAGGTAATAGAAGTGTTATGAAGCTAGTCGCCATATGTTTAATTATTGGAGGGGAATTTATAATAAGTGAAAGTTCCGCTTTAAGGTAAGTGGGGGTTTGCTATTAGGAAGCATTAGTGTTTCTTTAAGGGGTTAACCCTAAGAGTGCCACAGAGGTATCCGACGCATTGCGTTGCAATGCGTCGGATACCTCTGTGGCACTCAACGGGTTAATACTGAGCAGTACAAGCCTTGCCTTTTGTACTAGAATCAGAGCAGTCTCTGAACTTGACACAGTCATTCTTCATGTCACGGAGACAAGTAGCTGCCCTGTTTGTAGACACTTTTCCACCTCGACTGATATGACTGATTGCCCCTTGAGGACCTGAATGCATTTCACACCGTGTCCTATCTAGTTATTGGATTCTCTCACATACAATGACAAATATGCATATTTAAAGGGCAAGTAGTGATTGGGGAAAAAAATCTCCAACATCCAGAGGATGATTCACTGAGCAGAACTGGAGTCATTCTGGAGAAAACCGAAAAATAGCATAGGGGGTCAAACGCATATTTCTATACCTTCCATTGATTTTAAAGGTGCTTTTAACCCATCAATTGCTAGAGAGGTCTCTGTAGACATATCTAGCATTCAAGAGGTTTAAAAGCTCTATTTAAATCAACGTAATTGTCCCCTATAGATCAGTTGGTTTGCTGTAGAATTAGTTTAGGGGACAGATTTACTAAGGTGTGATAAAGAGGAGATAACTTCTCCAGTGTAATATACTCTCCAGTTCTTATGTTATTCTATGGGAGAGATTTAGGTATAGACTACAGGGGGAGATGTACTAAGGTGTGATAAAGAGGAGATAACTTCTCCAGTGTGATAAACTCTCCAGTTCCTATGTTATTCTATGGGAGAGATTTAGTAATAGACTACAGGGGAGATGTACTAAGGTGTGATAAAGAGGTGATAATTTCTTCAGTGAGATAAAATCTCCAGTTCTTATGTTATTCTATGGGAGATCTTTAGTTATAGACTACAGGGGAGATGCACTAAGGTGTGATAAAGAGGAGATAACTTCTCCAGTGAGATAAACTCTCCAGTTCCTATGTTATTCTATGGGAGAGATTTAGTTATAGACTACAGGGGAGATGTACTAAGGTGTGGTAAAGAGGAGATAACTTCTCCAGTGAGATAAACTCTCCAGTTCCTATGTTATTCTATGGGAGATCTTTAGTTATAGACTACAGGGGAAGATGTACTAAGGTGTGATAAAGAGGAGATAACTTCTTCAGTGAGATAAAATCTCCAGTTCTTATGTTATTCTATGGGAGATCTTTAGTTATAGACTACAGGGGAGATGTACTAAGGTGTGATAAAGAGGAGATAACTTCTCCAGTGAGATAAACTCTCCAGTTCCTATGTTATTCTATGGGAGAGATTTAGTAATAGACTACAGGGGAGATGTACTAAGGTGTGATAAAGAGGAGATAACTTCTCCAGTGTAATATACTCTCCAGTTCTTATGTTATTCTATGGGAGAGATTTAGGTATAGACTACAGGGGGAGATGTACTAAGGTGTGATAAAGAGGAGATAACTTCTCCAGTGTGATAAACTCTCCAGTTCCTATGTTATTCTATGGGAGAGATTTAGTAATAGACTACAGGGGAGATGTACTAAGGTGTGATAAAGAGGTGATAATTTCTTCAGTGAGATAAAATCTCCAGTTCTTATGTTATTCTATGGGAGATCTTTAGTTATAGACTACAGGGGAGATGCACTAAGGTGTGATAAAGAGGAGATAACTTCTCCAGTGAGATAAACTCTCCAGTTCCTATGTTATTCTATGGGAGAGATTTAGTTATAGACTACAGGGGAGATGTACTAAGGTGTGGTAAAGAGGAGATAACTTCTCCAGTGAGATAAACTCTCCAGTTCCTATGTTATTCTATGGGAGATCTTTAGTTATAGACTACAGGGGAAGATGTACTAAGGTGTGATAAAGAGGAGATAACTTCTTCAGTGAGATAAAATCTCCAGTTCTTATGTTATTCTATGGGAGATCTTTAGTTATAGACTACAGGGGAGATGTACTAAGGTGTGATAAAGAGGAGATAACTTCTCCAGTGGAAGTTATCTCCTCTTTATCACACCTTAGTACATCTCCCCCTGTAGTCTATAACTAAAGCTCTCCCATAGAATATCATAGGAACTGGAGAGTTTATCTCACTGGAGAAGTTATCTCCTCTTTATCACACCTTAGTACATCTCCACTGTAGTCTATAACTAAATCTCTCCCATAGAATAACATAGGAATTGGAGAGTTTATCTCACTGGAGAAGTTATCTCCTCTTTATCACACCTTAGTGCATCTTGCCCCATTTTGTTAGTATATCAGCCTATGCATCCTCACATTCAAGTATTTATAATGCAAAATATGAAAAAATCTGCCTCAGACCAACTGCAACGTAGATTAGATATAGAAGTTGATACATTTAAGATTAATTCATTGGAGCTTTTAACTATTTGAATATTAGCTTGGTCTCCAACACAATGCGATGGAGAGCTCTCAAATATTCAAGGGGCTTAGAAAGAACATTTTAAATCACTGGAAAGCTTAATTTGCCCACTATGGTGCAGTTGGTTTAACCTCTTAAGGACCATGCGATCCAGGGGTGGGGAGGTCTGGAGGAGAAGGGCATTTTTTTTTTTTTGTTCACGGAATCTGTGATCACAAACTTCCATGACATGCCAGGATCGCCACAGGTTGCTTTCTGATGCGGCTTTTAACACCTTGAAAAGAAGAGAGGTATTGGTCGCTGAGGAGTTAATCTTAAAGGGGTACTGACATCTTAGTACATCTCCCCCTGTAGTCTGTAATTAAAGTTCTCCCTTAGCATAAGATGTGAACTGGAGAGTTTATAACATTTGAGAAGGATCGCCACCGTTTCTTAGGCCCAGTCAGCTGTGACAGTCCTGGCATGTCATAGGGCATTGGGGGGGGTTAATCCAGAGTCTCTTCTCATTGGTTTTCACAGTCTCTACTGGGAGGGGGGGGGCTGTTTCTATATCCATCTGTTCCAAGGGCAGATCTATCCATATGACGCATGTAATAGGATAATGAATGCAGTCAGCTACTTCACGTCCATGTGTATACTGAAAAAAGTGCCGTAATTCTAGGTCATTCCAACCACACCATATGCAACAAATAAAACATCCGCTAGGTTTGAAACCGGCTTTTAACTTGTAAAACTGCAATACAGGTCAGCAATGCGACCACTCTAGCATTTAAGGACTGAAAATCTCTTTCTAACTCCCAGGACATTGTGTTAGCCTCCTATAGTGTCTTTGGATTGTGCCGGAATTACTCCAATGCTGTATGGTACATGAGGATACCTGGGAACTTCCTGTTGAGGTCTGCCCGGAGGGGAGTCCTCTGGAGCAGCAGGGGGTGACAATAATGACGCGAATCGCGTCAAAAAGGGGCAGGGCTTGACGTGAGTGGGGGGGGGGCAGGGCTTAAAGGTGACACATACAGAAAGCTGGGGACGGAGGAACGCCGGGAGGAACAGCAGATGTGGGCAGCGTTTCAATAGAAACTCCCCACATCCGGAGGAGTCTGCCTCTGCCCCGGAGACCCGGTAAAGCTCTGTCATAACCGGAGTCTCCGGGGCAAATCCAGATAATTCCCAGGTATGTACATGAGCCTCACAGCGTTATCTGTTTTGTACACAGGGATACTGGATCTCCCATTCATTTTACTTCTTTCCAATATAAGAACACAGAGCGAGATTTACAAACGTGGAGTTAAGCAAAAAGTAACGATAAAATGGCCGTCACAGAGTTTTCAATAGTTAAAAAACGAAGAACGCCAGTTTCGGAAGGCTGGACAACCTATAGTGTGTTTTTTTTGTTTTAAATGGAGTAACCAGTTTGTAAAAAGTTTCAGCAAATTTATAAAGAAATATCGCTTGTTGTGACAATTTTGCAACAGAATTTTCGTCAGAATCTTCACGCCAGGTATATGCTGTTCTTAATCTTTCCGTTGTTAATATGGGAGTAATAATGCCATATTTATAAAAATGCCTTAACCCCTTAAGGACCGGCTGCGCACGCACTTTGCGGTCACTTAAGGACCATGGAGCATTTTTTTTTTCACGATCCGATTCCAGACTCCCCGAATGGCGTGCAGCCGCACGGGGAGCCCGGAATTCCATGGCGGTCCAGGACCGTCATGGGTCCTTAAGGGTATAACAACCCATGACGATCCAGGACCGTCATGGGTCCTTAAGGGGTTAAATAATTTAAAAATCGTCCCTCACATTTTCTCCAGTTGTGAGGACTTGACAGTTCATTAGTAGTGTTGAGCGAGCATGCTCGGCCGATGCTCGGATCGGCTCGAGCATCGCTCTGCTCAGCACATGGCGGTACTCGTACGAGTACCGCATGTGCTCGCCCGCCATGTTCGGGTGGCAGGGATCTGTGCCGAAGGAGGCACAGATCTTGCAGACGCTCCGCTGGACCACCAGGGACTGGAGGTAGGGGGCATTGCGGAGATGAAGGGGGCATTGTGGAGATGAAGGGGGACATTGTGGAGATGAAGGGGGACATTGTGGAAGAGGGGCATAGCGGAGATGAAGGGGGACATTGTGGAAGGGGGACATTGTGGAAGGGGGGCATTGCGGAGATGAAGGGGGCATTGCGGAGATGAAGGGGGACATTGCGGAGATGAAGGGAGCATTGCGGAGATGAAGGGGGACATTGCGGAGATGAAGGGGGACATTGTGGAAGGGGCACATTGTGGAAGGGGGACATTGTGGAAGAGGGGCATTGTGGAGATGAAGGGGGGCAGTGACCAGGCACCCTCCCCTCATCAGAGCAGGGGGTGCCTGGTGTAATGCTCGTGTCGCCCCATTGAATTCAATGGGGCTCGGGTGCTCGGCCGAGCACTTGAGCCTCCGGCGGTGCTCGGTCAGAGCACCCGAGCACCCGAGCATCGGGGTGCTCGCTCAACACTATTCATTAGAAAAGTACTGGAAAAGTCTTTTATAAATGTCCCACATATTCTCTTAGGGACGTATTCAGGAAACAAGTCACTGGAATAATTAAGGCTTTTACCTCCTTAAATTCAAGAATAATTCAGAACAGGATATTTTCTCTCTACAGAGGGACTTACATACAATGTCAGATTGGGCAAACATGTGGAATATGAAGTTTAATGTGGGGAAGTGTAAAGTCATGCATTTGGGAGGAAACAATCCCAAGGCTACTTATAAACTTAATGAAATAATTTTAGGTGACTCGTTGCTAGAAAAAGACCTGGGTATCCTTGTCAACTACAAACTTGGAAACAGTGGCCAGTGTCATACAGCAGTAGCAAAGGCAAACAAAGTCCTGTCTTGCATAAAAAGAGGTATTGAAGCAAGAGTGGATAACATTATTTTGCCATTATACAAATCATTGGTAAGACCTCACCTTGAGTATGCAGTGCAATTTTGGGCACCGGTTCTGAAAAAGGATATACTAGAACTAGAGAGGGTACAGCGAAGAGCAACAAAATTAATTAAGGGAATGGAGGACTTGACATATGAGGAACGACTAAACAAACTTGGTTTATTTACTCTAGAGAAAAGACGACTAAGAGGAGACCTTATCACATTGTACAAGTATATGAGAGGTCAATACAAGGATCTCTGCGGTGAGCTATTTATTCCAAGGCCTGATCAGGTGACCAGGGGACACCCCTTGAGATTAGAGGAAAGGAGGTTTAAACTTCAGCAGAGGAAGGGTTTTTTTACGGTAAGGTCTGTCAAATTGTGGAATTCATTGCCCAGGGAGGTAGTTATGGCAGATACAATGGATACATTTAAGAGAGTATTAGATACATTCCGTTCAAAAGGGAACATACAGAGTTATACTGTTTATCAGTAGGCTGATCAGGAAGGTCTGATAAAGACTAATTTAATTGGTAGCAGGAAAGCTATAAAATTCTCAGTTACTGAGGTATGAGGCGAAGGTTGAACTTGATGGACTTGTGTCTTTTTTCAACCTAATTTACTATGTTACTATGTTACTATGTAAGAGAGGTCACACAAAATTTCAGCATGCTGAAAAAAAAAAAAAAAAAAAAAATATATATATATATATATATATATATATATATATATATAAATATCAGGATTATTAAAGTTCAAGCTTTTTTCATTAACCCACCATTTTGTATTGTGGTCACTAGGTGGGGTTGTTTTTTATCTCCTACTAGTTGAAGATCCCGTGTACACAGGCCACAGTGCCACCCAGCAACGGCTGCGGTACAGTCATGTGCAGTACGGACTGGCCGCGCCGCGTCTGATAACGGAGCGCCCCCCTCCGAATTCAGACCGTAGTCCTCTCTGCGCACCGAAGCGGGCCGCTCCATTATCAGCCATGGCGCGGGCAGTCTCTACTGTGCATGACTGCAGCGTGTTCAGTAAACTGTACTGTGTATGACGGCTTCTGACAAACAACGGTAGCGTTTTATTATATAGGATGGTTAGTGACTCAAGATCTCCTATACAGTGCACTGTAATAAAAAAAACTATTTGTTGCTGCTGTTGCTAAAGCTTTGAGCCGCAATAACTTTTGAATGAAGCATCTTCCAGCACTGATTCAAACCTTGTTTGACTCAGCAGGAAAAAAACACTTGAACTTACATGTTTTTATAAAAATCATTTACTGCTCATATAACCTCTTATTCTAGAAAATGTTCAACACGTTGCTTTGTGAAGCATGCAAGGGGTTAAACGAGAATGAATGCCTCGCAGTTACAACCCCCACTTATCTTACTATGGCAAACAAATCCTAATGGCCGCCATGGATTTTACCTTTGTGCCTTTCTTCAAGAGATACCATCTTCAATCAGTCCTGTATTCTTGTGTTCATGGAGATCCACAGGACCTCAAACTATGTTCAATATACATGGTAATTTAACCCTTTAACACTGAGTGTCAGATTTGCAATGCTTTGTGTACCCCTCTGGCACTCGAAGGGCTAACGATCTGACCCTTAAAGGGTTAAGTATGCTGTTACACTTGCAGCTTGTCTACTTGGTCAGTAAAATCATGTCCTCCTCCCTGAGCTTGACATCAAGACTGATTGAAGATGTTATCTCCAGAGCAAAGGCAGAAGGGGAAAAACGGCAAAATTCTTTAGGGTCATTAGGATTTTCCAGCCTTTTTTAAGGTGTGTATTGAGGTTAATATTAGGATCTGCTAGTACTACTTTAAGCCGATCAGTCAGAGACACGGGTGATGTATTGCTATTCCAATCCGATGCACATAAACAATTTAGGAGAAGTAGTGGCTCGGTAGTAATTGCCTGTGTGTCAGGTAAACACAGCTTAAATCCATTGCTAACAATCAAGGCCTCTCGAACGCTGCACTTCAGACACAACTGGATTGTTATATTTACAGAGGAGAATCTTATACCAGGGACATTCCGCCTTCACTAAAGCCTACAGTCAGAGCTAGATTATTATTGTACTTTATTTATATAGCGCTATGCATCCCAGTCACCCCTAGGCAAGGCACTCCAGGAGCCCTTAACCTCACCCCTGGACACACCCACACTCCTCACATGGCCCCACCCCCAGACACCTCCATTGTTTACTGGCACAGAAAATACCCTTGATCTCTTATCGCTCCATTATCTTGTAAATGCTTACATCACTATATTTCCGATTATATAATACTAGTGTAAAAGCCCATGTACACGGGTCAAAGTGTGTAAAAGCACCGAACTACAACTCCAAGCCTTCTGTGCATACTGTGCATGACTGCATCGGAAATACATCTGCATTTGGGCAGTCTCTACTGTGCATGACTGCATTGGCCTGTGTTCAGGCAGTCTCTACTGCGCATGACTGCATCGGCCTGCCCTCGGGCAGTGTCTACTGCGCATGACTGCATCGGCCTGCGTTCAGGCAGTCTCTACTGCGCATGACTGCATCGGCCTGCGCTCGGGCAGTGTCTACTGCGCATGACTGCATCGGCCTGCGTTCAGGCAGTCTCTAGTGCACATGACTGCATCGGCCTGCGCTTGGGCAGTGTCTACTGTGCATGACTGCATCGGCCTGCGTTCGGGCAGTCTCTACTGCGTATAACTGCGTTGGCCTGTGTTCAGGCAGTCTCTACTGTGCATGACTGCATCAACCTGCATTCGGGCAGTCTCTACTGCGCATGACTGCATCGGCCTGCATTTGGGCAGTGTCTACTGCGCATGACTGCATCGGTCTGTGTTCGGGCAGTGTCTACTGCGCATGACTGCATCTGCTTGGGTTCGGGCAGTGTCTACTGCACATGACTGCATCAGCCTGTGTTCAGGCAGTGTCCATGGAGCATGACTGCACCGGCCTGAGTTCGGGCAGTGTCTACTGCGCATGACTGCATCGGCCTGCATTTGAGCAATGTCTGCTGCGCATGACTGCATCATCCTGCGTTCGGGCAATGTCTACTCCACGTGACTGCATTGGCCTGCGTTCGGGCAATGTGTACTGTGCATGACTGCATCAGACTGCGTTCGGGCAATGTCTACTGCACGTGACTGCAGAGGACAAACATACTTCTGGCCTTGTATATTATAAAGGATTATTAATTGTCCCTCCCGCCCTTTTACAATAAAGGAAGCCACCTCCCCTCAGATCTTAAGTCAGGTCGCTTGACCGGACAGATCATAACGTGGGACAGTATAAGGAATACCTTGCCCTTCTTGAGGAAGGAGGCAGGTTTGTCCTTATACTGAATGAAGATTGTCCCTCGTCATGATCTCCCTTCAGTTCCGAACCAGAGAAGACCGATGTCACCATAAGAAGCAGTAGGGGGACAATTTATAATAAAATATCATCACAGATATAGCGATGTTGGCATTAGAAAGATAACAGACATACTAGACATTTTAAGGAAGGGTCCTAACTGCAATGTCAATGAAATATTATTTATTAACCCTTTAATTTGAATGACTCCTCTCCCCTCCCCAGTGGGAAGGTTGGGGGTGGGGGCAGACAGAATGTTCTCAGACGTCAGGATTCTGGCTGTTGGTGATGTGTGAGGGAGAGCATCCCTTCCACATCCCCAGCAGTTCGACAACCCTCCATGATAATGATTAGATCCCCCCCATTCCTTGCGTACTTAGGGGGTGATGTATAAAAAGCCTTCTTAATGTATTCTTAAGAATTGTCGCTAAAATTCCCAACACCTGGTCATATTTATAAAGAAATAATGTCGTGTTTATAAATATGTCTGAGAATATTCTGCGAATATTCGCACCTCCGAATATATATTCGAACACATAGCGGTATTATATACGTCCGATAAGAACATGTTATACCAGGAGTAATGATTTATTCCCTACAACTGGCTTTATTTTTGGTGCAATTAGAGAATTTCTTTATAAATACACTAGTATGAAAGCCCGTATACATGGGCTAAAGTGCACCCATCGGCCCTGGCTGCTGCCCTGGAGCAGGGGCAGGCGGTGAGCCGCCTGGAGCTCCCTGCTCCGGATCAGCACGTTCAGCGAGTCTCTACTGGGCATGACTGGAGTCGTGCACAGTAGAGACTCGCCAAACGCGCTGATCCTTAACGGGGAGCTCCAGATGGCTCACAGCGAAGCCCTTGTGTGCGAAACCACACATAGACAGTAGAGACTGCTGGAACGGCAGTCTTTACTGTGCACGTGTGGTTACGCTCACAGGGAGCGATGCATTCTATCACTTTATGTTATAGGATTGGTACACAATTCTTATTTGGCCAAGACCATTTCTACTCCACTTTTCAAAAAAGTCAACTAACTGGAGTTAGCACTTAGCAAAATGTCATTAGATGTTTATACATAAAGTTATGTCGCTTTGAAACACGTTTACAGACACTTTCTTTATAACTCCAGTTTTATACGTCTCCCCCTTAAAGGGATAGTAATACTTAAAATGTAAAAAAATATATGTTGTAGGGTTTATCCCCCTGAGTAAAAGAAGAGTACTCCCACTGCTGAAAGGTGTTTCATTCAAAAGTTATTAATTTTCAATGTTGAATTTTTTAGGTGCAATATCACAGTGGTCTGAAATTGTACAGTGGCGCTGTTGCTACACCATCCTATGGAGATTTATGAGCTATCCATAGGATCGTGTAGCAACAGCTCCACTGTACAATTTCAGGCCACTGTGATATTGCACCTAAAAAAATTCAACTTTGAAAATTAATAACTTTTGAATGAAACACCTTTCAGCAGTGGGAGTACTCTTCTTTTACTCAGGGGGATAAACCCTACAATTTTTTTTTTTTTACATTTTAAGTATTACTATCCCTTTAATTCTTAGTGCATATGATGAGTGCCTCCATCCATCGATAATGTGTTCATCATACATCTTCAGACACCCATCACCATAGCATCGCCGTTTAGTGCATCCCCCCAAAAAGCCTCACAATGCAGCCCAAACTTCTTTGAGTCTTCTCCTATGGGAGCCGATCTACCGATCAGGCACCATCCAAGTGATAGTTATCTTTTAAAAGTATATTTCTCCCCATTTCTCTCTATCTGCTGTTGTTTCGGTAGCAGGTGCAGCGCGTGCCCTAGACGTTCTTGAAACTCTGAGAAATCTTAGTACGTTCCTGCTAGATAAAAAACACTTTATAAATAAATGAATAAATAAAGATTCACTTGGCTTTGAGCAACGACTTCAGTGGATAAAATATCTCCAAAGCCTTTATTTGACTACAGCCTCTTTTTATCTAAGTGCCTGAAAACTGTCTTCGATTGATTCATTGGCTCCGCAGAAATTAAAGAGCTTTTACTCACTGTGAAGAATGCCCCACGCTCCACATTAACCCCCTGAGTGCCATAGTGGTGTCTAACACAGTACAGCTCCCACTGACTGATTAATTGGCTCTGCAGACAGGAGAGAGATTTAACTCTCTGTGAAGTAGCTCCATATTCCACATTAACAGTTTGAGTGTCAGAAAAGCATACAATGCTTTTGCAATGAAATGCGTTTGATATCCCTTTGATTTGTTAGAGAGGTATCCAACGCATTTTGTTGCAAAGCATTGTACTAGCTTATGTACTAAGAAAAATGGAGAAAAATAACGGCATGAAGTTGGTCGAATTAATTAATGTAACCCTTTGAGTGCAAGAGGGGTACGCAACGCCTCTGGCACTCAAAGGGTTATATTGCTTTTTTATGCTCTTGAATGAATTAGAGATCTGCAAAACATTGCTTGGCAAACTCCTACTTAAAGGGATAGTAATACTTCGTTTTAACTTTATTTTATTTTGTAGTCATTAAAAAAAAATGAAGAACGATATAAGTCTTATTTCTCAAACCTTTATGGTTTGAGAGATATTCACAAGTAAAGTTTCCCCTCCCGCCCCTTTTACCTAGTGTAAGCCATCTCTTCTCAGATGTGGAATGCAGTCCATAGACCAGACAGATAACAGAAGGGGACAATCTTCTTCCTATAAGAACAATGAAAGCCCTGCCCCCCTTGACAGGTTTTTCAGGTTTTTCCCTTATCTTAATTGAAGATTGTCCCTCTCTGCTGTCTACCTGGGCACCTCCCTTCTGATCTGGCTGAGCAGTGTTACATCAGTAAAAGGGGCGGGAGGGGGATACTTTGCCATTGAATTACTCTTGAACTACAACTCTGACAGAATTGAAATAACACTCTCCAAGGTCCAAATACTATAATGATTAATTAGAGCTGCTTTTATTATGAAACATTACTATCACTTTAAGTAAGGTCTTCTGTTACACACAGTGGATACACAGATACACCCATCTGCAGTATGGAGGACTTATCGGGATGTTTTACTGACTGAGCAAGTGGGCATACTCAGCATGCGCCAGGGACCATTGGCTCAGGAGGGACTCACATCACTCAGACTGTAACAAATAAATGTATTGGATTGAATTAATTGGTATTTGTATGGAATCCTATATAATAATTGGCTAAATCGTGTGTAACGCCGCGACATGCGCAGTAGGCACTGCTGAGCGTGCGGCAGTCATGCGCAGTAGAGACTGCCCGCGCTGTGGCTGATACAGAGCTGGGCGCTCCAAAGGAGTGTCCAGCTCTGTATCAGCCGTGGCGCGGGCAGTATCTACTGCACGTGACTGCCCCGCGACCGGGTGGCAGTGGCACTGTGGCCCGTGTGACGGGCTGTTCAACTAGTAAGTTATAAAGCATAATAATAAACATAATGCAACTTTTGCGAGCCACACTGCGCAATTCTTCTCAGTCATGTACAGAGAAGAGATGAGAGTTGGTACCGTGTTAGCCGTAGAAATACAGGAGGCAAATATTGTTTTTGATACCTTTATTGGCTAACTAAGCAGATTTAGAATGCAAGCTTTCAAGACCTTAGGTCTCTTCCTCAGACATGTTACCTTAGGTCTCTTCCTCAGGCATATTACCTTAGGTCTCTTCCTCAGGCATATTACCTTAGGTCTCTTCCTTAGGCATGATAACATGATAACATATCTGAGGAAGAGACCTAAGGTCTTGAAAGCTTGCATTCTAAATCTGCTTAGTTAGCCAATAAAGGTATCAAAAACTATATTTGCCTCCTGTACAGAGAAGGAAAGTGAACGTTGTGCTGTTACCCTGTTTCTGAGTCAGTGTGACAGTGAGGACAGAGAAGGATTTTAAGTATCGCCTCACCCAGAGTGAAATTAGTTAGTGGCCCCTCACCAGACCTGGCAAGGTTAGCTGAGAAGAGGCTCACCACTGTATCCCCCTCCTGTTTCTGTGGGACACTTGGAGGATCGTATCTTCCATGTAATCTGATCCTGTGCATTGGGGTTGGACACTGACCACTAGGGGGCATTTTCATGGTCATTGTGTCAGTCACATGGTGTATCCTGAGGTTAGAGGCAGTAGGCATTCAGAAGGCATCAGTATATTTAGATTGTGTTAGTGAGACATTATTAACCCTGTGAGCATCAGAAGAGTTTGGCAAGTAATTGCACCCTCTTCTGGCACTCATATGGTTAATTCTTCAATCACTACTCGCTGTTTGCAGTCAGGACAAACGCTTTTATTTTCTCGCAACCCATTAACCCTTTGAGTGCCCGAGGGATACCCAAAGGTGTCACTTTTTAGTATAGGGTTAATAGTCTGTCTATAGGCAGACACACATATATGGGTGTAGGAACTGGGGGGCAATGGGAGAAGGATAATTCTCCCCTGAATCAGTACTGAATTCTTCACTTCACCCCAATATATATATCATTTTCTGCTTCTGTTACCTGCATCCCTTAAAGGAATAGTAATACTTCAAATGTAAAAAAAAAATGTTGCAGTGTTTATCCCTCTGAGTAAAACAAGGGCACTCCCACTGCTGAAATGTGTTTTATTCAAATGTTATTACAGCTCAAACTTGAATTTTTTTAGGTGCAATATATCAGTGGCCTGAAATTGTATAATGGCGCTGTTGCTATACCATCTTATGGAGAGTTATGGTCAACTGACCAGAGCTGGCCATAGGATGGTGTAGCAACAGCACCTCTGTATAATTTCAGGCCACTGAGATATTGCACCTAAAAGATTAAATTTTGAGTTGAATAAAACAGCTTTCATCAGTGTCAGTACCCTTGTATTACTATCTCTTTAAGCGAGTGACAGGAATAAGGGACCATATGAACCTCCTCGGTGACAGGCAGTGTCCTATTGATTCTTTTCCTCTGTCACACTGATTCTCTCTCTGTGTCCTATCAATTCTTTTCCTCTGTCACACTGATTCTCTCTGTGTGTCCTATCGATTCTTTTCCTCTGTCACACTGATTCTCTCTGTGTCCTATCGATTCTTTTCCTCTGTCACACTGATTCTCTCCCTGTGTCCTATCAATTCTTTTCCTCTGCCACACTGATTCCCTCTGTGTCCTATCAATTACTTTTCACTGTCACACTTATTCTCTCCCTATGTCCTATCGATTCTTTTTCTCTGCGTCACTGATTCTCTCTCTGTGTCCTATCAATTCTTTTCCTCTGTCACACTGATTCTCTCTGTGTCCTATCGATTATTTTTCTCTGCCACACTGATTCTCTCTGTGTCCTATCAATTCTTTTTCTCTGCCACACTGATTCTCTCAATTTCATTGCACTTATATCTGCTCTTCTATCTGTTTGAGAACGCTGCCTTCCTGACCACAGAACCACGTCTGAGGTATGAAGCTGGAGTACGCTGCTTGGGTACGAAGCTTGAGAACGTGGCCAGCTCCCTTACTTACCTTGCTGCGGCCGAAGCCAGAAGTAAAGATGCTGGCCGCGAAGCCAGATGTCCGACCCCAGTTGAGCCGGGGCCCAGACCAGGATGGTAAGTAAGGGAAACTGGTAGACCTCAGACACTGAGATAGACAGGACCCCGGATGCAGAACTAATGATAAGGGAACAATGAGCGCGGACAGAAGGGAGACAGGGAAACCCTACAACAAAATAAACAGAGCAGCGAGGGAAGGGTTGAAAATGGGAGCCACTAGGACCCCAAGAATCGGACATCGCCAGGGGATCCCAAGCAAGACTACCCCTTTCCCTGATGGCCCAGAACTACGCCCAGGAAAACAACCAATACCTCCCAGAAGCAACCGGGATAGGGCTGGCCTCCCACCAGAGCTCAATAAGGGGGCCTACCCCAGGTCAACCCGTGGAAACGGGAAGGAAGCCCGACCCCGGGAGCTGGCAGAAGGGCCGTCCCCAGCAAACTAGGGCAAGCCCAGCACCCCCTGACCGGATCCCAAGGATCGGAGCCCCCAGACCTAGACGCACAGGGTCCCGCTGGAACCAATACTACCCTCGGTGGACACGAGGAGAGGGAGAGGCTAAGGCACAGACACGCCTTGCCAAACTCCCACTGACCCCTCCGATAACGCCAGGCAGAGGTGACCGAGACAGGAGGAGGGAAGAGGCTAGGAGAGGGAAAAGCACCCGCTCACCCGAGTCCACCGCAAGGAAGACTCGGACGAGGACTGGGAAGGAAGCCAGCCGGCCAACGGCAGCCAAAGCAGCGGAGAGCAGGCACGGGAACGGCAGCAGCAAGAACACCAGGCGGGGAGCCGAAACAATCTACCAACCCGAACGGAGCTGAGGGAACCCAACGGACAGGCCAATAATCGGGCAACAAGTGAGCGTCTGGGAGAACTCTAAATACTCCCACTGACCAATGGGGAGAAAGGTAACTACGGGTGCCTAACAGTCCAAACCCTGACACTTGCTTACTCGGCAGGGGAGGTGTGCTGGGCTCCCCTGGGTTTTGGCCAGTCTGATGCATTATTAGTGCACTGCGCAGGCCAATTGCACTATTACTAGCAGGGAGGTCAGAACCTTTACATACCCCAATCTAGCAGCAAGACTCAGGGCTATAAGACCTGGTGCTCATGCTCCTCACACAATTCCTAGTACCCCTGTTGCTCAGTGACATGGATACTTTGTATCTTTTTGGATTCCATTCCCACAGTAATGTTTGATCTCCTGCACCTCCTGCACACAAACTGGTAGAGACAGGGCTGGATGACCTGTGAAACAGTATTAGTACAACATAATGGGAATGGATGGCAATCATAGGTCTATCAAACTGCCTAGATTTACAGGGACAGTCCCTAATTTTGGCTCCCTGTCCTTGATCCTGTTGTCCCTGCTTTTACCTTAGTTCTAAAATAGAATCTTGACAGCATATTCTATGTGCATTCAACATCACTAAAAGGTGAACGGTTTATGAATGTCTAACATTCAACAGAGGTATCCAAAGCATCCTTGAAGACCTCTCTAATGGAAATGATGATTACCACTCTGTGGTGCACAATTGATCCTCTATAGTTTATTGAATTACATCTCAAGTTAGCAGTGGCTATTTGAAAAATACCCTCTAGTGGTCATCAACAGGAAAGGACAACTGACACCCCAGAGGAGTTGCTGACTGATGGATCCCCACCCAGGTAAGTTATATTAAAGGGATAGTAATTTTTCATAATAAAAGCAGCTCCAATTAATCATCATAGTATTTGGACTTTGGAGAGTGTTATTTCAATTCTTTCAGAGTTGTAGTTCAAGAGTAATTCATTGACAAAGTATCCCCCTCCCGCCCCTTTTACTGATGTAACACTGCTCAGCCAGATCAGAAGGGAGGTGCCCAGGTAGACTGCAGAGAGGGACAATCTTCAATTAAGATAAGGGAAAAACCTGAAAAACTTGTCAAGGGGGGCAGGGCTTTCATTGTTCTCATAGGAAGAAGATTGTCCCCTGCTGTTATCTGTCTGGTCTATGAACTGCATTTCACATCTGAGAAGAGATGACTTACACTAGGTAAAAGGGGCAGGAGGGGAAACTTTGCTTGTGAATATCTCTCAAACCATAAAGGTTTGAGAGATAAGACTTATATCGTTCTTCATATTTTTTTAATGCCTACAAAATAAAATAAAGATAACATGAAGTATTACTATCCCTTTAAGAGGCACTTAATCCTAGGGTACATTTCCTTTTTAACCCTGTGAATGTCAGACAGGTGTCTATCACATTGCAGAGCAATGCACTGCAAACCATCTTGCACTCAGAATGTTAAGCATAGTGGGGCTTATGTATCTTGATAAAAACAGAGACATTTGACACAAAGCATTAAATAAATATTCTCATTTAAACATTTTGCTGCAATATATTTGTACACAAACATTTTACCTGAAATTGTTTCACTGTCGCTGTGATATGCTATCCCTGGCTGTTTTATTTAACCCTTTGTGTGCTGTGGAGTGTTGAACTCACTGCTGGTATTCAAAGTATTATCCATTTGAAAAAAAAGTGTATTTTTCCCCTTTATAAAATAAATTAAATATAACCTTTCATTCGGTGAAAAGAAAGCAGTAGTCTAGCATTAAACCCAGCAACAAAAGGGGTTACGTTTCAATAACAAAGGCCTCGTCTGAGTTGCTATTGAAGTGAAACAATCGGGATGGGGGGTATTTACATATATGATGGCATGCTGATCCCATGACCTCTTGTCTCTACAGAGGTGTCAACCTCAGGGACACTAAGCAAACCCTGAGCTCCTTCTATTATCTTTTTTTGAAAAGACTGATGCTTTTTTAGGTTGCCACGGCAACTGTTTCATCTTTTGGTCCAAACGGTTTGTAAACAGTGTGGGGTGGAGACGGACTAAGGGAGGGAGCGTAGAGTAAGGATTAGAGTTGGCACATAATGAGAGGCAAATGCAAAGGGGGGAGACGCTTAATAAAATAGTGGCTCCAATAGGCAATTCTCTTTAATGTATTTAATTTAATTATGCATTTAGTGATGTGTCCTGTGCAGATACACTCTCAGTGAGGTTTATGTACTAATAAAAACTGCAGCAGTTCTAAGGCAATCGAACGGCACCGAAGGGAATACTATAATGGGCATTGGATCTTTTAAACCCTGGAATGCGTGAGAGTTAAAAACACCATTTAGACTGATGGTTCCCTACGCAGAATCGCACCACTTTTAGCACATTTGCCACATTGAGCGTAAATAGCAATACATAGGATTGTACAAAGATGTGCATTCCTGGCGAACTGTCCGGATCTGAGGTTTTTCATACTTAATTAGGTCATCCAGACGACAGAGGTCGAATCACAGGGCTCAGTGAGTCCCCTTGTAACTCCGCCCATTTCGCTGTCGGTTCCAGACACCTGTTATTCCTACTCTCCGACCATTTTTAAGGCAAAACCCACCTCCTCTAATTTCAGTCCTGCCCACCCAAACAGGCCCTGCCCACTATAGGAAGTGGATCACATCATTCCGACACTCCCACCCCCCAGACCTTAATGGGCCACCTTAGGCTTGGGACAAGAATGTATAAGGGTAGAAAGAGAAAGGGGGAGATAGAGAAAGGGCGAGATATAGACAGCGGGAGGGAAAGAGACAAATAGAGAGAAGTAAAGAGAAAAGAGATGAATGGAGAGAAGGAGAGTGTTACGAAGAGAGAGGGGGGACAGAGAGAAAGAGGGGGCTGGAGAGAGGATGAAAAAGTGATATGGAGGCGAGGTTGGGAGAGAGAGGAAAGAGGCAGAGTGGAAGGGGCTAGAGAGAGGGACAGTAAATAGAGATAGACATGGTAGAGAAAGAGAAGGAGAGACAGAGTGGGTGTGAGAGAGAAGTAGACAGACAGAAAGTGGGAAGGAAAGACAGTGAGAGAGTAAAGAAGAGAAATAGAGGGAGACAGCATTGGGAGAGACAGAAGAGACAGTGTGTGTGTGTGTGAGTGAGAGAGAGAGGCAGAGAGAGATAGAATGTGTTTGTGTGTGTGTGTGAGAAAGAGAGTGTGTGTGTGTGAGAAAGAGAGTGTGTGTGTGTGTGTGTGAGAAAGAGAGTGTGTGTTTGTGTGTGTGTGTGAGAGCTAGAGTGTGTGTGTATGTGAGAGAGAGACAGAGAGAGAAAGAGAGAGAGTGTGTGTGAGAGAAAGAGAGAGAAAGTGAGAGTGTGTGTGAGAGAGAGACAAACAGAAAAAGAGAGTGTTTGTGTGAGTGAGAGAGAGAGGCAGAGAGAGAGTGTGTGTGTTTGTATGTGAGAGTGTGTGTGTTTGTGTGTATGTGAGAGAGTGTTTGTGTTTGTGTGTGTGTGTAAGAGGGAGAGAGTGTTTGTGTTTGTGTGTGTGTATAAGAGAGAGATAGAAAGAGAGTGTGTTTTTGTGTGAGAGAGAGAAACAAGCAGAGAGAGAGCGCACAGCAAGGGCCTTTAACACACTGAATATTGAAGAGGTCACCAACACATTAGAAGTGGTTTTTACCCAATAATTTTCTGTGTTCTTAATACACCAGCCACAGTCTGCGTCCCCTTGATGAGATATTATCAGTAACTACATTCATGCTGTCAGGTTAACCTTCATGTCTTTAATCTCTACATAATAACTCTTAATTGAGCAATGATTTGGGATTGTTTTGTTTATGAACATTCTTAAAATAGGCTTTACTGTTTAATTATACTGTAGTGTGCTGTAATGAGTTCTATATTTTACTACTTGTTTTTTTAGGTAAGGTTACAAAAGCCACTTCATAAAAAATATGCCATTATATTGCATTTTAACCCGTAGTGTACCAGAAATGAGTTGCAAAGTGTTGCTCAACTTTCTGGCACTCAAAGGGCTAAAGAAGCATTTAACCCCCTCCACTTCAAGGAATCTTACAATGCAATGCAAAGGTGCCCCCTGGTGGTCAGCAAATAAGTCTTTTCTCTGCATCAGTTGATTATTCCCTTTCAGTAACTGACTTGGCAGTCAAAACAATGTTGCTCTCATATTAACCCTTTGAGTTCCAGAGGGGTATGGAACGCATTGCAACACTTTAGTCCAGAAGTGTTAAAACAGCCGTGGTCCAGAAAAACCATGGCTGTTTTAACATTTCTACTGTGTTTGCGTTTAGCTGTAATTTTCCTCTTACTCATTTAATGTACCCACTTATATACTGTTTTTCTTGCCATAAGATGGGTTTTCTAAAGATACCACTATTTTCATCAAATTTCCTGTAAAACAATTTATAAAATATGATGAAACATCTTTTACACATCTACAAACGCCAAAACAAAACACAACCTGCTAAATAGATTATAATATTTGTCTTGAGTTTAGAAATATCTAATGTTTTTATGTTTTTCTAATGTTTTAGTCAAGTTATATGGCAGTAACTAAAATTAGCAAAAATTGAGGTGTTCTCAAACTTTTGACCGCTAGTGTAGATGGCAGAGTTTTTGTAGCTTGAGAGAACTTGAAATATATCAAATTGTATGTGCTGTTTTTAGCAGGCTGACGGTGATACATTAATACACTCCTTTCTCACTGCTTGACAAATTACAGAAACTGTGACTAATAAAACATAGTAAGACTAGTTGAAGCGCCGGTTACACGGGACACAGTGCCACTGCCAGACGGTCGTGGGGCAGTCATGCGCAGTAGAGATTGCTTGCGCATGACGTGGGCAGTCTCTACTGCACATGACTTTGTCGTTACACGTATTAGCGAACTATTATATAAGATAATTGATGAGGTTGAAAAAAGACACGTGTCCATCAAACTCAGCCCATGCCAAATCACCCTTGTTGATCCAGAGGAAGGCAAAAAAAAAAAAAAAACACCCACTCAAGCCATTTCAGGGTTAAAGTGGAACTATCATCAAACTTAAATTGAGCCCCAAGCCTTAATACATTGGAGATATACATATACATACTTTTTTACTATTTTGCTGCATAAGTCCAGCATTAGTGAAAAATAGAACTTGTTCGGCAGGCAGCAGTGGGGCTGTCCCTCCCCTTCACCTACCCGATTGGGGAGTTGAATGCCTTGGTACCTTAAAGGAGCAGTAAACTTTTTTTTCTGAAAACACATATTTTATAGGGCATTTCCTGCTGAATAAAACAAGATCACTCCCATCGCTGTCAGATATTTTATTCCAAATTTATATCAGTTCAAATAACCAGGAAGTGTGTTACTGTGTGTTTACTTCCTGATAGTTCTAACTGACAGGAAGTGAATTTACTGTGTTTACTTCCTGATAGTTCTGACAGGAAGTGATTTTACTGTGTGTTTACTTCCTGATAGTTCTGACAGGAAGTGAATTTACTGTGTTTACTTCCTGATAGTTCTAACTGACATGAAGTGAATTTACTGTGTTTACTTCCTGATAGTTCTAACTGACATGAAGTGAATTTACTGTGTTTACTTCCTGATAGTTCTGACTGACATGAAGTGAATTTACTGTGTTTACTTCCTGATAGTTCTAACTGACAGGAAGTGACTCAGCAGTATCTATCACATTCTATGGAGAACTGTATGTCTTTAACTTGTCTGACTTTCCTCTCAATTAGAATCTAACAGGAAATCTAATTAGAATTTGACCACTAGAGGGCACTGCTAATGTAAAAAACATGGGTTTAAACTGGAATAACTCTGGAAATATAAACCTCTCGGCAGTGGGAGTACCCCTATTTTACTCAATAGGAAAATCCCTACAATATATATTTTTTCATAAAAAATGTTTACTGCTCCTTTAAGGCACCGGGGGACTGACCGCGCAGAGAACACCTACAGCAAGATCCCAGACGTTGCTGTCTGTTGAAAAAAAGTTCTATTTCTCACTAGTACCTAACTTATGCAGCAAAATACAAGAATGTATTTGTATATCGCTATGGTATTAAGGATTTGGGGCTTCATTTAAGTTTGATGATAGTTCTGCTTTAAACGTCTCTGGATATTATGATTTTAAATTTCATACGAAAGTAGTTATTTAACTAAAACAGTCCATTCATCCCGTTTCTAGGCTGGACATCTTCATTGTGTTGCTTTGGTAGGCATTGGAAAGGTCTCACGCATCTATGGGGTTAATCACAAATATACATTTAGATCAGTGATTCTCAGCTGCCCACGGGCACACCAATAGGCCACGTAGATCAATCACAATGCCTCAGTCACCTATTACCCACTTGTAATCAAAGAGGGTTATCTGGGGAGCATGCTCTGGTGATTGACACTGGGAAACACTGATCTAGGCCATTAGTTCTTAACCCTTTGAGTGCCATTGCTTTGTACTGAATTGCATAACCCTCTGTCTTTAGGATTGCCCTGCGTGAGCTCAGGTGAGTACTGATTTGGGGAACCCAGGCGGGTTCCGTGGACACAGTCTCAGAACCAGTGAAAGACTTAATTGTCAGTATCGACTGTAACAGATGTCGGCTTGCTCCCTATTACATAGAAGGAAAAGAGGCGCTCGCAAACGGGATTCTCTTAGTGACAGCTGCAACAGACATAGGGCCTTATTCACAAGGAGAACAATTATCCAAACAAACTGTCATCATAGGGAAGAAATAAAACTTCCACTTGATTAAAGTGACATTTTAACCCCTTGAATGCAAAAGAGGCCACAAATGCATTGCGTTATTGTTTTCATACCTTTTGGTCTCAAGCCTCTGGAGTTCCATTAACTCCTTAAGGACCAATGTTGTGCCAAGGCTGTCGCAACAGTCCTGGCACATTATGGAATTCTGGGATAGCAGCGTGGATGCATGCGCTGCTCTGTCATCCTAGAATTCATCTCGCAAAAGAAAAAAGGTTCATTGTCCATGACGGCAGCCCACACGCTGGATCGGGAGGTCGTTGAGGATGGATCACAGAGAGGGACAATCTTCAGTGAACATAAGGAAAAACATGAAAACCCTGTCAAGGGGGGCAGGGTTTCCTTATGGTCACAGTAAGAAGATTGTCCCTTACTGTGACCTGTCCGGTCAAGAGACCAGATTCCACATCTGAGGGGAGGTGGCTTACACTAGAAGGGGGGGATGGGGATACTTTATTATTCAATTACTCTTCAACTACAACTCGGACAATGCTTTGCAAGACAATGCGTTGGTGACCTCTCTAGTATTCAAGGGTTAAAAAAACATTAGAGCAAGGAAATTTGAGGACTGGATTGTCTTTCCTTTGGTGCCGATTATTAACTCCAGAATCACACCCTTTCTCTTTAGTGAATAAGGCTGGATAATGGGATCCCTGTCCGTGGTGCTGAATTAACAACATAGACGTGTCCTGAGTCTAAATAGTTCTGGATCGAACCATGATACGAAAACTGTATGTTCCTGCTGAGTTAAGTTGCACTTTAACCACTTCTATGCCAATGAGGTCTCTAATTCATTGTGAAGCAATATGCTGGAAACCTCTTCAGCATTTTGGGGGGGGGGGTAAAAACCCAGTGGGAGATATTTTTATTTCCTCTCCGCAGTGAGATTGGTTTCCTCCAGAATTTCTTTAGAATTCGGATGTTTTAACCCCCTACACGCAAAATGAATAATAGAAGCAATTCTGGGGTAAATAAACTGCCCAGTTGGGGGGGGGGGGTTAAAATTGCTATTGATTTATTCCTTTTGGATGTTAAATGCACTACAGACATCACCGTACAAAGGGTTAAAAGTCTCCATTAAATCAATGGGAATGTTAGGAAGTTAAATGTTTCCCCCCCCCATGTGTAGTTGACTTAGTTGGTTCCAGAATTGATCCCGTTGTGTTTATTAACCCTTTGAGTGCCAGAGATGTGTGCAACACATTGCTTGCAGTGTGTTGCACACCTGTCTGGCATTCAAAGGCTTAAAGAAGAACTAACCCACTCCTGATAATCGCCCCTCAAACAGACGCAGGCAGAGAACATGGACTAACGTCATGTGTTAGGAACCAGACCGTGTGCAGCGTATTTCAAAGCAATGCACTGAGCATTCATCTGAGTGTTAAAGAGTTTGTGTCCTGTGGTCCTGCCAGCAAATGTCATGTCTGCCTCTGGGGAGTTGACATCCACGTACCGAGGAACTCTCCAGAACTGCCCCGGAGATGACATTTTTTAGAGCTAATTACTAGGTCTCAGGGGACAGAGTCTGATTTGCCAGTGGTGGTGAGTGTCCTATGAAACACAGCCTACTTCTCCTTCTCACCCTGTTCCACCCACTTCCCGCCCACTTCTCCTCCTTCCCATCCTCTTCCACCCACTTCCCACTCAATTCTCCTCCTCACCACCCTGTTCCACCCACTTCCTGCCCACTTGTTCTCCCTCCCACCCTGTTCCACCCACTTCCCACCCACTTCTTCGCCTTCCCACCCTGTTCCACCCATTTCTCCTCCTTACCACTCTGTTCATCCAACATCCCACCCATTTCTCCTCCTTCCAACCCTGTTCCTCTAACATCCCACCCACTTCTCCTCCTTCCCACCCTGTTCCACTCACTTCCAACTCTGTTCCTCCAACTTCCCGTCCACTTCTCCCCCATCCCACCCTGTTCCACCCACTACTCCTCCTTCCCCCCTTTCCTCTCACTTTTCCTCCTTCCTACTCTGTTCCACCCACTTTCCACCCACTTCTCCTCCTTACCACCCTGTATCTCCAACTTCCTGTCCACTTCTCCTCCTTCCTATTCTGTTCCTCCCACTTCTCCTCCTTCCCACCCTGTTCCACCCATTTGCCATCCACTTCTCCTCCTTCCCACCCTGTTCCAATTACTTCCCTCCCACTTCTCCTCCTTCCCATCATGTTCCTCCCACTCCTCTTCCTTTTTACCCTTTTGTGCCCACTTCTTCTCCTTCCCACACTGTTCCTCTCACTTCTCATCACTTCTCCTTCGCACCCTATTCCTCTTACTTCTCCTCCTTCCCACCCAGTTCTTCCCACATCCTGCACACTTTATGTCACAATCGTGATAAGTCCCACTTACTCATTTAAGCCCCACCCCTTTGTGATGTAGATTGCATCATTTACATAGCCCTCTCCGGGGGTTCAAGAAGATGATGTTCCCAGGTCTGGACATGCAAGCTCAATTGAAGATGTTTGGGTGAATGTACTAATCCACGACTGCAGACACCCTGATGTTAGTCTGAGTGGCTACAATTATGGATTTTACTCTACAGTGTATGACGGCGGTAATTCATCAGACACAATCCACCAGCATTGGACTTTAATGCCAGCAAGTCTGACTCGCCAACCCCATAGCATGTGAAAGGAAATGGCGTGCACTAAAGCTACCTCTTTTAGGCATTGCTTAGTAAGTTGGCGTAAGCAAAGTGTTTAGAGCTACCCTTAAGAACCCACACACTGCACCATTGGCACATGCGGCATTAAGTAGATGATTTTCTGCGTACAGTGCTTAATAAATTGGCATTAAGCAGGAGTGGAAACTAAAAATCAATAGTCCAGAATCATGCACATGCACCCTGTTATGTACTGAACCAAGGAGAAAGGGGACATTTCATAAAGGCCGTAGTAAGGTCAATAAGTGTGTGGGACTTATTACTAGTAGGTGTTACTTCTCCTTTAAATCATCTAAATGAACACTCTCTGCATTCAGATAATGGTATATCAGGTTCTAGCTCAGTGGATATAATCAGGAGAGGCCTAACCCTGCTGGACCCCGCGATTTGGGAGGCAGAATATGTGATCAGCGGTTGAGAAGCTGTTACCATTGATAGTGGATTTTAACAGCCCAAAACATGCTTCCGGGATTAGTAAGGGACCTCAGAAACCCACCACAAGATAATCTGAGACATCATTAGTCAGCAAACATCATCGTTTCCAGCCGCTCTCCTGTTATACTTTGTTGCTTCTGGGCTCTGAATTCTGGCAGTTAACAGGAATAACAACAATGGAAGGATTGAATAACAGCTCTCCGTCATTCATACAAGAATTGGCCGTGGGAGAGAAAACCTTTCTTCTGCACAGTTAACACCATTTTCTTCCAGGGGAAACTTGCAAAACCACATCTACTATCAGCAAAAGAGCCATTATTTATTCAGTGTTTTTCCAATCTCAGTTTTACCCTACAGTTGAGCCAGTGGCTTATCCAGTGATTGGAAGGCCCAGCGCAAACATTTTTTTATTACTTGTAACCCACAAATATATATATATTTTTTACAGAGGCATAACTACAACCTATTGGAACCTCAGGCTGATGGGCCCCATTTGTTTCTGGGCTATGGTGCAACTGCAGCCACTGCACCCCCTTGTGGTTATAGGGGATATATCACCTGAATTAATAAAACAAAGAACAAACCTGCGCTGCTCCATATCAACGTGCAAATCTGCGCCCTGACTTAGGCATAGGACACACAATTGCACATTGCACAGGTTTGTTCATTGTTTTGTATGTGCACTTTGGGTTTCGGCCCAATGTTTTTCGGGGTACTGGAGAACCCTCTCATTCCTTGCTGCTATCTAGAAGCCAGTAATTTACCATAAAATCTCAGGTATAATACGCAGGTGCATATTATGCCCAAGATTTTAGGGGAAAACAAGAGTACTTATGTATAATACACACACTTGTTTTCCCCCTTACTTAAAAAAAAATATTGCTGCCAGCTACCATCCCTCCCTCCACCCCAGCGAGATCCGATGTCAATAGAATCCCTACTTTATTTTGCTGCCCTTGAATACCGCACTCTCTCTGGTTTAAGCTCTGGTCCCATCTTCCCATGCGGGAGGCAGGCTTGCATTTGACGCCCGCTTCCTTCAATGGACTTTCAGGACCTTCCGTCTCCAGCCAATGGTATTTGAGGCGGATGGTCCTGAATGTTCATTGAAGGAAGCGAGTGGCAAATGCAAGCCTGCAGAAGTATGGGAAGATGGGACCAGTGCGGTATTCAAGGGCAGCAAAACAAAGTAAGGATTCTATTGACATCGGATCGCGCTGTGGGGGAGGGAGGGAAGGTAGCTGGCAGCAATATATTTTTTTAATTCAGCCAAAAAAACTCTCGGGTATAATACACACACACCCCACTTCACATAAGGTGAAGAGGGGTAAAATTGTGCATATTATACCCGATATTTTACGGTAATCCTTTTTTTTAATTTAATTCACTACATGTATACATTATGGTGAGCTAGCGCTGTGGGCTTTTTCTGGTTTTGCTTTTGTTTCTATCACGTGAATTAAAGTTGGATTTATTTGAATGCTCATTTGCAACGCATCTGTAATCCTTGTATTTTTCTTTCAATATAATTCAGTATTCATCGAGATATTTGCTTTTAAATTTCAGCCCATTACGTAATTTCTGGACAGGCTGTGGGTACGTCTGCTTCTCTCTCCACGTAGCGCCTATTTCAACCTCCTCCAATGACGTAGGATTTCTCCATGTAAGCTGGAGCCTCTCTTACCAATGAGCATTCAGATAAAGTCAACTTTAATTCAGGTGATAGTTCCCCTTTAAATGATGCCACTGGTTGATGTTCAGTATCTTGACCGGAGATATCAAATACGTAAAGAACATATCAGCCTTTGTGTCTATGTATACAGCTAATGGAGTGCAGTTCTGGAGCAAACCAACCGAATAACATGTGGCAAATACAAATCCTTATTGCTCTAATTGGATATTTTAACACGTTGAATGCTAGCAAGATCTCCAATGCATTGAAAGGCAATAAGCTGGAGACATCTCTAGTATTTAAAGGGATAGTAGTGCTTAAAGTTATTACAGCACAAACCTGAATTTTTATAAGGTGCAATATCACAGTGGCCTGAAAATGTACAGTGTACAGTGGCGCTGTTGCTATACCATCCTATGGCGATTTATGGTCAACTAGCTAGAGCTGTCCATAGGACGGAGTAGCAACAGCGCCATTGTGCAATTTCAGGCCACTGAGATACTGCACCAGGAAAAATTCAAGTTTGAGCTGTAATAGTTTTTGAATAAAACACCTTTCAGCAGTGGGACACCCCTGCTTTAGTATGTATGAGATAGACAGCATATTGAAAGTGACATGAAAGAACACATTGAATGTATTTAGCCTGTGCATGATTTCTATTGTATATTTCTAACTAACTTCCAGAATTCTACCTTAGGATATTTGCCCCAAGACTTCTCTTTTTGGATAAAGCCCCGGCGTTCATTAATCTTTCAGTTACGCTGGGATTTCAGCTGGAAGCATCCCCACTAATCGGTAATGCTAGACCTTCTGTATCCTAACATTAAATGACATTGAGGATCACTAGTCTGTGCATTGCTAATGATGACTGCTATTGGCATAGACACAAATCTACCAGCACATCAGGCTTAAACAAGACAGGATTCCGACAGCTCTTACACAAGTAAATGAATCATTCAGATAAGGATCTCAATGATCTTCTTGTGTACAGAGAGGCATTTGCCAGGAGACACTGCTGGGAAGTGTCTTAAAGTGGAAGATACTTTAATAATAAGCATCACTAAACTTACAAGCGTCTACACGGTCCTAACGTACCCTCTGAATTGCATTCCCCGCTCCTCGATTCAAGAGATACATTCTACATTTTAATGCCCTTACTAATTTTGCGCTGTGCCTTTGTTAAAGAGATAACATCCACTATCAGTCCTTTGTGGGATGTCCTCTGAGGGGGAGGTAATAGCTACACAAAGGAACATTGGACACAAATTCTACCCACTGCACATGGGGATGGTAGCGCTTTAAGGACCGGAGGGGTGTGTAATGCATTCCTTCACAAAGTGCTGAGCACCGCTCTGGTACTTCAGGGGTTAATAAGCTCATTCGATCTGCCTACCTGCTCTGTTACCTCCATGGACCTTCCATCCAGGCCTGACTGTAGATGGTGTCTCTTTAACAAAGACACAGGGAAAAATGAGTAGGGGCCATTTACATTTTCTGGCAATAGTAAGTTAAGTATGGGGTAATATTAGTAGGTGTTACTTCCCCTTTATAAAGTAGATGAGAAAGGAAAATGTTACATATCTCTCTCCCTCTTCCAAACTCTCTCTCTATTTTATCTCTTCTTCCCTTTCTCTCTCTATTTTATCTCCTTCTCTTTCTCTCTCTCTATTTTATCTCCTTCTCTTTCTCTCTCTCTGTCCCTATTTTAACTCCTCTTTCCCTCTGTCTTTCTCTATTTTATCTCCTTCTGTCCCTATTTTATCTCCTCCTTCTGTTCCATTCTCTCTCTCTTTCCTCCTTTCTTTATTTTCTCTCTCTTTCCCTCGCTCTTTCCTATCTCTCTTCCTTTCTCTCCTCCTTTTCTCTCTCACCCCCCTATTGTATCTCCTCTTTTCCTCTATTTCTCTCTATTTTATCTCCTCCTTCTGCTCCTTAATTTTTTTCTCTCTCTCCCCTATATTTCCTTTCTCTCTCTCTCTCTCACTTTCTCTTTTTTTCCCCCTATCTTTATCTCCTCCTTCTGTTCCTTTCTCTATATCTCTCTCCCCCATCTTTCCTTTCTCTCTCCCCCATCTTTCCTTTCTCTCTCCCCCATCTTTCCTTTCTCTCTCTCCCCTATTTTTCCTTTCTCTCTCCCCCATCTTTCCTTTCTCTCTCTCCCCTATCTTTCCTTTCTCTCTCTCTCCCCTATCTTTCCTTTCTCTCTCTTTCCCCTATCTTTCCTTTCTCTCTCTTCCCCCTATCTTTCTCTATCTCTCTTCCCCTATCTTTCCTTTCTCTCTCTTTCCCCTATATTTCCTTTCTCTCTCTCCCCCTATCTTTCCTTTCTCTCTCTTCCCCCTATCTTTCCTTTCTCTCTCCCCTATCTTTCATTTCTCTCTCTTTCCCCTATCTATCCTTTCTCTCTTTCCCCTATCTTTCCTTTCTCTCTCTTCCCCTATCTTTCATTTCTCTCTCTTTCCCCTATCTTTCCTTTCTCTCTCTTCCCCTATCTTTCCTTTCTCTCTCTTCCCCTATCTTTCATTTCTCTCTCTTTCCCCTATCTATCCTTTCTCTCTTTCCCCTATCTTTCCTTTCGCTCTTTCCCCATATCTTTCCTTTCTCTATCTCTCTCTTTCCCCCATCTTTCCTTTCTCTAGCTCTATTTCCCCTATCTTTCCTTTCTCTCTCTTTCCCCTATCTTTCATTTCTCTCTCTTTCCCCTATCTATCCTTTCTCTCTCTTCCCCCTATCTTTCCTTTCTATATCTCTCGTCCCCTATCTTTCCTTTCTATATCTCTTTCCCCTATCTTTCCTTTCTTTCTTTCCCCCATCTTTCCTTTCTCTCTCTCTTTCCTCTCTTTCCTTTCTCTCTCTTCCCCTATTTTTCCTTTCTCTCTCTTTCCCCTATCTTTCATTTCTCTCTCTCTCCCCTATCTTTCATTTCTCTATCTCTCTTCCCCTATCTTTCCTTTCTCTCTCTTCCCCCTATCTTTCCTTTCTATATCTATTTCCCCTATCTTTCCTTTCTCTCTTTCCTCTATCTTTCCTTTATCTCTCTTCCCCTATCTTTCCTTTCTCTCTCTTCCCTTTCTCTCTCTTTCCCCTATCTTTCATTTCTCTCTCTTTCCCCTATCTATCCTTTCTCTCTCTTCCCCCTATCTTTCCTTTCTATATCTCTCGTCCCCTATCTTTCCTTTCTATATCTCTTTCCCCTATCTTTTCTTTCTTTCTTTCCCCCATCTTTCCTTTCTCTCTCTCTTTCCTCTGTCTTTCCTTTCTCTCTCTTCCCCTATTTTTCCTTTCTCTCTCTTTCCCCTATCTTTCATTTCTCTCTCTCTCCCCTATCTTTCATTTCTCTATCTCTCTTCCCCTATCTTTCCTTTCTCTCTCTTCCCCCTATCTTTCCTTTCTATATCTATTTCCCCTATCTTTCCTTTCTCTCTTTCCTCTATCTTTCCTTTATCTCTCTTCCCCTATCTTTCCTTTCTCTCTCTTCCCTTTCTCTCTCTTTCCCCTATCTTTCATTTCTCTATCTCTCTTCCCCTATCTTTCCTTTCTCTATCTCTCTTTCCCTATCTTTCCTTTCTCCCCCCCTATCTTTCATTTCTCTCTCTCCCCCTATCTTTCCTTTATCTCTCTTTCCCCTATCTTTCCTTTCTCTCTCTTTCCCCTATCTTTCCTTTCTCTCTCTTCCCCTATCTTTCCGTTCTCTCTCTTTCCCCTATCTTTCATTTCTCTATCTCTCTTCCCCTATCTTTCCTTTCTCTCTCTTCCCCTATCTTTCCTTTCTCTCTCTTTCCCCTATCTTTCATTTCTCTATCTCTCTTTCCCCTATCTTTCCTTTCTCTCCCCCCTATCTTTCCTTTCTCTCTCCCCCCCTATCTTTCATTTCTCTCTCTCCCCCTATCTTTCCTTTATCTCTCTTTCCTCTATCTTTCCTTTCTCTCTCTTTCCCCTATCTTTCCTTTCTCTCTCTCCCCCTATCTTTCATTTCTCTCTCTCCCCCTATCTTTCCTTTCTATCTCTCTCCCCCTATCTTTCATTTCTCTATCTCTCTTCCCCCTATCTTTCCTTTCTCTCCCCCCTATCTTTCCTTTCTCTCTCCCCCCCTATCTTTCATTTCTCTCTCTCCCCTATCTTTCCTTTATCTCTCTTTCCCCTATCTTTCCTTTATCTCTCTTTCCTCTATCTTTCCTTTCTCTCTCTTTCCCCTATCCTTTCTCTCTCTCCCCTATCTTTCATTTCTCTCTCTCCCCCTATCTTTCCTTTCTATCTCTCTCCCCCTATCTTTCATTTGTCTATCTCTCTTCCCCCTATCTTTCCTTTCTCCCCCCCATCTTTCCTTTCTCTCTCTCTCCCCCTATCTTTCCTTTCTCTCCCTTACCCTATCTTTCCTTTCCCTCTCTCTTTCCCCTATCCTTCCTTTCTCTCTCTCCCCCTATCTTTCATTTCTCTCTCTCCCCCTATCTTTCCTTTCTATCTCTCTCCCCCTATCTTTCATTTGTCTATCTCTCTTCCCCCTATCTTTCCTTTCTCTCCCCCCCATCTTTCCTTTCTCTCTCTCTCCCCCTATCTTTCCTTTCTCTCCCTTACCCTATCTTTCCTTTCCCTCTCTCTTTCCCCTATCTTTCCTTTCTCTCTCTCCCCCTATCTTTCATTTCTCTCTCTCCCCCTATCTTTCCTTTCTCTCTCTCTCTTTCCCTTACTCTTTTCTATCGCTCTATTTTTGCACTTCCTCTTTCTCTCTAACTTTCCTCCTTTTTCTCTCTTTCCATCATCCTCCTTTTTCCCTTCTCCTCTTTCTCTCTGTTTTCCTCTTCCTCTCCTCTCTCTTCCTCCCATCTCTCTCTCCTCTTTCTCTATCTTTCCTTCTTCATCATTTTCCCTCTTCTCTCTCTCTCTTCATCTTCTCTCTTGCCTCCTACCATCTTTCTCTCTCTTTCCCTCTTCCCCTCTCACTCGTTCCTTCTCCTTCTCTCTCTCTCCCTCTCTCTCTGAGGTATGAATTTGCCAGCACAGATCCTGTGGCGTTGGTCCCTCTTTAATGCCCTCGGCAGCACTTCATTAGATGCCCTCGATGAGAGCTGTAATGTATGCCAGCAGATACGCTCTGCCACTGTTAGGACTTTAAAGCTTCAGCCCCCTAGCAGGAACAGGAAATGCCTTGCACATCACTCTGGTCCTTAAATGGTTAAGTTTGCCATGTGCAGGGAGCAGAGGGTGAGCACCTGTGGTCCAGTTAGCAACTGTCATGTCCGCCTCCACGGATACAACATCCAAATTCGATTGAAGGGGTTATCTCTTGAATTAAGTAACAAGTGCAAAATCCACAGGGGTCATTAGGTATTTCCTGCCATAGTTATATAAACAGAGGGTAATTATTAGGAGGGGTTAATTTTCATTTCAGCAAATTAAGAGTCACTTATTCCTGTAGGTATATCTGTTGGTGTTTGTCCTGTATCTAAGAAAAGTCTGCACTTCCGTCTAGATCCAATTAATTACCCGTCTACTAGTTTTCTATCTGTTCCGTGACCCTTAAACTAAGATACAGTATGGCGCAGTTTATTTTTTCCGTTCCCTTCAGTAGGAACAACATAGCCAACCATAGATGAATAAGCCGCTGAGAGAAGCAGCACAGCCATCGTCCTACTTAGCAGTACACAGCATTAAGAGCCTGGATCCCTTTCATTTTTTATGTATGAGTTTTTTTCCTTTAAGTCTGTATTACTGACTGTTCCTGACATTGTCAATGTGATGCATTTTCTCACTGCATATTCTGAGGCTTTGCAATTTGATTTGTTATGTCCAATTTATCATTCATATTTCTTCCTCTGACATCCTTAGTCTGGGCTTTGAGTCGATACTTTGAATCTTGTGGGCGCAGAGAGCTTCTTTACATAGACGATAGACACAGTGGGGAAGTTAGAGCGTGTCTCTCCTTCGGTGACAGCTGTGTGAACGTTCGGAAATTTGGTTATATCAGGGACTTTTTGTCATGATGCTTTCCATTTGGTTTTCCCCGAACCCTTATACTCCCCCCCCTTTTTTTTTTGTAACTGAAATAGATGTAACAGGAACAGTAATATTTTTTTAAAGTGATAGTAATGTATCTATTAAATTGCAGCTCCTTCTTTAAAGGAGCAGTAAACTTTTTTTATGAAAAATATATATTGTAGGGATTTTCCTACTCAGTAAAATAAGGGTACTCCCACTGCCAAGAGATTCATATTTCCACAGTTATTACAGTTTAAACCCCTATAGGGATGTTAGTAACTGTCATAGTTGGGAACACTCCGGATCGTTGACTCCAGTTTTTCTACTTAAAGGAGCAGTGAACCTTTTTTATGAAAAAATATATATTGTAGGTATTTTCCTGTTGAGTAAAATAAAGGTACTCCCACTGCCGAGAGAATTATATTTCCAGAGTTATTACAGTTTAAACCCAAGTTTTTACATTAGCAGTGCCCTCTAGTGGTCAAATTCCAATTAGTATTTTCTGTTACATTCTAATGGAGGGGAAAGTCAGTGACTTACAGTTCTCCACAGAATGTGATAGAAACTGCTGAGTCACTTCCTGTCAGTTAGAACTATCAGGAAGTAAACACAGTAAATTCACTTCCTGTCAGTTAGAACTATCAGGAAGTAAACACAGTAAATTCACTTCCTGTCAGTTAGAACTATCAGGAAGTAAACACAGTAAATTCACTTCCTTATTATATGAACGGTTATACATTTTGAATAGAACATCTGACAGCAGTGGGAGTGACCTTGTTTTATTCAGCAGAAAAAGATCTATAAAATATGTGTTTTCACACATTTTAAAAGCTATTCAAGTGAAAAGGATCCCCCTCCCATCCCTTCTGGCCTCTCCAATTAGATCTGGAATCCGGTCGTGGGACCGGATGGATGCAGAGAGGGACAATCTTCATTCAGTAAATATAAGGAATACCCTGCTGCCCTTAATGATGGAGGGTAGGCTTTTCCTTTGCATACTGAAGATTGTCCCTCGTCACGCTCCACCCGGACCTTGCTTACAGGCAATGTGACGCAGGGAAAGGGTCTTAACCAGACAGAGGGGAGGAAAGGATGGGTTTAATATTAGAATGGGCGGGGAGTGGGCGGAACAGAGTGGGGAGTAGGCGGAATGATGGGAAGTGGGCGTGGTTACCCAGGAAACTTCCCACAATCCGAGAATTAGAGTCCGCATAAGGATTCCCCTGGATGCCTGAGGATTCAAATAAGGCTTTAAACCCCTTGAATGCTAGAGAGGCCTCCAACGCATTGCTCTAGCATTCGAGGAGTTAAAAATCCACAAGTAAATCAGTGGGATTTTGGGGAACTTGCATTTGTCCCCTATGTTGCAGTTGTAGATATCTCTCTCTCTCTCTCTATATATATATATATATTCTAAGTGGTTTCTGGTTTGCAGTTCACCCCGCCCCACAGCAGTATGGGGGGAGGAGACTGGCTGCATTCATTGTCGATTTTCACAGGAGTAAGTATAGTCGAACCCAAATCCCCTCCCACTCCTGTGAAAATCTCTCCCGGGTTCCTGACGTGCACAGTGTATCCAATCGCACGGGTGATGAGCTTTAGGGTGTACACTAGATCAGGGGAGATCCTGAAAGCCTCCACTGAGATTTTAATGTAAGACGATCAAAGCGCAACTATCATGAAAATTACATTTCCCTCGAAATCCTTGGTAACATAGCGATACCCATATACATACTTTTATTAGGCTGAATAAGTCTGGTATTACTGAGAAAAAAAAAAGATCTTGCAAGAGACGCATCTGTGCCATCAGTCCCTTCTGGTACCTTAAGGTACCAAGGAACGCAACTCACCAATCCTGGCAGTTGCCCTCTGATGCCTACCAAAGAAGTTGTTTTTCTCAATAATGCTGGACTTATTCAACATAATGAAAGTATGTTTATGCCTATCGCCATGTTAATAAGCATTTGGGGTGGGGCAATTTCATTTTGATGATCATTCCACTTTAAATCTGGATGATCTAAGTTGCATGTGTCTATGTTAGTTTGTCTATAATTCAAGATGAACTGTTTATAAACCCATCAATGGACAGAGAGAGAAAGCAAATGGGAACAATTCTACTGACCTGAATTCCTCTCAATGTTTAGAGACACCTAAAAGATATATTATTAGTTGCAGAGCTAACAAGGCAAGTAGATCGGCCAGACTGTGTCCCAGCAACAGACGTTTACCAGCATAAGTCTGCATGGAAAATACTACCAGAAGTACCATCGGGCACTGATAGCTTTTTTGTGAAAAGCAGCAGCTTCACTGACCCACTGGAAAACCAGAATGGTGCCCCAAACATTGAGAAGCAATTCATTGCACACTCTTCTGGACATCAAAGGTTAATTGCTTTGTTGCTCAAGAGGTCACCACTTCATTTGACTCATTAATAAAGGATGAAGGAGGCTTACTTAAATGTTGTTAACCTTTTCAGCCCTTTGAGTGCAGGGGGGTATGAACTTATTGCTCTGCAATGCGATGCGTACCCCCATGGCACTCAAAAGGGTTAACAAGTTACAACATGAAAAGAGATGGGAGAAAAATATGAACTGAACCAAATCCTATTCTCTCTATGGCCAGGAACTTAAGCCAGTTGATATAATGGAGCTTATCTTTCCAACATGCATGCACACATCATCACTCACACGTGCGTGTGCACGCATACATATGAGCACACAGGAGCAAACACATGTACATTTGAACACACATGTGTAGAAACAGATACATTCTAGAACACAGGTACGCACAGATACAACTCAACATGTATATGCACACACAGATAAATTTGAGCATACATGCGCCTACACAGACAGGGGTGGATTGTAGGGGAATACCAGCCCGGGCATTTTTTTTTAGAAGAGACCACTAGCTGCACCAACGTCCCTATTGACGCCCCCTTGTGGTCCCTGTGCGGCATGGGAGAGCAGGCGCCAGGATATTATGTCATATCCTGGAGCTCTGCATTAACCCTTTGAGTGCCAGAGGGGTACGCAACGCATTGTAAAGCAATGTGTTGCGTACCCCTCTGGCACTCAAAGGGTTCGCAAAGGCTGTCACAGAGAGTGCCTGTGGCAACACAGACCTCTCCTTCAAAATATCGTGGGACGGTGAGGTGAGATCCTCTGATCTCCCCCACCGGCCCATGAACTAGCGGGCCACCGGGGGATGCCCGGTCCCAAGATAGGACAATCCGCCCATGTACACAGATACACTTAAATACACAAAGGTACACAGGCATGTATGTATGTATGTATGTATGCACAGATAAACTTGATCACACATGCACACTAGCGTAACCATATGTCCCTGATTTCCAAGGACAGTCCCTGATTTTAAATATGTGTCCCTTGTCCCTGGCAGCCCCGTTTCTGGGACAATACAAAGTCCCAGAATGAAGACTCCAGAGAACAGAGTTCTATATACTAGAAAGAGAACTGGCCATTGCCTACTGTGACAGGAAGTGATGCCTCTGCTGGGCTACAACAAAATGGCTTCCAGACAGAGCACTAACACTAGAGAGAGAACTTGAGCCCTGATTTTGACATTGGACAGTATCTGCATTGTTTGTTGTAGTGTAATGTTAGTCTAAGGCTTTAGACATGATTAGACAGATTGCTTTCTGTCACAGCAGTCAATGCGCAGGTCTCCATCTAGTCTCTAGAAGTCTGCGATGCACTGAAGAAAGAGCACATTGCACACTGATGTCCAGTGAGGCCTCCCACATAGCTGTGCTAGTGACAAGAACTAGTTCTCTGAGTATTATACACAGGTGTGTATTATACCTGAGATTTTTACGGTAGTCAACCCTAGTCAAGAACTACCAACAGTGCATTGTGTCACTGGATCTCACGTGGAACACATGTGGGCAAGTGACTTTGTCACTTTAATTGGTCCACCTGTACTCATTCAGCAATAACCTGGAAACAGGCACTGTTGGTCGTTCAAGGTTGACTACATCTATATTAGACCGTACTGATGCTTTGGTGCATACTGGTGCACACCTGCCACCATTGTTCAGATCTGAATGCCAACACGGCCCAAACACCACTCCTATACCAGGGAAATAGACTGATTTTATGATAGCGTCCTCTGCACCTTTTTTTTTAGAACAAACATTTAACCCTTTGAGTGCCAAAAGGGGTGTCCAACGCATTGCTATGCAATGCGTTGGACACCCCTTTTGGCACTCAAAGGGTTAAACAAGATGTAGTGAAAAAAGATTACCCAAACACTCACTGCATTCCTTTTGTCACAAGCAATGTAAATCGGAGAACTTTTTGGCGTAAATAGCTTAGTAAATTTACGTTAGGCAGTAGCATCAATGGCAAATTAATTCCACGGCCGAGTTTAACACAGAATTGCATTAGTGCATTCTCCCTATTAGCACTGTAACCCTATGCGTGCCAAAGAAGTGATCCACAAATTTCACTCGTCCCATTGTCACTCACAGGTTAAAGAGATAGTAATACTATTTTATCTTTATTTTATTTTGTAGACATTAAAAAAATATGAAGAACGATATAAGTCTTATCTCTCAAACATTTATGGTTTGAGAGATATTCACAAGCAAAGTTTCCCCTCCCGCCCCTTTTACATAGTGTAAGCCATCTCTTCTCAGATGTGGAATGCAGTCCATAGACCAGACAGATAACAGCAGGGGACAATCTTCTTCCTATGAGAACAATGAAAGCCCTGTCCCCCTTGACAAGTTTTTCAGGTTTTTCCCTTATCTTAATTGAAGATTGTCCCTCTCTGCAGTCTACCTGGGCACCTCCCTTCTGATCTGGCTGAGCAGTGTTACATCAGTAAAAGAGGCGGGAGGGGGATACTTTGTCACTGAATTACTCTTGAACTACAACTCTCACAGAATTGAAATAACACTCTCCAAAGTCCAAATACTTTGATGATTAATTAGAGCTGCTTTTATTATGAAACATTACTATTCCTTTAAATATATATAGTTTATTCACCTGACGATGAACCGAGTTTTTCACCAATAAAAAATGTAATAAGAAATATGAAAGAGAACTGGTATTTCTTTTATCAAAATGCATTGCAATGCGTTCATATGAAAGACGATTAGATTATCCTACAGCCCTACTCCTAGGAAAGTCATAAAAATATTTGCGCTCAGACACAGTAAACACATTCCGTTTTATCAGTGCATTAATAGTGCTTTTGTGGGATAAGAGTATGTCAGATTAGCTGGACCCTATCAAGCGCTTCCAACGGCTCTTCTGCTTTGCAGAGTTGCAATTTGGAACCATTTGGAATAATGTATCTGAAATAAAATATTTCCATACTGTATCAGAGAGCAAACAATATATTCTGGTAGACTGACAAAAGTTCAAATTAAATTTCTTTGACAATAAGAACTTCTCTTTGTATCCAAGGGTTTGAAGGGAATGTTTTATCGCTATGCTGAGACCTGCTAAAAAGCGTTATAAAATGTATTCTTCCAGAAGCATTATTTCTTGAAAGATCAAATAAACAGTGTTTCCTTTTGCATTGCCTTAAGTCTGTTTGTGTTCCCAAGATGCCTCTTATTTTAGTGTTTATGTAAAGAGCTGTGGGTTTGGAGCTGTCAGACAATTGTTTATGCACTGGACTGAACTTCACCAATCTTTCCAGAGGGAGCTGTGACATTGCTTCCAATTTTGCTGATACAGGGGGTCTGGGATTTTTTTCTATACCTAACTAGTCGAGGCTGTGATTTATGGCCATGGTTTTTCCGGTGACAGAATTCACATCAATGCATAGGCAAAGCATATAGGTTCTGCAAGCCTTCACTTTTGCAGGGGTGTTGCTAGTTACTGGCTGCAGGATCTAAAACCCAGGGGGAGATTCACTATGGGCCGTATGTTCAAAGGGATAACGTGATAAAGTGGAGATGTCTTCCCCAGTGATACCACTTCTCCAATTCCTATGTTATTCTATAGAACCTATTCACTAAGCTCTCCAAAGTAGAAGGAATCTTAGTGCATAGGCTCCATAAAATAACATAGGAATTGGAGAATTGATATCACTGGAGATATCATCTCCATTTTATCACCTCTTTTATCAAAGCTTAATGAATCTCCCCCATAGTCTCTCGCAGTTGAGAGTGGGACAAAGATTCCTTAACCCTGATTTAGAGATGAAAGGTTTAAAATTGACATTGGTAAGTAGGCAATTCTTTAACCCATTGAGTGCCAGAGGGGTACGCAACGCATTGCTTTGCAATGCGTTGCATACCCCTCTGGCACTCAAAGGGTTAATACACTAACAAGAGCGACAGGGGTTAAATCATACTTTTAACTAGCAGCATGTTCTACACGCAGAAGGTTACTTAGTGCCCTTCCCAGAGGCCTTGATGTAGAAAATAGATAAGCATAAGATTTACTGTTGCATATAGTTGTATAATGTCCTTAATTACATTTCCATTAGAACCAAGAGATGCAAGTTAACCATTAACTGTATGTGCTCCATACCCCCTCACTACCTAATTTCCTCTTGACCATATTTTGTATGACCTTTAGAGAATACACTAGGTGAAACTTGTGATTTACCACTCTGCAGACCCTCCCAGTTCTTGGTATAAAAGTTCTCTGTTTGTTAAATAAAGTCGGTAGGGTTTTGTGCTTTAATAGTTGTGTGGTGTCAATTCATTTAACGCTGCTCCAAGTGCTTGAGGAGTGTATTCTGGGGTGAAGATCTGGAGGTGTACGAGAAAACTCTCCCCGGGGAGTGGTTAAAGACTTTCTGCAGAAGAGGTGCCCCAGTCACCCCAAAAGTAATGTCACTCAAATTGTCATTTGAGTGACAATACATTCTTCATCAGGTCTGGTACTAAAGACGAACATAATCTGGTACTAAAGCAGAATTTGAAGAGATGTTGTTACATACTAACTCTATACATGATATCGTTAAATATCCGTTAGAATATGACTAGCATAGCATAATTTTCTTGATGTGCAGATTACCGTGCTGGGTGACAGGGTCTCAACTGATCTCTATTGCAAAACACATTCACTTCATTATAGATTGTCTCAGATTAAAAAAAAAAGAAACTAAATCAAATACGTTTTAGCTGTAATCGTTTTGAATGAAAGATCTCTTATCAATGGGGTTTTTGATTTACTCAGAAACAAAAGGTATCTAATTTAATAAGATATTACTATGCCATTAACCCCTTAAAGTTTTGGTAATGTCTGCATATAAATTTATGCAATATTGTAGATTTAAAAAGAAATAAATTATGTGGAGCGAGTCCTGTCTCTCAAACCTTTATGGTTTAGGAGATATACATTTTTAAAGTTCCATCCTCCTTCCGCTTGTTCTAGTGTCAGCTGTAAAGCTGACAGAAGGAGATCTGTGTCGGCCGACACGAGGAGGCTCTTCAGCAGAGCCGCAGTACCGATATCTAAAGATAAATACTTCATTAGAACAGTCTACAAAGTGGGCTTGCAAACCAGGCACACTTTCTAGACCGTTCCAATTAAGTAATTCTTTTTAGATATTAGTAACATTATAACATAGTTGATGAGACTGAAAAAAGATATGAGTCCATCAAGTCCAGCCCACCGGTATTTCGGCTTTGCTGAAGAGCTGACGGCTGGTCCTGGGACTGGGATCTCCTTCTGTCTGACGTCAGTGCAAGGGGAAGGGGGGAGGAATGTTAAAACGCTATATCTCTCAAACCATAAATTATGCCCCACATAATTAATTTTTTTTATAATCTACAATATTGCATACATTTATATGCGGACAATACTAACCCTTTAATGACTTGTGACAGTCCTCACATGTCACAGTGTCCTTGCCTTTAGCTCCGTGAACACTACGGGATTCTGTAACTGACTGCTCCAAGTTCGGATCGGTCAGTTTCAGTTTTTGGCAAGAAGGTATATGTGATCAGTCACGTGTACCGGCTCATGAATGCCTTCCTGTGTGGTCCTTAAAGGGATAGCAATACTTAATTATCACTAATCCCTATATTAAAGCCATATTAAAAATAAATGTATTGCCCTCAGTGTCATCTCTCAAACCTTTATGGTTTGAGAGATAATTGCTCAAAAAGTTGCCCTCTCCCTTCCCCGTAGTCATCGTTCTAGCTGACTGCAGGGAAGCCTGTCGTCCGACTTTCAGGAGGCTCTGCAGCACAGCCGCGATCTCGTTAATAAAAAAGAAATATTTCACTGAAATGGTCTTCCATGTGAGCTTGGTTTGCAAGCACACGTAGAAGACCATTTTGGTCAAATATTTTTTTTTTTATTAACGCGATCTGCTGCAGAGCCTCCTGATGATCTAAGACTGGATTTCCCTTCAGTCAGCTACGAATTTCAGAAATTTACACCAAAATTTTGTACTAGGTCCGTTTCGGATTCTGATTTTTTTTTTTGTGGGCGGACCTTGTCTTTCACAAGGTCCGAATGATGCTGAATACGCCTTATTTGTCCGAATTCCAAAATTAGCTGAACCAAATCGCACAAGTCTACCCTCTAGTGGTCAGACTTTAGTTAGTTATTGAGTTGCGTTCCCTGGGAGAGGTGAGTCACTGGCAAAGAGTTCTGCACACAATTTGATGGAAACTGCTGAGTCACTTCCTATTAGTTTGAGTTTTCAGGAAGTAATCACACTGTAATTCACTTCATGATCATTTGAACTACTATAACTTTTACATAAAACAGCTGACAGAGGTACGAGTACTCTTGTTTTACTCAGCAGGGAAATCTTTATAACATATATGTATTGAGAATGTATTGCTCCTTTAAGTTATTGAACTGTAGAACTCCAGAAATATCTGCTATTTTCAGGATGATTGGAGTTAATAAAAAGTTACTGTTGTATCTCAAAGGAAGCTATTATTTTAATCTGTGTTTATTACAATTTATACGATTCCTAAAGAGAAATATTAATAAGAAAATAAAATCTTTTTCCCTGCGGTACATGGTCTCTGATTTTAGTTTTTACTTTTACAAGCCAGCCTGATTTTGTACTTTGAAAACTTGAAAGTCAAAGTAGTAATATCAGATAATGTACAAACCACAACACTTCTTTAGTTATCAGGAATAAAGGCATTTAATCAAATTAGAAAGGACAGGGAAATGGATCAAACAGTCTTCGAAAGGACTATTGAGAATAGTACTTTGCAAAGTAGCTGAATTTTGCTGTTTACAGAATTAGAGAGGGCAACTATGATGGTAAAAACTTGTGAAATAATAAACTTCCCACATATACCATGACCACTAAATCACAATGACCCTTATGATTTTTCTTATGCTCCTTTGTTCAAGAGATAACATGTCCAATCAGTCCTGCATCTGATGTCAGTAGAGGCAGACATGACAGCAGGGCCGGTGCAAGGATTTTTGTATACACAGGCGAAGGTGCATTTTGATGCCCCCCCGACACAACCCACCTGCCCCCCGACCTTGCCACAGTCCCCTGCCCCCGCCCACATATTCACCTCCACAATGCTTCCTTCATCTCCACAATGCACCTTCCACAATGCTCCCTTCATCTCAACATTGCCCCTTCCACAATGCTCCCTTCATCTCCACAATGCACCTTCCACAATGCTCCCTTCATCTCCACAATGCCTCCTTCATCTCCACAATGCACCTTCCACAATGCTCCCTTCATCTCCACAATGCACCTTCCACAATGCTCCCTTCATCTCCACAATGCACCTTCCACAATGCTCCCTTCATCTCAACATTGCCCCTTCCACAATGCTCCCTTCATCTCCACAATGCCCCTTCATCTCCACATTGCTCCTTCATCTCCACATTTCCCCTTCCATAATGCCCCTTCATCTCCACATTGCCCCTTCATCTCCACATTTCCCCTTCCATAATGCCCCTTCATCTCCACATTGCCCCTTCATCTCCATATTTCCCCTTCCATAATGCCCCTTCATCTCCACATTGCCCTTCCATAATGCCCCTTCATCTCCACATTGCTCCTTCCTTTATGCCCCTTCATCTCCACATTGCCCCTTCCATAATGCCCCCTAATCTCCACATTGCCCCTTCCATAATGCCCCTTCATCTCCACAATGCCCCCTGATCCCCTACCTTGAGTCCCTGGTGGTCTAGCGGTGTGGCATAAGAGAGCTCTGTGCCTCCTTCGGCACAGAGCTGAAGCTCCCAGCGCTGTTCTCAGTAATGCAGAGCACTGGGAGATGATGTCATCTCCCAGCGCTCTGTATTACTACAGAACCTGGGTCCTCTGCGTTGTGAGCGTCCCATGGATGCCGCTAGGGAGCGCTTGGGAGTGTAAATGAGCGCTCCCTAGCGGCAGATATATTTAAAAAAAAAAAAATCTCAGCTTCTCCCTTTTCGGTGCCCCTCCATTGCGGCGCCCTAAGGCAGCTGCCTGTGCTGCCTTAATGGTAGCGCCGGCCCTGCATGACAGTAGGTAGAGGACCACAAGATCTCAATTTCTCTTCACTGAACATGGTAATCTTTTTTTTTTTATAATTAGATCTTTATTGGGTCAAAGGAGAGTAGTGTAGCGAAGTAACTGACCAAGTGGTTACAATTTAAGGTCAGAAAAACTTACAATTAAAGTGTACATTGTATACAGATGAAAATAAATGAAGAACATTTTAATGATTGCCAGCGGAAACAATTGTACAGTCTTGTACAGTTGATAGAAACAAAGTACGTGGCCACAGATATGACCATCTGATATAGGTGTCAACCACCTAGTAAGTAATTTCGTTAGAAGGGAAAATTACCCCGTCTACTGTTTAAGAAAGGAGGAAAAGAGAAGATAAAGAGTAGGAGGATACAGGGGAGGGGGGGGTGAGGCAGGAGAAAGGGCAGAGGACAGAAGAGGAGTCTTAGGAACACGGCAGATGGACTAGGCCCGCAACCATTTTATACTACCTAGGTCAGTACGGGCAAGTTCATTTGTGGTGGTGGGTATGCAAAAGAGCTACTAAATTACAATAATTGCTTTTGGGTCAAACCAGTCAGTTAGTAGGGGCCAGATGGAGTCAGGAGTCAGGTTTCTATGAATCAGGGTCAGTCTAATGAGGAGGATCTGGTCCTCTATACCTGCCCTCCATGAAGCTCGAATCAGGGTCAGTGTCTGTTTCCAATGGAGAGGAATCAGTGCTTTGGCTGCATTTAGCATAGTATGTAAACATGGTAATCTTAAAGGGATAGTAATACTTTGTTTTAGCTCATGCACTCTACCTACTCAGGTTTAAAATGACTGCCAGGACCTGTCATGTCTGCCTCCATCTTGAACACAATATTAAAGGGACGGTAATACTTCGTTTTATCTTTATTTTATTTTATATTAGGCATTACAAAAAACACGAAGAACGATATAAATCTTATCTCTCAAACCTTTATGGTTTGAGAAATATTCACAAGCAAAGTTTCCCCTCACTGACCAAAAGAGTCAAGTCTGCCATCTAGCTGTCAGATTTGGAATCCGGTTCGCAGATCAACTGATGGCTCTTCAGCAGAGCCAACAGGGGAGGGCTGGCCTGGGGGGCAGTGGCGCAATTGCCCCCTGGGCCGGTCATATGTCTGGGCTGGTGGGCCACTGCACCTCACTCAATCTCCCACTTGCTGCTGTAAATGGAGCTATATTAGTGATACCACAGAGCTTACAATTGAAATGAAGCTACACAAATGATACCACAAAGCCATAATCCAAAGGGAGCTACATTAGTAGCATAACCCATTTCCTTTATAAGCTCTATGGTATCAGTAGTGTAGCTATACTTAAATTGTATGTTTTGTAGTAGCGCTAGTGTAGCTCCGCTTCATTTGTAAGCTAAGTGGTATCACTTGCCTTACTTCACAAAAATAATGACAATTTAAAAATTAACGAAAGGGGGATGGGCTAGGACAGTGGGCTCAGACTATAGTAGAAACGGGCCGCTTGATTTTATTTGCCCCCTGGGCTCTATGTTGCCAGCCCTCCCCTGAGAGCCAAGATCGCAAGATATAAAAATAACTATTTCACTGGAAGAATCTAAAAGGTGTGCTTGCAAACCAGGCACACTTTGTAGACTATTCGAATGAAGTAGTTCTTCTTATATCTCACGATCTCGGCTCTGAAGTAGAGCCGCGGACCGGATTCCACATCTGACAGCTAGATGGCAGAATTGACCATTTTGGTCAGAGAGGGGAAACTTTGCTTGTGAATATCTCTCAACGCAGCAACGGGCCAGGACCATGACCGGATTTTAAGTGCCGAAACCAGTGTGACGGTTCTGGTACATCAAGGGTCGTTAAGGACCTTAAAGGGTTAAGTAGGTTCATGCATTGTGTCTGCTTCAGTTTGAAAAAAAATACTTTTATGTCCTCCTTCATGGACATAACCTTTAGGAACGATTGAAGATGTTTCTTGAAGAAAGGAACAAAAGCAGATATCATATGGGGATATTAAGATTTATTTTATATAAGATTATATATTAAGATTATTTAGGAGGTATTCTTTATGTCCCCAGCCCCTCAAAAAATGTTTTGAAAGGACCTTTCATGCATCAAAAGGATTGCTATTTAGACAGCATGACCCTACCTGATCTAACTGATGATGACCTTCAGTGAATATAACAGGTGACCTTGACACACATCCTATGCTTTCCGGAACTTGAACCCAAGGCTTGTTGCATCCACAGTGTGAGGCTGCATTGTGCAATGCTTTAAGGATTAGACATACCAGAAATATGCGGGAGATCTGTGAATGGCCTTGATTCCCCCCACCCACCAAGGATTTTGAAATGTCATTAATCTTTAAAGGAATAGCAATGCTTTAAATGTAAAAATAAATATATTGTAGGGTTTATCCTCTGTGTAAAACAAGGGTACTCCTACTGCTGAGAGAAGATTTATACAAAGTTATCGCAGCTCAAACTTGAATTTTTTAAGTGTAATATCTCAATGGTCAGGAATTTTACAGTGGCACTGTTGCTACACCATCCTATGGAGATTTATGGTCAACTGACCAGAGCTGTCCAGAAATCATTCTCTTAAAAGGTCTTCTACGTGTGCTTGCAAACCAAGCACATTTAGAAGACCTTTTAAGTGAATGATTTATTTTTTATTAACATGATCGCTGCTCTGCTGCAGAGCCGCTGGACGGTTGTACGACAGGCTTTCCCTGGAGTCAGGTACAACACTGACTTATGGGAAAGGGGAGGGAGGGGGAAACTTTGAGAGTGAATACCTCTCAAACCATAAAGGTTTGAGAGATATCACTGGAGGCAAATAATGTATTTTTCCTTTATAATCAAGGATGTGTTTAGACAGAATGACAGAGAGAGAGTGTGTGTGAGAGAGAGACAGCGAGTGAGAGAAAGGGTGAGAGAGGCAGAGAGCGAGAGAGGCATGTCCTTTAACCCCTTAAGGATCATGTGACGTGCTATGACTGTCACAAGGTTTTTGCCTTAAGGACCAGTGATGGTCATAGCACATCACATACATTTTACTTAGGGAGCACTGTAAGTAAAAACGGGGTCTGAAGTTGGCCACTCCAAGAGTGGAGTGGTCTCTCCCAGACCCCAACACGGCAAGCCGGTACACGTCACAGGACGTGTACTGGCTCATCGGAAAGGGTAAAAGGGATCCTTAAAGGAAGGTAACTTTCCTGGACTGCTGTTCCTTAAGGGGTTAAAATCATGGGTAGGGTTCGCTAGAGCCATTAAGAGAGAGAGAGCGTGCCCTGTCCTTTATAATCAATGGTGTGTTTAGACAGACTAATAGAGAGTGAGCCCCGTCCATGGTTATAAAATGATCTGTATGTATACTCAATGTAGTAATATACCCCCACTCAGTTATAGACCACAGCGGACAGTAAATACAGAAAAACAATACATTGCTAAGCAGTGCGTTGCATACCCTTCTGGCACGCAAAGTGTTAACTGTTTCTAGAGATATCTCCAACACATTGTGAAGCTTGCAAGGGCAGAGGCTTAACAAGAAGCCTCTGGGCCCTGGTACAAGAAATGCCACGGGCCCCCCTCGATCACATTGACCCCCTCCACAATGCCCCTCAGTCTCCACAATGCCCCCATCTCCTACCTCCTACCTGGAGCTCCCACGCGGTCCTCTTAGTAATGCAGAGCGCTGGGAGATGATGTCATGGAGATGATGTCATCTCCCAGCGCTCAGCATAAGTAGAGATTGCGGGTGCCAGGCGGAGGGTACACTAGGGTGACCACGTGTCCCGGAACGTCCGGGACTGTCCCTTAATTGGGTTCTATGTCCCGCGTCCCGGATCATCCCCCACCGGGACAATAAAGAGTCCCGAAATGAAGGTAGCCACCCGCCCGCCCGCCCGCATCATCACGCGCCCCTGCGGGCCGTGATGACATACATACAGAGAGGAGGAAGAGGGCAGAGGCACCGGAAGATAAGCGCTTGCTGCTGGACTCTGGCAGCAAGCGCTTCTATTCCGGTGCCTCTGCCCTCTTCCTCTTCTCTGTATGTATGTCATCACGGCCTGCAGGGGCGCGTGATGATGCGGGCGGGTAGGAGGGAACTCAGTGCCAGCCAGCCGCAGGGGACCGGATGCCACTCAAATTTAGGGTGATCACATGTCCCGGAATAGCAGAACGGAAATGTGGTCACCCTAGGGTACACAGGGGGAGGCCGAGTCCCTGGAGTGCACAGGCCTGCAACCCCTAGTTACGCCACTGTGCAAGAGGTTCACTTTATACTTGTAATGTTCATTTAACTATTCTGGTCCTCAAAGGGTTAACTACATAATGTAAAAGTGCCCCAGTGCAGTTATAGAGTAATGATGAATTTTCCATTAAGTACGAGGTTTTAATGTGAATGCAACGTAAACCAAGTCCTTGATTCTGTGCAATAAAAATCCAGTCCTCACTTATCCCTTACGTCCCCATTACGTTTGGGGCCATGCAGAGAGCTGTAGGACTCGCTTACATGAATGAAAGGATGAGCTTGGGTGCAAGCCAAAAATTACCACCAGCTCCCGCCAGATATCATCTAAAGACTGAGCTCGGAGTGAATGAGTGGGAGAAAGAATATGAGAGATCGGGAATTCAGGGAGATAAAAAAAATAAACAAAGATAAATAAGGCAATAAAGGAAATTGTAAAGTGTGAACGGTTACAAAATGTGAGAGGCTGCGGGCAGCCAATCTTCCTCTTCCACACTGAGTTTTTAATACCAATTATAAGTCATAATGAAAGCACTAGACCTGTACACAATCTAACAAACTCATTTAATGCCTCTTCTTTGGGAGGCGCGTACACCTGGGCTGTAATCAGCTAAGTGTGGATAATAGGAATGTAACTGCGCTCCTCGCTACGATTCATTTTAGCTGATGTTATTGCAACAATCTATCCCCCCGAGAGAGAGGGAGAGGTGTGAACAAGAAGGACACGGGTTGGGAGGCAATGAGACCAAGGGGGAGATGCACTAAGCGGTGATAAAGAGGAGATAAAGCAGAGATGACTTCTCCAGTGATCTCACTTCTCCAGTTCCTATGTTACTCTATGGAGCCTATGCACTACAGGTTTGGAGATCTTATTACCTCCACAGCACTCAGTTAACCCCTTAAGGACCGGAGGTTATGGGACATTTCCGTCCCATAACGACCGCATAGGGGCACTTTGAGGCGCCGGTACACGTGACCTGTCACGTGTATCGGCGCATCACTATGGGGCTTGAAAGAGATCGCTCCGAGCGGTCTATTTCATGCCCTATTTTTACTTACAGCGCTCCCGGTAGAGCGCTGTAAGTAAAAAGTACGTGACGTACCAGGACCGTCAAGGGTCGTTGGAGCACATTTACCCTTGACGGTCCTGGTACGTCAAGGGTCCCTAAGGGGTTAAAGAACTGAAATTCTTCAGCAAAGAAAGTGCATCATAGCGAGCAAATAAAACACCCTTTGATTCCCATTAATTTAAATCAGCTTTTTAACAATTTTAACCCCTTAAAGGGATAGTAATTTTTCATAATAAAAGAGGCTCTAATTAATCATCATAGTATTTGGACTTTGGAGAGTGTTATTTCAATACTGTCAGAGTTGTAGTTCCAGAGTAATTCAGTGATAAAGTATCCCCCTCCCACCCCTTTTACTGATGTAACACACTGCTCAGCCAGATCAGAAGGGAGGTGCCCAGGTAGACTGCAGAGAGGGACAATCTTAAATTAAGATAAGGGAAAAACCTGAAAACTTGTCAAGGGGGGCAGGGCTTTCATTGTTCTCATAGGAAGAAGATTGTCCCCTTCTGTTATCTGTCTGGTCTATGGACTGCATTCCACATCTGAGAAGAGATGGCTTACACTAGGTAAAAGGGGCGGGAGGGGAAACTTTGCTTGTGAATATCTCTCAGACCATAAAGGTTTGAGAGATAAGACTTATATCGTTCTTCATGTTTTTTTAATGCCTACAAAATAAAATAGAGATAGAACCTAGTATTACTATCTCTTTAACAACCGGCTGCACGGACGCGTTGCGGTCACTAAAGGAACACAGTGTATTTTTTTAATTCGGATTCCGGACTTCCCGAACGGCGTGCAGCTGCGGGGGAAGCCCGGAATTCCATGAAGGTCATAGTACGTCATGGGTTGTTAAGTCAGATCTACCCATGACATACTATGACCTTCAAGGGTCGTTAATGGGTTAATGCTAGACAGGTCCACAGTACATTGTTTCTGTAGGGATCAACAATTAATGTTGCGGTAAAAAATGTAATTGAAAAAATATATGTTATATAAACATATTAAAACAAGGATTCTCCCGCTGATGTTTTTTTTTTTTTTTTTTTGGTTCAAACCTTATAACAATTCAAATATATTTTATGAAACTATTTGCGGTAGCACCAACCATCGTTCAAGGGGCAATTTTTTTATTTATCCATATATTCGCTACCATGCATTCTGTGTAGGCTCCACCTGGTGGCCAGAAAGGAAAAGTTCACTTTAATAACCCTGTGAAAACCTAAGTGGTATCCAGTGCAGATACCCCTCTGGTGTTTAAAGGGTTAATTTTAAAAAAATTGCAGTTCAGTAACTTTTTGAAGAATAATCTTCCAGCAGTGTTAGTGCTAAAATTGCCAGATTATCCTTTAATAAGGATCATGTGAAAAAAGCATGTTTCAGGGCTGCAGCGATTATTGCGCATCTGAAAAAGCATGCTTACCAATGTTTAAAAATAATTCCCAGGGACACTTGCCGAGGACAGTCAAATTACAGTCACCATTGTTCCATAGTACATTGTAGCTCAACATCAACAGAAAAGCACTAAAAACAGACTTAAAGGGATAGTAATACTTCGTTTTAACTTTATTTTATTTTGTAGGCATTAAAAATCATGAAGAACGATATAAGTCTTATCTCTCAGACCTTTATGGTTTGAGAGATATTCACAAGCAAAGTTTCCCCCTCCCGCCCCTTTTACCTACTGTAAACAATCTCTTCTCAGATGTGGAATCCAGTCCATAGACCAGACAGATAACAGCAGGGGACAATCTTCTTCCTATGAAAACAATGAAATCCCTGCCCCCCTTGACAAGCTTTTCAGGTTTTTCCCTTTTCTTAATTGAAGATTGTCCCTCTCTGCAGTCTACCTGGGCACCTCCCTTCTGATCTGGCTGAAAAGTGTTACATCAGTAAAAGGGGCGGGAGGGGGATACTTTGCTTGTGAATATCTCTTAAACCATAAAGGTTTGAGAGATAAGACTTATATCATTCTTTGTGTTTTTTTAATGCCTACAAAATAAAATAAAGTTAAAACGAAGTATTACTATCCCTTTAATGCTGTCCTTTTATAGCAAAAAAGAAATTATCCGCACAAAAGAATGATATTATATCCTATAAATAAACAATATGAACGTGTGGGAGCTTATAGTGTTTTAATGGCCAGCACATCACATTTGGGCTTGAAATTATGTTTTAAAACCAGGGACGGAAACAGTGACAGCAGGATCTAGTGACAGGGATTTAAAGAAACAGGGACTGTCCCTAGTAATTTGGGACAGTTGGGAGGTATGCAATATTTCCCATATATCAATGCTGAATTAATTTTTCATGTGTCTCTTTTTAAAGGGATGATCTGGCAATCCTAGAGAGTACCCTTGCGTACTACTCTGGCACTTAAAGGGTTTAAATCCATGGACTGTCCCTGGTAATTTGGGACAGTTGGGAGGTATGCAATATTTCCCATATATCAATGCTGAATGCATTTTTCATGTGTCTCATTTTAAAGGGATGATCTGGCAATCCTAGAGAGTACCCTTGCGTACCACTCTGGCACTTAAAGGGTTTAAATCCATGGAAAAGTGCATAGTTTTCATTTCATTCAAATTGTGCAGTTGGTTTGCCTCAGAATTGCATGTCTGTAGCATGGCGAATAAGGGCCATTGAACAGATTATATTGTGTGCTCTACATCACTGGTGAGAGGGGGTATTAAGAGAGTTCCAAATTGTGGTGCCTGACAGGAAGGGGGCCTGTTTAAAGTGGAACTAACACTTCAAGATAATTTTACTGAATTTGAAAGGGCTTTCAAAATAATCAATGTTTACCTTTTTTATTATTATTTAAAACTATAGTTTATGAGATATTTAGCTTTATTTCTTTGTCAGTGTTCTCTTATTAGCCAGTACTTCTACGTAGGAGGTGGCAGTTGGGATGGAGAGTGAAATGTTAGTGTCTGACATGCCAGGCTGTGCCGGTCCATGCTGCCTAATTTGCATAAACCGCCAAATAAATATAGCTACATAAATATTCATAAACAACAGTTTTAACCATTTGAATGTCAGAGGGTCGCGCAACAGATTGCTTCGCAATGCATTGCACGCACCCTCCCCTCTGACATTTAAGGGGTTAAATGAAGAATGGCTTACATAAATATAGGTGACTTTGAAAGCATATTGAAAATCATCCATCATTATAAAGTGTTAGATTCACAGTAATAAAACAACACTATAAAAGAACAAACTATCCCTTGTGATTGATTTATTAACATATTAGTGACAGCGCTAATAAAACAACTCACGCTGGATGTATAACAATGTAAGCAGTGCTATTTCTCTCATACGGTGGTTAAAACTAAAAAAAAAAAAAACCTTATTCAGCCCAAATTCTTGACATTAATGAACACGTCTCCAAAGAGACAATTCTAGTGTCCCCCAGCTTTCATCATCCCTCACTACACATCATACCATATAGTAGTAAATAAATCACTGCTGATACATCTTTTGAGTGCAGCAAAAGCTTTGATACCACTTCACAGGGGAAAGATAACTTCTCCTCCTGTGTAACAATGGATCGCTAAAGTAAATAAGGTTAAAAATACGGAAGAGTTTGTGTTTACAGGACAAGCAAGATATCAACAAATCTTTAAAGGGACAGTAATATCCCAGAAAAAATCTTGATCGTTTTGTAGTGCTTAAAAAATGCAACTATATGCAACAAATCCTATCTCTCAAACCGCTATGGTTTGAGAGATATTTGCGTTGAAAGTTTCTCGTTTCCTGCTGTCAGCTCTAAACCTTACAGCTGGAGATCTATGTCGGCCGACACGAGGAAGTTCTGCAGCAGAGTAAAATTGTGCGTATTATACCTGAGATTTTACAGGTACATATGAAAAACTGATTGAATATAGATGTGATAATGAACATGAATTAAATTAAATAAAGTTGAATAATAGAAATAATAAAAAAACTTGTGAAATGGAAATGATATATAACTATAATTGAGAATGGAATAATAAAATAAAAATTAAAATGAATTTTATAATGAAAATGAATTGAATAAAATACTGATTAAAAAAACTAAATATCCACACTGTCCACTTTGCTAATACCCTTAAACCAAACATCTAGTGAATCTGTATAGTGTAATAAATGATTAATCTAATCAAATCTAATTTAATCTAAATAGTATCCTGTTCTTCTCTAAAATATACCTAAAATGTATATATAATTCTGTGTATGTGTGACTTTAAAGGAATAGTAATACTTAAAATGTAAAAATATATATGTTGTAGTTTTTATCCCCCTAAGTAAAAAAGGGCACTCCCACTGCTGAGAGGTGTATTATTCAAAAATTATTAGGCTTAAACTTGAAATTGTTAGGTGCAGTATCACAGTGGCCTGAAATTGTACAGTGGCACTGTTGCTACAATATCCTATGGAGATTTATGGTCAACTGACCAGAGCTGTCCATAGGATGGTGTAGCAACAGCACCACTGTACAATTTCAGGCCATGGTGATACTGCACTTGAAAAATTCAAATCTGAGCTGTAATAACTTTTGAATAAAACACTTTTCAGCACTGCATGTTCCCTTGTTTTACTCAGTGTAATAAGCACTACAAAATATGTTTTTTTACATTTTAAGTATTACTATCCCTTAAATTCTACTGTAGTACCCTATATAACTCCAAAGAGTATCTAAACTCTAACTAACTCACTACACATTACCACTGAGTATCTACTACCGCGTTCAGGCCCTGGGGGTGCAAATCGAACAGCGTGAATATCCAAAATGCCTCCCTCATCGTCAAAATTCTATGGCAATCTCTATTTGTGCGATCTATGGATTCTATAGGTATCACTGCCAGTCCTTGAGTGTTACTTTGATGGAATTCTAAAAAATGTCTGGACACACTATGATTAGGAAAAGCATTCCTGATATTGTGCTTGTGTTGGCCCACCCTGGTTCTAAGGCATTGTGTCGTGCGGCCCACATACTGTAGGCCGCAACTGCACATGAGTAGATACATTAGAAACTTAGGGCGAAATGTTCAAAAAGTCGTCATAATGAAAAACTTGTCCGATCATGATTTGGTGGTAAAAGAAGGATAATATTTTCAGAAGTAAATCTGTCACATTTGAAAATTAATCTAAAGAATTAAAAATGATGGTAAGAAGATCTCATTAAACGTTGCCGTTAAAAATTCTGATCTTAAAAACTGTCTTTGATTTTGTCTTTGAAATGAAAATTTTCAAACACTTTTTTTTTGTCTTTGAAACAAAACTTTTCAAAGAAACAAATACATTTTTTTGTCTTTGAAACGCAAAATTGCTTCTTAGTACTTTAATTTGTCTTCTCCAAGTTTAGACCTTTTTTATTATGTTGAGAAAAAAATGACATTAATCAGACAAAAAAATGATGTTTAAAGGGATAGTAATACTTCGTTTTAACTTTATTTTATTTTGTAGGCATTAAAAAAACACGAAGAATGATATAAGTCTTATCTCTCAAACTTTTATGGTTTAAGAGATATTCACAAACAAAGTATCCCCCCCCTGTTCAACCAGATCAGAAGGGAGGTGCCCAGGTAGACTGCAGAGAGGGACAATCTTCAATTAAGATAAGGGAAAAACCTGAAAAACTTGTCAAGGGGGGGCAGGGATTTCATTGTTCTCATAGGAAGAAGATTGTCCCCTGCTGTTATCTGTCTGGTCTTACAACTAGATTCACATCTGAGAAGAGATGGCTTACACTAGGTAAAAGGGGCGGGAGGGGAAACTTTGCTTGTGAATATCTCTCAAACCATAAAGGTTTGAGAGATAAGACTTATATCATTCTTCATGTTTTTTTAATGCCTACAAAATAAAATAAAGTTAAAACGAAGTATTACTATCCCTTTAAGACGGCTTTTTCCCTTTGACAGAGATGGTGGAATTGGATGCAAAAAATGACGGAAACGTGTCTGAAAATTGATGGATCGTGGTGTAACAACTTTTTTATTCTGATTACAGACAATTTCAGTTACCACCACTTTCTGAACATCTCGCCCTTAGAGTTACAGTTGATAAAACTCCCTATCTCAAAGGTCTCTGATGTGACTGTAGATCTAAATTGGGTTATTTAATGTCCTATTTATTGACACGTGAGATATCTATCTGAGCTGCATTTGAAGGAACCCTTCAAATTAGGCCCCAACTGGATATCTCCTTTATCCCCTTGTATTTGAAGGGTATTCTGTACCTTAGGCGTTCTACCATTGATTATTTCTTCCTTTTCATCTTTCTCAAAGATCTAATTCCAGTCTCATTTCCCTTTCTGTTCTTATATACGCTTTTCGTTTTTGTAGGAGCCAAGATATTCTTAAGCGTGGGCGCTCTCCTAAATACTGTCTTGGGATATTTGGGAAGTTCACTAGCCAATAATGGATCTCTCCTCAGTATTCTCCAGTGTCTCTTCAAAATACCAGTGATAGCACCTGCCTCACTGTTAAATTTTATAGCAAACACAGGAGAAGCACGAAAGGTTTCTTTATCAACCCATCTTTGATTTTGTTTTTTAGCGATACCTGTATCTTTATTTCGGGTCGAGGTTCTTATCTGTGCCTTATGGTATGAATCCATAACTAGGGGTCTTGCATATTTTCTTTCAATAAAGTGGTCAATCAATACCTTCGATTGATCATCATAATCTGATAATCGGCTACAGTTTTTTAACCATTTCCTATGGTGACAACTCCTGAAATCCAGGTAGCTGTTCACATCTACCTCCTGAAAAAATGTCTTGGTGGTAATATTCTATTCAATTATTTCTTAGTTTCTTCAAGGCTAGATGTTCTTTTCTTGATAGATTATTTACATTTTTATTCTCCTGCACCCTTTTGTCCATATTCTTTGACTTAGATATTAGATTTTTAAAATCCTCCATCACCAAATTACCAAAGTATCAACATAATTCCCCTTGAAATTAATGGGGACAAATTGTTGGTTTTAGTGTGGAGGGAACTATTCCCTTAAAGGGATAGTAATACTTATAATGTAAAAAAATATATGTTGTAGGGTTTATCCCCCTGAGTAAAACAAGAGTACTCCCACTGCTGAAAGGTGTTTCATTCAAAAGTTATTAATTTTCAAAGTTGAATTTTTTAGGTGCAATATCACAGTGGCCTGAAATTGTACAGTGGCGCTGTTGCTACACACCCTATGGAGATTTATGGTCCCGGGACCAGAGCTGTCCATAGGATCGTGTAGCAACAGCGCCACTGTACAATTTCAGGCCACTGTGATATTGCACCTAAAAAAATCAACTTTGAAAATGAATAACTTTTGAATGAAACACCTTTCAGCAGTGGGAGTACTCTTGTTTTACTCAGGGGGATAAACCCTACAACATATATTTTTTTACATTTTAAGTATTACTATCCCTTTAAGAATATAGTCTTCAGTGGGATCTGATACAGACTCCCCATATACTGCCATACTCTCTTGGGCCAGCTCACTCAAGATCAAATAGTCTTCTGTTATTATTTGTATACCACTCATTTTTATTTCATTCATAGATTTGTTAACATAATATCTCTTAAGAAATCTTGAGAAAGGCTGCCTGGTCAGCCGAAACGTTGATACAATAAATGTTGAAAAGATAAAAACAGCGCAAATGGACTCTTCAAAGTGTAGTATTTTCCAAATTCTTTTTCCCTTCACCTTCACCACGTGCTCCAAATTGGGTACTCACTTTGAAATGAGGTTTTTACTGCCTCCCAGTGTGAATCAGCATTCCTGGTTTAAACCCCAGGTTGGTTCGCACCTCTCTGCACTCTTCCAGGTGTTCTCCACTGTTCACCTTCCACAACCACTGTATATAGTTTCACTATCACCCCCTTATTAAGGGTGTACTAGTATATAGGACACAAAGTGTCTCTATAACAATGTAGTAGTGGAGTAATAATATAATATATAAGTGTATTTTACAGCAAGTGGTTCCAAAATGATATATATAGGAGCACCAAAAGAGAAGGTTAAGTATGAATAATAAAATATATTTATTTAGAGAAAATATCTCAATCTAAAAATCTCAATCTTTTAAAAGGTATCAGCAATGCTAATATAAAAAATATCAGAATAACGCTTGACGCGTTTTGTAAGTCCTGCTTACTTCTTCAAGAGCTTCTGACCAAACTAAGCTCTTGAAGGTGAAGGGAAAAAGAATTTGGAAAATACTACACTTAGAAGAGTCCATTTGCGCTTTTTTTATCTTTTCTGCTTTGTAGTTGCATTATTGGGAATCCCAAATTATTCAGCAGCATTGGACTTTGGAGATTCATCATTGGAAGAATTTAGCTATATCCTCTTGACGGACTATTTGTGAGATTTATTATTTTAAATTATCATATTTTATTTTGGCGCTTCCTAGTATACCCCAGAGTTCGAACTTGTAGTAGTTCCATACTTTAGGGATATACTTATACTGTGTGTGTGTGTGTAGACAATAAATGTTACCTGCTTTCACACTGATCAAAAGTTCCTGCGAGTGCTGTCTCCATTCACCACAAACTGTATGTACATTTTTTTGACTTGAGCACCCAGGCTGGATATATATTGTTACAGAGAGTGCATCCCAAACCCCTACAAGACTATCTATATAGCAACATATATATATATATATATATATATATATATATATATATATATATATATATATATATATAAATAACTTTTTATAAATTCTAAAAAATGTTAACCCATCCTTTAGCGGAGAAGTACGTTTTTCATTTTATAAATAAACATATATTGTAGAGATTTCCAGCTGAGTACACAAGGGTACTCCTATTGTTTCACAATCTATTTTTCTAATGTTATTAAATTTTAAACTTTCTTTTTTTTTTAATATTAACAGTGCTCTCTAGAGTTCAGATTCCAATTAGATATTCTGTTGAGTTCTATGGAAGAGGGGAGTCACTGACAAAAAGTTCTTAACAGAATGTGATAGAAACTGCTGAGTCACTTCCTGTCAGTCTGCACTTTCTAGAAGTAATTATCTTTTTACTCACTTCCAGACAATTTGACCAGTTAGAACTTTTGAATAAGACAAATGACAGCGATGGGGTTGCCCTTGTTTTACTCAACAGGATAAGCTCTATAACATGTAAGTTTTGATAACAAAATTGAGCAACACAGCTGCATATTACCATTGATTTTAAATTAGGCTTGTTACCCTTTGAATGCTAGAAAGGTCTCCTATGTATTGAGTTACAAACCTCTCCAGTAGTGAAGCAGTTAAAATCCCAATTTAACTGTTTGTGTCTCAGAGGAGCATGCAAAGCAATGGGAATTTCTGGAATAATATTTTACCCCTCCCAATGTGCATTTTTTTTGTTCCAGAATTATTGAATAATACTGTCATACTGAGTTAGTACTTACATGGTTTCTTTTCATACTTTTTTCATTAAGAAACCCTCACCAGCAGATGATGCTTATCAGAAAATAAGATTTATTGTAAGACGAGGAATTCCCAATAAAAGAGTGCAGCCAACAGCACAGGAAAAAAAACACACAACGTGTATTCACTAGAATTTCTCTGACCTTGGTTTCTATATGTTCTATCTTCCTGTGATAGGAATTGTGTATGGACTGTTCGCTACCTACACTGCATGATTCTGATAACCCAGAATGGATTTGAGCAGCTCTAAAGCTCTACAATGGAGGATGATCCATTGTTGCATGAAGCTTGGGAAGACTTCTAAGGATGCCATTATTTTGTTTATTAAGTCCTAGAAAGCCACGTAATTTATGGTTATAAACGTGCTTTCCTGCAACTTTACTAGCACTTATTTACTGAAAATAACATTAACTGAACTCTGATAACATACTTGCATCAGAGCTGATGGTGACTAGCAATGGGTGACGTTTGTGAACTGTTGTCATAGATTAGGGGTAGTAAACCTTTGGCACTCAGACTGGTTGGGAATAGTGGGAGTTTCTTGTCTCCAGCTGGAGTTTCAAAGGTTCCCTACCATTGTCATAGATATTTGGATGGAACATGGACAGTCATACAGAAATGTGTATCAGAGTAATTTATCTGCCCTTCTCCCATTGGCTTGACACAACTCTGTATCTACCAATGGCTAAAGACGGAATATGGCTAGCATTAATTTCTTAAAACCTAGTGATGTCAGATGACAGCACTCAGCACACAACGCCCTTCTTGTTACACCATCCACACCCTCTGCCCTTTCCCATCTCAAACCTTTCTATCTTTCCGCTTCCTACCTATGGAACTCCATACCCCTCTCCTTACGTCTAGAACAATCCCCCTCTGTCTTTAAGTCTACCCTGATATCTTATCTTCTGGAGCACTAGGACCATGCACTACCTGTGGCCAAACTCAGCACTTGACACCCTCATACCTTGTTGTCTGTATCCTATTACCCATTTAGACTGTAAGCTCCTTGGGGCAGGGGCCTCTCTCCTATTGTTTCTATGAATGTGGCACTTATTTTATAACCTCTTATTTAGTGTACCATACGTCTATTGTAAGGTACTGTGTGGCGACATATAAAGATATACATACATGACACAAATAAGTCTCATAACTGAGATAACAGTTGCCTTCATTTGTATTAAATGCGTTTTTTAACTCTTTGAATGCTAGAAAGGTCTTTAACTCATTGCAGAGTAATAGGACATTTTTCTCCCTCTGTGGTGCAGATGACTGTTTGCTCTAGAATTGCACCTCTTATCCTTTGTAAAAATGACCCATAATGCTCTTAATTGGACCGATCACCTTGAAAACTTCATTTGAAACTGCCTATTAGTCATGTTAACCAAAATTCCAGCCGGTGTACAGTTTAACCCCTTAACCACATGTGCCGTACTATGACCGTCACGGTCCTTGAAATACTCCAGGGCCGATGACGGTCATAGTACGTCACGTACTTTTTACTTACAGTGCTCTACCGGGAGAGTGTAAGTAAAAATAGGGCCTGAAATTGACCGCTCCAAGATCGGAGCGATCTCTATCAGGCCCCATAGTGACGCGCCGATACACGCAACAGGTCACGTGTACCGGCGTGTCCACGTGGTTCAATGCGGTCCTTATGGGACGGAAACGTCCCAGGACCGCCAGTCACTAAGGGGTTAAAGGGATAGTAATAAAATCAGCTCCAATTAATCTTCATAGTATTTGGGCCATAGAGAGTGTTATTTCAATACTGTCAGAGTTGTAGTTCAAGAGTAATTGAATGATAAAATATCATGCATGCAGATTGCAGTACCCTTGCTGTAACAGTGGCCTTTCATATGCTAATTAAGTATTTTCAGTGATATTTCATATGTTAATGAACTCTGTACTGCACTGGGAGACTTTTACTTTTCCCTGAAATAAAAGTGTGAATATATTTTAAAGGGATAGTAATGTTTCACATTAAAGCAGCTCTAATTAATCTTCATAGTATTTGGACCATGGAGAGTGTTATTTCAATTGACTCCTTCACTGCCGGAGGACAAGAAATATGCTGGAAATCATTGCAACATAGGGAACAAATAAACATATTGATTGATTTGGCCCCATAAGTGCCAGAGAGGTATTCTCTCTGTTACTCAGGGTGTTAAAGGGATAGTAATGTTTCAAAATAAAAGCAGCTCCAATTAATCTTCCTAGTATTTGGGCCATGGAGAGTGTTATTTCAATTCTGTCAGAGTTGTAGTTCAAGAGTAATTCAATAATAAAGTATCCCCCCCTTTTACTCCTCAGAGCAGCAAAACTGTCCGGATGGATCACAGAGAGGGACAATCTTCAGTGATCATAAGGAAAAGCCTGAAAAACCTGTCAAGGGGGCAGGGTTTTCTTTATGGTTGCACTAAGAAAATTGTATCCCCTTTCCACCCCTTTTATCTAGTGTAAGCCGCCTCCCCTCAGATGTTTAATCTGGTCACTTGAAGACAAGATGCAGCAAGAGACAATCATCTTACTGTGATCATAAGGAAAACCCAGCCCCCTTGACAGGTTTTTCAGGTTTTTCCTTATGATCACTGAAGATTGTCCCTCTCTGTGATCCATCCGGACAGTCTTGCTGCTCTGAGGGGAGCAGTGTTACATCAGTAAAAGGGGCAGGAGGGGGATACTTTATCATTCAATTACTCTTGAACTACAACTCTGACAGAATTGAAATAACACTCTCCATGGTCTAAATATTATGAAGATTAAATGGAGCTACTTTTATTGTGAAACATTACTATCCCTTTAAACCTCTGACTACCAGAGAGGTATGCAACGCATTGCATTGAATACCTCTCTGGCACTCATGGGGTTAAATCAATCGATATGTTTTTTTTTTCACTATGTTGCAATGATTTCCAGCATATTTCTTGTCCTCCAGCAGTGAAGGAGTCAATTGCGGAAACCATTTAAATGCTTCAGTAATCCCCACTGAATGCGGAATGGTTATGTTTTGTTGTGTAGATGGAAAATTACCACATTCACTGTACAGAATGTCCTGGCTCAACTGAGCACTTGTTTCAGACAAGACTTTGTGCTCTGCTGGTGCCCTAAGACAGCTAAAAGCCCCCATGTGGGTAAATAGCAATTTGGTTCTGTAACATGTTAAATTGATGCAAAGATCATGGAGCGGGGAAAACAGATTCTCTTCTCTGAGAGCTTCCATGTACACTGAATGCGCGTGAACTGCATTGCTTCACCCAGACGCAGCTAGATTGACTTGCACTCAAATGCTTCGTATGACAGGAGCATCGTCAAGTCATCCTTCCCCCAAATCCCCCCCAACCCCCTCCCCAAAAGATACTCACTCACCTTGGATGGGTTGAAAAGGCCACAGCATTTTATTATAAACATATAATGAACATTGATGTTTTAACTTTATTAACAATGACAATACAAACAAATAACCATTCCCACCAAAGAACCTAGAGCTTGCCAGTAAACCATCATTGTCTGTCTATCCTCATCTAATAAATACGTGCATCTTCTAACACAGCTTGACTGAGGGCCATGCCACCATACACCCTAGCTATCTGAATGTCGCAAATTATAGTCCAACAGACGTACACCATGGACATAGAGGCCCATGCCCATGAGTCATGATACAGTACCATCACCACCAAACCCGTGCTTTTATCCAGTAAGCACTCCGCCATGCTGTGACAGAAAACAGACCAAGCAATTCCAGGCCACCTAAAGACCCATATCTCCAAAACTCATTTTGCCACCACCGCCTCTTCCCTGCCATTGCCTACCACGAGGTAACAGAACCCAGGCATGTAGGGGCGGGCAGGGAACACCTCACTATGCTGCTGCTTCACACAAAATGGCGCAGGACCACAATTCCCTGCAGCCAGTACTTGCTGCACACCACCTCCTCCATGGCATGTCATCCCTCCTTCCTGCCTGACACGCTCTGTCAGGACACCTCTGCCTATAGTCTGCTCCTTTCACAGGGTTCCCATTCTTCTCTCTCCTTTATAAAGCTGCAATTTTCTTTCCATCCCTAAAGGACAGGTATGCGGAGGAAGAGCTGGTTCCCTTGGCCTCACCCATGACCACACCCCCACTCCTCATATGACCCAGTCCCATCCACTGTTTCTTGATATGTAAAATACCTTTGGCCTATAATAAGCACGGACATAAACAATAGCTTTAAACCCCTTTAAATGTATTGAGAAGGGGTATGAACCTGGTGCAGGGAAATGGTGATTGCTCTGGCCACACCCACAATTCAGAATATGGGTGTGGCCTTACGGTTGAGGCACCACCCCTCATGATTTGTAGCCCTAGGAAGTTGCCTACTCTGTCTATTGGGAAATCTGGCCCTTTGTGGAGGCGCATACCTCCCAAGTGTCCCTCTTTAGGAAGGACAGTCCCTCTTTGAGACTCAAATCCCTCTGTCCCTCTTTTCTACCCTGGTGTCCCTCTTTTTAGGACATCAGAATGAGTGGTGTGTATATTAGTCTATCACATTGCTCCACAGCAATGAAATTCACATAAATGTTTAGTTAATCTTCAGTATATGTGTTTGTTAATGAATCTGTATAAATAAAATACTTTGGTCTTGCTGTAAATCCTTTTTTCAGTTACACAAAGAGGTGTCAATAGGTCACAAAGTAACCTAAAAATTCCCCGCCCACCAGCCATGTCCCCAGAAAAACCACCTAAAACTCAAGTGTCCGTCTTTGGCCTTTTGAAATGTTGGGAGGTATGGAGGCGGACATGCAGTTCCTGCCAATGTTTTTCAAACTGAAGTAGGCAGAGTGTACAGGCCTAATTAAATAGATAGTAATACTTGCTTTTAATAAAGTTTACAGATGAAAGAAGTTACATTTGTTATACATCAGAGCTTACAATTAAGTATAGTTATACTGGGGTACCATAGAGCTTACAAGGGAAATGGTTCATACCACTAGTGCATTTGGATTGCAGCTCTGTGGAATCACTTGTGTACCTACATTTCAATGGTAAGCTCTGTGGTATCACTAGTGTAACTCTACTTCCAGCAGCAAGTGGGAAATTGAGTGAGGCAGTGGCCTACCACCCCAGACATATGACCATCCCAGGGGACAATTCCCCTCCCTGCCCCTCAGGCCAACCCTTGAACAGTCCCAGTTTTACAGAAAGGAACCTGGCAAGATGGACACAGAGGAGAATACATTAGGGTGACCACGGGTCCCGGAACGTCTGGGACTGTCCCTTATTTCAGGGCTATGTCCGGCGTCCCGGGTCATCTTCAACCGGGACAATGAAGTGTCCCGGAATGAAGCCAAGCCGCCCTGGATGTCAGCCTGCAAGTGGTGTGTCACATCATGGACGCCGCGAGGGAGCGCTTGGTAGCGCTCCCTCGCGGCGTCCATGATATGACACACCGCTTGCAGGCTGACATCCAGGGCGGCAATGCAGCTTACCTGATCTCCTGGAGGCAAGCGCTCTAGTAATACAGAGCGCTGGGAGATGACATCATCTCCCAGCGCTCTGCATTACTGAGCACAGCGCGCGGGAGCTTCAGGTCTGTGCCAGAGGAGGCACAGACCACTTTCCACACCGCTACACTACCAGGGACTCAAGGTAGGGCATGAAGGGGCAACTAGGGTGACCACGTCCCGGAATGGCAGAAGGGAAATGTGGTCACCCTAGAATACATAAATATAGCTGCTTCTCCCCAGACAGTAAGGATAAGGGAAGTCTACAACTAATTAGCAATGAGTTGGAGGCCTTACTGGTATTCCAGGGGTAAAAAGCCTCATCAAATCACTTGGGATTTTCAACCCCCCCCCCCCCCAACACACACACACACGGTGCACTTGATCGACCAATGACCTCTGTACAAGTGACAAATGCTGATTTTTAATCATTTTAAATATGTAAGCTACATTTTTTTGCATTGAACCTATGATTACGTACCAGTAAGATGTATTTCTATTGTATCAAATATTTTGTGTATGCAGACTTGTCAGAGCTTTTAAGATGCTAAAAAAAAGATGCAGTTTTAATTATCTAGAGAATAGTTCCCTGTTCTTAACATTCTATGATCTTGTCTAATGTGTGCCTATTCTTTGATCTCATTTGTGTTGTTTATTGCCAGTCTACAATCATTGGCAGAGTGCAACAAAAGCTGAGGTCCCATTAGCAATGCATTTTTTGGTGATGTGTCCAAACTATTCAGCTGAAACTAATTTGATTTTTTAATTTTAAAAATTACCAAATTAAAACAAAAGTCAAATTCGGCTGGAAATAAAGAGCACAGGAGCATTTGTGTTAAGTTCAGGTGTAAATCACTAAGTTACTTATACCTGAAAATGGAACTTGTAGGTTGGTGTATTAATAAGGAACATTTCTGGGACATAGCAACTGCAAAGAAGTGATCAAATAAACTCCACCAACTTTTCCATTGGTTTAAAGAGATAGTAGTGTTTCACAATAAAAGCAGCTCTAATTAATCATCATAGTATTTGGACCTTGGAGAGTGTTATTTCAATTCCGTCAGAGTTGTAGTTCAAGAGTAATTCAATGACAAAGTATCCCCCTCCCGCCCCTTTTACTGATGTAACACTGCTCAGCCAGATCAGAAGGGAGGTGCCCAGGTAGACTGCAGAGAGGGACAATCTTCAATTAATATAAGGGAAAACCTGAAAAACTTGTCAAGGGGGGCAGGGCTTTCATTGTTCTCATAGGAAGAAGATTGCCCCCTTCTGTTATCTGTCTGGTCTATGGATTGGATTCCACATCTGAGAAGAGATGGCTTACACTAGGTAAAAGGGGCGGGAGGGGAAACTTTGCTTGTGAATATCTCTCACACCATAAAGGTTTGAGAGATAAGACTTATATCGTTCTTCATGTTTTTTTAATGCCTACAAAATAAAATAAAGATACAATGAAGTATTACTATCTCTTTAAATAGGGATTTACACCCTTTAAATGGTAAAGAGGTATTTAATACATTGTCTAACATGTTTTAAACTGGTTCAGCATCGTGAAGATGAGAATATTGCAAAATCAAACAAACACAAACAAATACAAATACAGTGTTAGCCATTATCGAAAAAAAATTACAAGCTTATTATTTACTTAGTAAATGAAACACTTCTTTTTTGAGAAATGGCCATATAACTGATAAAGGGATTGGAGGATCTGAGTTATAAAGTGAGACTAGCCAAAATGGGTTTGTTTACATTAGAGAAGAGACGTCTAAGGGGTGATATGATTATGATTTAACAAAGGGCTTATAATTTGAAGTCTTTTGCTACTAGCCAGACCTGAAAAGTTACTCGCCACTGCAAGCCATAACATACCCACCAGGGCTGAATTTCTACTCGCCAGGGCTAAATTTTCACTCGCCATTAGCTAATGGCAAGTGTTAAATTTTAACACATATATTCAAGGTCAATACAAATAACTCTCCAATAAATTATTTTCTCAAAGAGCTGAGCAAAGAATGAGAGGCCATCCATTAAAAACAGAGGAATAGAATAGAGGGGTTTTTTTTTACAGTAAAGGTGGTAAAGGTATGGAATTTTGTGCTGTGCTAGCAGATACTGTAACTGCTTTCAAAAAAGCAATGGATGCCTATCTAGCACAGAGCAATATTGAAAACTATGACAGTTGGCTTCAATGCAGATAGATTGTTCATCCAGGGAAAATTCTGACTGCCATTTGGAGTCAGGAAGGAATTTTTTTTTTAACCATTTGGGGCTAAATTGGAAATGGCTTCAATGGGTTTTCTTTTTATTGTTGCCATCCTCTGGATCAGCAGGGGTGATTAGACGTGGGCTGGAATTGATGGTGCATGTTTTTGTCAGCCTCATTAACTATGTTACGATATATATATATATATATAAATATATATCAATCAGTGATTCTCAACCAGGGTACAGTGGCACTTTGGTGTGCCACGAATATTAATTTAGGGTGCCCCTTATTTTGTTCAAAGCCTTGGATAAAAATGAAAATACTCATTTTTAAATGTATATTTATGGAAACTATTATGCACAATATGTTTATTTTTGTTAAATGATTGTAAAACCAAACATTAATTGCATATTTATGTATAGTACCTTTCATTATGCCCTTGATAATTTACATAAAATATGTGAGGTGTGCCCCAAAAATTCCAGTTTACATGATAGGGGTGCCTTGACTGAAGAAAGATTGAGAACCACTGATATATAGATATGATATATAGATATATATATCTATATGTAGATATATACATATATATATATATATATATATATATATACAGGGCTCAAAATTTCCACTCACCACTAGCCAATGGCGAGTGAAAATTTAGCCCTGGTGAGTAGAAATTCAGCCCTGGTGGGTATGTTATATCTTGCAGTGGTGAGTAACTTTTCAGGTCTGGCTAGTAGCAAAGGACTTCCAATTTTAAGCCCTATATATATATATCCCTCTCGAACACAAAGAGTTACCCCATTGCCCTCAATAACTTTCTATCATAACAAGGGCCACAAGAGGCAAATCCAACACAGTTCAACTTTTAGAAACTTTTACAAATGAAACCCTGCAATCTACACTGTGAATTTCCACTGACACAAAAAGGCAATATAAATCCTTCCAACTTTCATGTGCAAATACATTCTTTAAACTCCCAGCTTTATACCCATCTCTTGTGAAATGAAAAGGCCAATATTATTGAACAACTTCCCTTGCTCGGCAAAAAATTGCACTGACATCATGGATTTTCTTTTTTGTCTCTCCTTTTTTCCTCCTTCTTTGAGTTGTTTTGTGCAGAGCTGATGGACTTGTGAGCAGTAAATTGCATTCAATTAAAATCTCGGTTGATACTACATAAGGATAACTAACAACAGGCAATTATGCCATTTAACAGCTGTTAAGTGCTGCTAATTGGATTCAACAGAAAAACGTAGTGGAGAATATGTTGTCAACACAAATGAACAAACCATTGCATACAAATAATCATGAAGATGAATTAAAATGCAATGCAATGTGTATTGAGGGGAGAACTACGGGACGTATGTTCAAAGAAGTAGAGAAGTAGCTGTTTGTAAGTACGATGTTGTTCGGCTCAGTAATATATTCTGAGAGTCTTGGTTGTGATTGGAAATATGTCGTTGAAGTACGATTCCTGGCTGAAATTGTCCCTTGTAACGACGAAAATGTGGCATTTCCTCCACTTTTTATTAACGTACTGTCATACCGTTCTTTCTCGCGGGTCGTTGGTCCGTACGGGCGTGTCGGCGCTTCTGGGTTCGGGCGCTGGTCTCGTCGGCTGTCTCGTGAGCTTGACAGCCGCGCATGCGTGGTAGGGGTTTTTCCGGGTGTTTCCGGGTTTTTTCATTACAGGCCGGCCTGACGTCAGACACAGGTCAGCCTATATATTGGCAGGCACACTGAGCTTCGGTGCTCAGTTTATTGAGTTCCCCGTGGTAGTTATTGCGGGTTTTTCTTGTCCCAAGCTCCAGGGATTTCCTCTAGCCCCCTTTAGAGTCTTCTGGGGTCATATATATATTTATAGTCTCCCTGCCTAGTTCTCTCCCGTGGGTTTTTATTTGGGGGATATTTTCCTTTCTGTTTTTGTACTTTTCCCCAGCCTAGCTGGTTCTCTTCATCTTCTTCTATTTCATATCATATTTAGCAGCCTGCTACCCTCTGTGCTTATCTTGCACAGTGAAGTTTTCAGGCTGCTTACATTCCTACCCTTACACGTACAAATTCTGTCATTTGCACAACATTTTTTGGTTGTTGTATACGACAATTTTCTTTACCCCTATACGATGCTGGCGAATAGTTTAGCCACGCTCTTACCCTGCTCCTTTGCCCGGCAATTCTGGTATTGTGCCGTACACAACGGACATTACTAGATATTTGTCGTATATTCTATAGAAAATATATTGTTCGTGCATACATAACTTATTTTTTTTGTTCATTCAACATATTTTTTGGTCTTTATCCCTTTGAACATATGGCCCATTGTTTTCAAAGACTGATATCCAAAACAATTTATGGAATAAAGATGTATAGAATTTATGTTATGTGATACTTTACCCAGCCTTCTGCTATTACAGTTGCATGGGACAGGAGTGTGCTCCTCTCAGATATTGTTGGACTACAACGTCCATCACTCTCAGATGGATGATGATGATGTGACTTGTAATCCAACAAAAACTGGAGGGAAGGAGGTTGTCAACCCCTTCCTGCCAGTGTAGCAATATATTTAGAAAGAGTACATATTTATCATTATTGGGGTGCCAACGTTTTTGGTGTCTCTCTGATCTGATAGGATAAAAAAAACTCAAGAAACCGCTCTTGATTTACACTGGGTATTAAAGGGATAGTAAAGTTTCATAATAAAAGCAGTTCTAATTAATCATCATAGTATGTGGACTTTGGAGAGTGTTATATCAATACTGTCAGAGTTGTAGTTCAAGAGTAATTCAATGAAAGTATCCCCCTCCTGCCCCTTTTACTGATGTAACACTGCTCAGCCAGATCAGAAGGGAGGTGCCCAGGTAGACTGAAGAGAGGGACAATCTTCAATTAAGATAAGGGAAAAATCTGAAAAACTTGTCAAGGGGGTCAGGGCTTTCATTGTTCTCATAGGAAGAAGATTGTCCCCTTCTGTTATCTGTCTGATCTATGGACTGCGTTCCACATCTGAGAAGAGATGGCTTACACTAGGTAAAATGGGTGGGAGGGGAAACTTTGCTTGTGAATATCTCTCAAACCATAAATGTTTGAGAGATAAGACTTATATCGTTCTTCATGTTTTTTTAATGCCTACAAAATAAAATAAAGATAAAACAAAGTATTATTATCCCTTTAAAGAAAGGATTCCCCATTGTGTGATAAGATATTACCAGCCATCAGTGGAAAGGAATTTCTCCTCGCTAGTGTTGAGCGAGCACCCCGATGCTCGGGTGCTCGGATGCTCTGACCGAGCACCCCCTGAGGCTCGAGTGCTCGGCCGAGCACCCGAGCCCCATTGAAATGAATGGGGCGACACCAGGCACCCCCTGCTCTGATGAGGGGAGGGTGCCTGGTCAATGCCCCCTTCATCTCCGCTATGCCCCCTTCATCTCCGAATGCCCCCTTCAGCTCCGCAATGTCCCCCTTCAGCTCCGCTATGCCCCTCTTCCACAATGTGCCCCTTCAGCTCCGCTATGCCCCTCTTCCACAATGTGCCCCTTCATCTCCGCTATGCCCCTCTTCCACAATGTCCCCCTTCATCTCCTCTATGCCATAGAGGAGATGAAGGGGGACATTGTGGAAGAGGGGCATAGCGGAGATGAAGGGGCACATTGTGGAAGAGGGGCATAGCGGAGATGAAGGGGCACATTGTGGAAGACGGGCATAGCGGAGATGAAGGGGGACATTGTGGAAGAGGGACATAGAGTCTATGCCCCTCTTCCACAATGTCCCCCTTCATCTCCGCAATGCCCCCTTCATCTCCGCAATGCCCCCGTACCTCCAGTCCCTGGTGGTCCAGCGGAGCGTCTTCGGATCTGTGCCTCTTCCGGCACAGATCCCCGCCACCCGAACATGGCGGGAGAGCACATGGCGGTACTCGACGAGTACCGCCATGTGCCGAGCAGAGAGATGCTCGAGCCGATCCGAGCATCGGCCGAGCACGCTCGCTCATCACTACTCCTCGCCTCTCATCTGTATAACCAACAGAGACTGTGGTGTCTTTGGACATGCTAAGAAATGGATGGGGGTGGGTTTTGTGCGATCATATCATTTAGCCAATAGGAAAGAAGGAGGATGGGCTAGAACATAAGTATAAAAGTACTGAGTACCAGCTGCTCTGGCTGACTCATCCAGCCCCTCCTATGTCAACCTTCCTATCCCCCTTTTGCTTTCCCCTTTCTCTTCTGTTTGTTAACTTGTAGCTGGACTCATCAAAGTTTTGCTGAACCTTGAAATAACATTGGTTTTAACTGTACGTAACTGTTAATGCAATAAGGGGGGAAAAAGGGAAATTGGTTGCCTAGTTTAGCTAAGGAGGGATTGCACTTTAGAATATAATCCTCTGTATGTTAGCTGTCTTTATAAATACTGCCTAAGGCAGACGGATCACTGGAATTTTGTTTCTGACTGAGAATGGTGTATTTTGTCACAAACTATTATTGTTCCCCAACTGAACTGGGTGTGCTGACTCATAATTGATGTGTTTCATTTCAAACTACTACCCGTCATGTGTTGAAAACTCGTTCACCATGAGCCAACCGGTGGTTACTAGTTCACCAGCTTCAATTATTAGATTTAGAAACTGACATTTATGAAGAAGAGGGGGAGAGCAATATACTATATCTGATAGGCTTCTTTCTACCATAATATGCAGTGACCATTCATAAATTGCCTTTGGATATTTATGAATGATCATGCATGTTCCCTGTTTAATGTAAACTACAGTAGGCAAGCCAGAGAAACATACTAGAAATCATAAGCAGGAATTTCAGTGCAGAAATATGTTTTCATTCGTCATTTAGCTTTCCTCTTTTAAGCTTAGTAAAGATTAACATAATTGTATATATTTTTTTTATAAATTATTATCTTAAAGGACCTGTAAATTTTACTATGAAAAATTGTTGTCCAAAATGCTTTTTTTTCTAGTATTCAACCTAGACAATAAATATATGTTTATTGTGTGATTGGTCTGAGAAACATGCGGTTATATACACACAAGGCCATTCTAACCAGTTGGATATTTTTGTGTTTGTCTCAGCTGTCAATGTGCCAAGCGGAATGTGTGACCTGTTATTAGTCTCATTGGTTGGTTATGGCCACATGACTTAGACTTGAGTTATGATTGGATCTCAGGTGGCTATGTCCCTGAATTATCATTGGCAGCTGACGGACACACATCCCTCATCTGATTGGTCAAGTGGAGTAATTCTCTATGGCTGCTGTGTTTGAAATTTGCCCATTAATAAGCATGTAGCATGCAGCCGTGTGAAAATGTGCATCGAGTTTGTATTCTAGTTGTTTTTAAATTGATTCAATAAAACTCAGGGATTTTGCATAAGGTCTGTGCTTTTCCTATCCTTGAAGTATAGATCTCATAGTAAGTGATAGAAACATCACCATCTGGTATAGAGAAATGGTACAAGGAAAAACACTAAAAAAATACCATCTGGTGCATAGTAAGGGGACAGGGAAAATAAAATATATTTCTGCTTCTGTTCTTGTGGATATTGAATTTCAGATCCAAGGCTACTACCCTCTATGTGTTCAGAGAAAGACAGACAGGCAGGCAGATAGATAGATAGATAGATAGATAGATAGAGAGAGAGAGAGAGAGATAGATAGATAGATAGATAGATAGATAGATAGATAGATAGATAGATAGATAGAAGCAGGTATTCATATACATCTCTAAATGTGGCCTAAGCTTCATAATACAATGACAGCAGTATATTTTTCTGAAGACTGGGTCAGAGACAACAGTTAGAACAGACTCATCTGCTGTTTAGTGCATTCCTCTTCATGACCCTGTCACCTGCTGAGCAGCTGATTTACGATCAGCGAAAGACTAAATGGAATAGTTAAATATTAGACTTTATCATGCTGTTTTAGAGGAAGCAACGTGTCAAAGCAAGTTGTTCTTTTATTAACAAGTAAACTTTTTCAATACTAGCCATATGGTTTATTGTTTAATATAAACAAATAAATGTATAAATATAAATTTGATTAACTCACCTGTGCTCCTCAAATACTGGCAGACCCGGCAGGGGGCTGAAACATTGATTATGTTTTTGAGACCCTTTTATGTATTCAGAATCCTGTGAGTGCGCCTGTTCTTTATTTGTGTATTTTGCTATGGCTGCACCAAGTAAATTGACAGCTGGTGACTATTTTATCTATATATATAAAAGAAGACTTTGTGCCTGGCAAAACACACCCAGGGGCAGCAGTAAGGAGGAGTTACTGCTCCCATTGGGTGATTCAATGGGGGAGTGATTTTTGCCCCCCCCCACTATCCAGCCCGCCCATCACTATCTAAGCCACGCCCCCAATAACACAACATAAAACACAAGTGTCCCTCTTTGGCCATTTGAAATGTTGGGAGGTATGTTACTTACACTGCTCACACTGTATGTATGTATGTTCTGATTTGCATTTGTGTGTCACTGTTTGTGTCAGTGCATGTGTGTGTATGTTTGTTTGTTGCATGCTTCTCTATCACTGTGTGTCCCCCTGTATATGTATGTGTTTGCACATGTCTGTGTATCACTGTGTGCACCTTTCTGACACGTACACACCTACGCCATATTTCACTATCATAACATTTATCTAAAAAAAAACAAAAAAAACATTCCCTGCATAACATGACAGGCAATGCCGTCCCAGATTGCTAGTATATATATATATATATATATATATATATATATATATATATATATATATATATATATGTATATATATATATATATATATATATATATATATATATATATATATATATATATATATATGTATATATATATATATATATATATATATATATATATGTATATATATATATATATATATATATATATATATATATAGAGAGAGAGAGAGAGAGAGAGAGAGAGAGATAGATAGATTGATAGATAGATAGATAGATAGATAGATAGATAGATAGATAGATAGATAGATATGTGATAGATAGATAGATAGATAGATAGATAGATAGATAGATAGATAGATATGTGATAGATAGATAGATAGATAGATAGATAGATAGATAGATAAGATAGATACATAGATATGAATAGATGGATAGATAGATAGATAGATAGATAGATAGATAGATAGATAGATAGATAGATTGATAGATAGATGTTTCCCTATTTGTATAAATATGTAGCTTTGCTCTGTTTATTCTATCCAGGACATACTTAAAACAAACAAGAGAAATCTCATTATAACTTTTCTGGTAAAACAACATCATGCACTCACTGAATGCAATTTCTGTAGAGAGAGCATGTCATGAAGAGGCATGCACTAATCACAGAGGACACTGCTTTGACCCATGCACTTAAAAATATACAGTCAGTTTTATAGGAATTTGTCTACAAATTATGAAATGCAGAACATTTTAAAAGTTACCGAAGATATACATACATATATATTTTTTAAAAGTGCCTGGATTTTAATATCACAGTACTTTCAGGATAAGCGTACACAAAAAAAATATTAATTTGATAACTATCCCCGATTTAGGTAATGACATAAATGTTTGCATGATTAAAAGTAGCAACAATCTGTGTCACACTTTCCTTAAAGAGATAGTAATACCTAGATGTAAGAAGGTTTAATATTCATATCAAAAAAATAAATGAAATGTAGTAAATATCGTTGCTTAAATGTGTATATTATAAGATTTATAAGCTTTTAAAGTCCCTCCCTCCACTTTTACAGTTTTCAGTGCTCTAGCTGACAGATCTAGATTCTGGTTGTGTGACCGAAAGGCTCTTCAGCAGAGCCGACATAGCATTAGCTACAAAAATATACTTAAAGGGACACTGACGTACCATAAAAAAATCTTCTAGTTTTGTAGAGGATAAAATAAGAAACTACTTGCCACAAATCTTATCTCTCAAACCGCTATAGCTTGAGAGATATTTACATTGAAAGTTCCCCCCTCCCCTTTTCTTGACTTCAGCGCTGTGCTGGCATCAGGAGATCCCGGTCCTGGGACCAGACTGGAGCTCTGCAGCAGAGCCAAAATCGCGTTATTTCAAAAGAATTACTTCATTGGAAAGGTCTACAAAGTGTACCTGGTTTGCAAGCACACTTTGTAGACCGTTCCAAAGAAGTAATTAATTTTAAATAACCCTATTTCGGCTCTGCTTAAGAGCCTCCTCAAGTTGTACGACTCGAACCTCCTGCTGTCAGCTTTACAGCTGACATCAGGAGAAGGGGAGGGAGGGGGAACTTTGAATACCTATATCTCTCAAACCATAGCGGTTTGAGAGATGGGAATTGCAGCACATAGTTTATTATTTTATCCCCTACAAAACTAGAAAAAAATTTTATGGGACATTCCTGACCGTTTAATTAGAACTGTCTACAAAGTGTCCATGCCTCCCAGGCACACTTTGTAGACTGTTCTAATGAAGTATTACTTTGTAGATAATGCTATGTCGGCTCTGCTGAAGAGCCTTTCTGTCGCACGACCAGAATCTTGATCTGTCAGCTACAGCACCGAAAACTGTAAAAGAGGAAGGAGGGAGGGACTTTAAAAGCTTATCAATCTTAAAATATACACATTTAATCAACTTGATTTACTGCATTTCATTTACTTTTTTTGATATGAACACTATTAAACCTTCTTACATCCAGGCATTACTATCCCTTTAACTTTTTAACTAAACCCTATTACATTTTCCTCTGATACACAGAGTAAGTAAGGTGGTGAGATAGCTCAGTGGTAAAGTCCCTCACTAAGGAGCCTATTCCAACCGCAAGGTTGCAGGGTCAACTCAACCTTTCATCCTTCCGAGGTCGATAAATGAGTACCATTAATTGGGTAATAATAACACCTATTATTTCAGCTGCCGATTTGGTTAATTCTGAGAGCGTGCGCTGAAAGCGCTTTGAGTCCCACTGGGAGAAAGGCGCTATATAAATACTAGTTATTATTATAAGGTTTCCTTTCCTTCTTGCGCTACATGAAGTTGACGGTTCTTATCTCACACAGTGGAATTTTTCCCCATGGTGATGTCACAGACTAGTCTAATAGAGGTCTGTGTATGATCTCTCATGCAGATAACTTAACTAAAGGGAAGACCTGTCACAGGCAGATTTAATGATCTTGTTCTAAGAGAGCTGTGGTGTTGATGACATCCCCTGTCTGGTGAGAAACAGGACAAAGTGCTCTTAGCAAAAGAAGAGAGACTCACAGCCCGAGGATGGGTCAAATACATTATAGAAAAAGAGTTAATTATCAGCTAAAAATGCATAACTGACACTGAAAAGTGAAATCTAAAGAAAAAGCTTAATCTGGGGTCAGTCATCAATGTCTCTTTAGAACATTAATAGGGAGAAGAATATTATCTTTTGTGCGACTGAATATTTCCAGCATTGAAGATATGGAATTATATATATTTCTTCTTATTATTTTCTTCTGCAAATTCATTAAAGGAACATTAACATCTCCTAATAATAAAATACCGTAAAATCTCAGGTATAATACGCACCTGTGTATAATACACAGGTGTATATTATACCCAAGATTTAGGGGAAAACAAGAGTACCTATATATAATACGCACCCTTGTTTTCCCCCTTACGAAAAAAAAAATGTATGGCTGTCAGTATCGTCCTTCCCTCCCCGGCGCTATCCGCTTTCCAAATAAAGCTTACTATGTTCCACTGAGAACCCAATTGCAGCCAATAGAAGAGAAGGCAATCTCTATCTGTGTAAATACACAGGTCAATACTAGTGTTGAGCGAGCATGCTCGGCCGATGCTCGGATCGGCTCGAGCATCGCTCTGCTCGGCACATGGCGGTACTCGTACGAGTACCGCATGTGCTCGCCCGCCATGTTCGGGTCTCCTCCCCGCACGTTTTGCGGCTGCTGCGCAGCCAATAAACGTGCAGGGAGGCTCTGACATCGGTGTAATGCCAGCAGCCATGTTGGCTGCTGGCATTACACTGATTGGCTGGCCAGAACCCGTGGTCAGGTGCTGTATAGCACCTGACCAGCGAGTTCGGCTCAGTCTGAGCCAGGGAGAGCTGAGGATAGGAAGGGAAAGGCAGTGTAGGGAGGAAAAAAACAAAAATTGTGAAAAAAAAAGAACCAAAAGTCCTTTTTAGGACTACTGTGTGTGGGGGCAGCAGGTTATTTGGTGTGGGGGGAAAAAAAAAAAAAAAAAAAAAAAAAAAATATATATATTCTGTTTAGTGTGCAAAGTTGCAGATTAGAGCACATTCTGTTTAGTGTGCACAGTTGCAGATTAGAGCACATTCTGTTTAGTGTGCAAAGTTGCAGATTAGAGCACATTCTGTTTAGTGTGCAAAGTTGCAGATTAGAGCACATTCTGTTTAGTGTGCAAAGTTGCAGATTAGAGCACATTCTGTTAAGTCTTCAAACTAAAATATCAAAGTCACGTATTCCATTCAGTGTGCGTCGCCGCAGTTTAGCAGCACATTCTGAGTACTGTGCAGAGTTGCAGAATAGGAAGAAATACTGTTAAGTCTTCAAACTAAAATATCAAAGTCACATATTCCATTCAGTGTGCTTCGCCGCAGTTTAGCAGCACATTCTGTGTACTGTGCAGAGTTGCAGAATAGGAAGAAATACTGTTAAGTCTTCAAACTCAAATATCAAAGTCACATATTCCATTCAGTGTGCTTCGCCGCAGTTTAGCAGCACATTCTGTGTACTGTGCAGAGTTGCAGAATAGGAAGAAATACTGTTAAGTCTTCAAACTAAAATATCAAAGTCACATATTCCATTCAGTGTGCTTCGCCGCAGTGTAGCAGCACATTCTGTGTACTGTGCAGAGTTGCAGAATAGGAAGAAATACTGTTAAGTCTTCAAACTCAAATATCAAAGTCACATATTCCATTCAGTGTGCTTCGCCGCAGTTTAGCAGCACATTCTGTGTACTGTGCAGAGTTGCAGAATAGGAAGAAATACTGTTAAGTCTTCAAACTAAAATATCAAAGTCACATATTCCATTCAGTGTGCTTCGCCGCAGTGTAGCAGCACATTCTGTGTACTGTGCAGAGTTGCAGAATAGGAAGAAATACTGTTAAGTCTTCAAACTCAAATATCAAAGTCACATATTCCATTCAGTGTGCTTCGCCGCAGTTTAGCAGCACATTCTGTGTACTGTGCAGAGTTGCAGAATAGGAAGAAATACTGTTAAGTCTTCAAACTCAAATATCAAAGTCACATATTCCATTCAGTGTGCTTCGCCGCAGTTTAGCAGCACATTCTGTGTACTGTGCAGAGTTGCAGAATAGGAAGAAATACTGTTAAGTCTTCAAACTCAAATATCAAAGTCACATATTCCATTCAGTGTGCTTCGCCGCAGTTTAGCAGCACATTCTGTGTACTGTGCAGAGTTGCAGAATAGGAAGAAATACTGTTAAGTCTTCAAACTAAAATATCAAAGTCACATATTCCATTCAGTGTGCTTCGCCGCAGTTTAGCAGCACATTCTGTGTACTGTGCAGAGTTGCAGAATAGGAAGAAATACTGTTAAGTCTTCAAACTCAAATATCAAAGTCACATATTCCATTCAGTGTGCTTCGCCGCAGTTTAGCAGCACATTCTGTGTACTGTGCAGAGTTGCAGAATAGGAAGAAATACTGTTAAGTCTTCAAACTCAAATATCAAAGTCACATATTCCATTCAGTGTGCTTCGCCGCAGTGTAGCACCACATTCTGTGTACTGTGCAGAGTTGCAGAATAGGAAGAAATACTGTTAAGTCTTCAAACTAAAATATCAAAGTCACATATTCCATTCAGTGTGCTTCGCCGCAGTGTAGCAGCACATTCTGTGTACTGTGCAGAGTTGCAGAATAGGAAGAAATACTGTTAAGTCTTCAAACTAAAATATCAAAGTCACATATTCCATTCAGTGTCTTTCACCGCCGTTTAACAGCCTATTCTGTGTACTCTGCAGAGTTGCAGAATTATAAGAAATACTGTTAAGTTTTCAAACTCAAATATTAAAGTCACATATTCCATTCAGTGTGTTTCACCGCCGTTTAACAGCCTATTCTGTGTACTCTGTACAGTTGCAGAATTATAAGAAATACTGTTAAGTTTTCAAACTCAAATATTAAAGTCACATATTCCATTCAGTGTCTTTCACCGCCGTTTAACAGCCTATTCTGTGTACTCTGTACAGTTCCAGAATTATAAGAAATACTGTTAAGTTTTCAAACTCAAATATTAAAGTCACATATTCCATTCAGTGTGTTTCAACGCCGTTTAACAGCCTATTCTGTGTACTGTGCAGAGTTGCAGAATAGGAAGAAATACTGTTAAGTCTTCAAACTAAAATATCAAAGTCACATATTCCATTCAGTGTCTTTCACCGCCGTTTAACAGCCTATTCTGTGTACTCTGCAGAGTTGCAGAATTATAAGAAATACTGTTAAGTTTTCAAACTCAAATATTAAAGTCACATATTCCATTCAGTGTCTTTCACCGCCGTTTAACAGCCTATTCTGTGTACTCTGTACAGTTGCAGAATTATAAGAAATACTGTTAAGTTTTCAAACTCAAATATTAAAGTCACATATTCCATTCAGTGTCTTTCACCGCCGTTTAACAGCCTATTCTGTGTACTCTGTACAGTTCCAGAATTATAAGAAATACTGTTAAGTTTTCAAACTCAAATATTAAAGTCACATATTCCATTCAGTGTGTTTCAACGCCGTTTAACAGCCTATTCTGTGTACTCTGTACAGTTCCAGAATTATAAGAAATACTGTTAAGTTTTCAAACTCAAATATTAAAGTCACATATTCCATTCAGTGTGTTTCAACGCCGTTTAACAGCCTATTCTGTGTACTCTGCAGAGTTGCAGAATAGTAAGAAATACTGTTAATTTTTCAAACTCAAATATTAAAGTCACTTATTCCATTCAGTGTGTGTCACCGCAGTTTAGCAGCCTATTCTGTGTACTCTGCAGAGTTGCAGAATAGTAAGAAATACTGTTAATTTTTCAAACTCAAATATTAAAGTCACTTATTCCATTCAGTGTGTGTCACCGCAGTTTAGCAGCCTATTCTGTGTACTCTGCAGAGTTGCAGAATAGTAAGAAATACTGTTAATTTTTCAAACTCAAATATTAAAGTCACTTATTCCATTCAGTGTGTGTCACCGCAGTTTAGCAGCCTATTCTGTGTACTCTGCAGAGTTGCAGAATAGTAAGAAATACTGTTAAGTTTTCAAACTCATATATATTAAAGTCATATATATCGTGTAAGATGAAGAAGGCGGGTAAAAAGGGACGGGGAAGTGGACGTGATCCTGAAAGTTCAGGGTGCGGGTCAGGACGCGGAGAAACTGTGCCTGGTGCCAGAGCACAAGAAAGAAAGACATCCACCATACCTAGCTTCATGTCTGATTTCACAGGGCGTCGCAGGACATCACTCTCGAGGTCCGACCAGTGCGAACAGGTGGTCGGTTGGATGACAGCTGATACTGCTTCCAGTCGGTTAAGCACCACCCTGTCTTCCACCAAGTCCACTCTCAGTAGCCAAGAGTCTGGTCAACATAATCCTCACTCTGATCATCCTTCCTCCCACCATACACGGTCTGGTCAAAGAAGTGATCCCACACTGGGATATAGTGATGAGCTCGTCTCATCACCAATCCTTCATTTGACCCTCTCTCCAAGCACGCTTGCAGAGGAACATGACATCTTGTGCCCTGATTCACAACCTCTAGAGGCTACCCAATCACAAGAAGATGACAGATGTGAACGGCATTTAAGGTCAAAGGAAGTAGTGGATGATGATGATGATGATGAGACACAGTTGCCATTAAATCAACCACTATTTCCTTCTCAAGACCTTGTTGAGGAGAATGTTATACAGTTGTCAATGACTGAGTATGTGGTGGGATCAAGACATGAGGAGGATGATCAGAGTGAGGAAGTGGAGGAGGACTTGGTGGACGATGAGGTGACTGACCCCACCTGGGAAGGTGTAGAGCCGAGCGATGACAGCAGTCCTGAGGGTGAGCCATCTGCAGCACCGCAACAGGCTGGAAGAGGCAGTGGTGTGGCTACAGAAAGAAGGCGGACCGCACCAAACCGGCCCGCAAATGTTCCACGGAGCACCCCCTTGCGTAAATCTACCTTGCCAAGGGGTAGGTGTTCCGCGGTATGGCGTTTTTTTAAGGAAAGTGCGGACGACAAAAGATTTGTAGTTTGCAACCTGTGCCACACCAGAATGAGCCGAGGCATGAACACTAGAAACCTCACCACCACCAGCATGATCCGACACATGGCATCCAAGCACCGTAGTAAGTGGGAGGAACGCCTGGATCGCCCATCTGTGTCTGCAGGCCACACCACTGCCTCCTCTTCCCCTGTTTTCGGTGCCGGCCAATCGCCTGTCGAAGGCGCAGGCCCGCATACCTCCCGCCCTGCACCTGTAGCATCTGAAGCACCATCAGCGACCACATCCACTTCCCTGTCCCAGCACAGCGTCCAAATGTCGTTACCCCAGGCATTTGAGCGCAAGAGAAAATACCCAGCCACCCACCCACAGGCCATAGCACTAACCTCACACCTTTCAAAATTACTGGCCATCGAAATGCTGCCATTTAGGCTTGTGGACACTGAGTCCTTCCGCAGCCTGATGGCAGCAGCTGTCCCTCGGTACGCGGTCCCCAGCCGCCACTACTTTTCCCGGTGTGCCATCCCCGCATTACACCACCATGTGTCCCGTAACATCACCCGTGCCCTGACCAACGCAGTTACTGGGAAGGTCCACTTAACGACTGACACATGGACAAGTGCTTGTGGCCAGGGACGCTACATTTCCCTGACGGCACACTGGGTGAATGTCGTGGAGGCTGGGAGCGACTCGGACCCTGGGATGGCACGGGTGCTACCCACGCCGAGGATTGCGGGCCCTACCTCCATCAGGGTTTCCACCAGCACCTACGTTATTGGCTCCTCCTCCTCCGTTTCCACCTCCGAATTCTCTACACACACCGCCACTCCCCCATCAGCCAGTAGCTGGAAGCAGTGTAGCACTGCAGTGGGGAAGCGTCAACAGGCCGTGCTGAAGCTGATCTGCCTTGGGGACAAACAGCACACGGCCTCAGAGCTGTTGCAGGGGATTAGTCACCAGACCGAGCAGTTGCTCTCGCCACTCAACCTGCAAGCAGGCATGGTTGTGTGTGATAATGGGCGTAACTTGGTGGCGGCTTTGGAGCTCGGCAAGCTCACACACGTACCATGCCTAGCGCATGTATTTAATTTAGTGGTGCAGCGATTTCTAAAAACCTACCCCAATGTGCATGATCTCTTGACCAAGGTGCGCCGCGTGTGTGCACATTTCCGTAAGTCATCTACAGCTTCGGCCGGCCTGTTGAAGCTGCAGCAGCGCTTACAATTGCCAGCTCACCGGCTGCTGTGTGACGTGAGCACGCGCTGGAACTCCACCTTCCACATGTTGGCCCGGCTTTGTGAGCAGCAGAGGGCAGTAGTGGAGTACCAGCTGTTACACGGTCGTCGCCTCTCCGTTCAACTTCCTGTAATCAGAAGTGAGGAGTGGGAATGGATGTCAGACCTCTGCGAGGTTTTACGCAATTTTGAGGAATCGACACAGATGGTGAGCGGCGATAACGCTATTATCAGTGTAACCATCCCACTTCTGTGTCTACTGAAACGCTCGCTGCTCACAATTAAAACCGACGCTTTGCATGTGGAAGAGGTGGAAATGGGGGAGGAAGAGCTTACACAAGGTGATAGCCAGAGCACCCTCACTTCGTCTTCTCAGCGACAATTGGAGGAGGCGGAGGAGGAGGAGGAGGAGGAGGAGGAAGACACGGTTGCCTCCGCTACAGAGGGTAGCCATGGAACTTTAGTTCCATCTCTTCAGCGTGGGTGGGCAGAAGAGGAGGAAGAGGATGAGGATATTGAGAGTCAGCCTCCTGGTGAGGACAGCGAAATCTTGACTGTTGGTACTCTGGCACACATGGCTGACTTTATGTTAGGCTGCCTTTCCCGTGACCCACGCGTTGTACGCATTTTAGACAACACGGATTACTGGGTGTTCACCCTTCTGGACCCCCGCTACAAAGAGAATTTCTCATCTCTCATTCCTCCGGTGGAGAGGACAAGCAAAATGGTGCAATACCAGAAGGTTCTTGTTGAAAAATTGCTCCAAAATTTTCCATCTGACAACGCTGGCGGCAGAGTACGTGCTACCTTGGCCAACCGAGAAGGGGAGAAAAGGGGAGCACACAGCAGTTCCGAGAAAGGCAGGGCAACACTCTCCAAGGCGTGGGACACCTTCATGACACCCCGCCAGCACCCTCACCCTGATGCGCAGCCTAGTGTCACAAGGAGGGAAAAGTTTTGGAAGATGGTGAAGGAGTACGTAGCAGACCGTGTCAGCGTCCTCAATGATCCCTCTGTGCCTTACAACTACTGGGTGTCCAAGCTGGACACGTGGTATGAACTGGCACTCTACGCCTTGGAGGTGCTGGCCTGCCCTGCCGCCAGCGTTCTGTCTGAGCGGGTATTTAGTGCTGCTGGTGGCATCATAACAGATAAGCGTATCCGCCTTTCCACCGACAATGCTGATAGGTTGACACTTATAAAAATGAACAAGGCCTGGATTTCCCCTGACTTCTCCACTCCACTGGAGGAAAGCCCCGGGGGAACATAAACTCACTTTATATATGTTATTTACAATGATGGGAATACTCTGTATTCCCATTCACCCCTTCCACCCCAAAAACGGGTATATGGTTGACTCTTAATGTTCTCATCCTCCTCCTCCTCTTCCATATGCCCTGGGATATAATTTTTATATAGGGCCAGCTCACCAGCGTGCCCTGGGATATAATTTTTATATAGGGCCAGCTCACCAGCGGGCCCTGTGATATAATTTTTATATAGGGCCAGCTCACCAGCGGGCCCTGTTTGCCAATTTTTATATAGGTCAGCTCACCAGCGGGCCTTCTCATATAATGTTTTATTGGGTCAGCTCTCTAGCGGGCCCTCTCATATAATGTTTTATAGCGTCAGCTCACTAGCGGGCCTTCGCATATAATGTTTAGGATGGTCAGCTCTGCAGCAGACCCTCACCCATAATGTTTTAGATGGTCAGCTCAGCGCACGTTTCCCTCTTAATCATGGCCTCAGTTCTGAAAATCAAGGAAATTTTTGGGAGAATTTGCCTCTGCGCACGTTTCCCTCTTAATCATGGCCTCAGTTCTGAAAATCAAGGAAATTTTTGGGAGAATTTGCCTCTGCGCACGTTTCCCTCTTAATCATGGCCTCAGTTCTGAAAATCAAGGAAATGTTTGGGATAATTTGCCTCTGCGCACGTTTCCCTCTTAATCATGGCCTCACTTCAGAAAATCGATGAAATTTTTGGGAGAATTTGCAGATGATATACAAGTAAATATACAGCAAATACTGTTTGGTAACAATTTTTTGCCTAAAGTCGTTTTTATTTTCCTTTTTGTGTGTTTTACGGTCAGTCTGTAAAAATGGCGTACTACGGGCGAAAGATCGTTCCCAGCAGCGATGTTGGAGTCCAAGGTGCATCCAGACATCCTCCCTATGCTGTCCCTGAACCATTTCTGTAGTGTTTCCATCTTTTTCTGCCCTTTTCCTATGGACCAGGCACCCTCCCCTCATCAGAGCAGGGGGTGCCTGGTGTAATGCTCGAGTCCTCCCATTGACTTCAATGGGGCTCGGGTGCTCGGCCGAGCACTCGAGCCTCAGGGGGTGCTCGGTCAGAGCACCCGAACATCCGAGCATTGGGGTGCTCGCTCATCACTAGTCAATACCATTGGCTGGAGGCAGAAGGTCCTGCAAGCCGATTGAAGGAAGCGGGTGGCAAATGCAAGCATGCCGCCCGCTTGGAAGATTTACACAGACAGAGATCACCTTCTCTTCTTTTGGTTGCAACGGGGATCTCAGTGGAACATAGCAAGCTTTATTTGGAAAGAGGATAGCGCCGGGGGAGGGACAATGCTGACAGCCATAAAAAAATTTAGTAAAAAAAAATCTCTCGTGTATAATACGCACTCCCCACTTCACATAAGGTGAAGTGGGGTAAAATTGTACGTATTATACCCGAGATTTTACGGTAATCACTATTTTAATGGACCTGTCACCACGTTATAGGGTAAAGGGTGATGCCGAGTTAGCAACAGAAAAAGCAGGAGACCGGTACACTAAAAATGATACCTTTATTTGCTAACAGAGTAGTTCTAAGATGCAAGATTTTAAAATGAATAAGAAACCTGAATTGTCTTGAAAGCTTGCATCTTAGAGCTACTCAGCAAATAAAGGTATCACTTTACTCTGATCGTCTCCTTCATTTTGAGTATGAAGAACTGCCAAAATGTTGTCACCTTAATCTGGGCAGAAAATGTCAACAACATCACTAAGTTAATTCTGTGTGAACTGGTATGCTAGTTCTGTGTGGATTGTTTGCCCATTTCTATGTGGATTGGTTCACAGGACTGTATGGAATGATTAACAGTTCAGTGTTGTTACCAGATGGGTTATTGCTTGTGTAATATCTCCATTTCATGTAAATAGATGATGTTGGTATGTAGATAGATAGATAGATAGATAGATAGATAGATAGATAGATAGATATGGGATATATAGATAAATAGATAGATATGAGATAGATAGATAGATAGATAGATAGATAGATAGATAGATAGATAGATAGATAGGACAACTGCATTTTATATAAATATCTATGGAAAGCTTGGGCCATAGGCATGCTAAGATGCAGATCTATTTTCTCTCACTCCCATAATAACAGGGGTCAGCTTGTTTGTGGACAAGTGGGCTCTGTGTCCTTGCAGAATGGGCACTCATGCTATCTATGAATGGTCAATGAATGAATAAATATGTATCAGTGATAATGGGATGTACAAGTATGTTTTACAGTGCACACATAATAATGATACATAATATTTACTCTGCAAATAAAGATGATGTATATATATATATATATATATATATATATATATATATATATATAAAATAACAAACAAAATAAGTATCTTGTAATACCTTTTTTATTGGACTAACAGAATTTTGGATTGACAAGCTTTCGGGATAAACTCCCTTTCCCAAGTCTAAAGCATTTCTCTAATACAGCTACAATCTCCTCTCTCTCTCTCTCTCTCTCTCTCTCTCTCTCTCTATATATATATATATATATATATATATATATATATATACACAAATCAGATGTAAGTATCATCCTTGTTTCCTTTGTCCGCTCAAATTGGGTATCACCTGTTCGCTTACAAGACAAATGGCTTGGGAACCAGTATAGATGTACAGGGGGGCTGCTGACCTTGGGCTGACATTCAGAGAAATAGGTATTTTCAGTAATGTCCCAAAAAAGGTTTTTGCCAGCAAGCTAGGCACCCATACCTGTTACCTGTGTATCACAAAGTCCACTGTAATGTGTATTTGCCTTTGATACACATCAAGCAGTTTGCCTCCTTAAGCTGACAAGTTAACTTCTTAAATTATCCTTATTTAGAGGTGTCTTAAATAAGGTTTTGCCACCCACACCTGTCAGCTGTGTATCACAAAGTGCACTGTGATGTGTTTAGGCCTATTTACATTGAAAGCAATGGGCAGTGAAGAGTATAAAACAAGGGGTTAGATTCCATTTAGTTAGTTTAGATGTAGAAGAGGAGGAAGATGGAGTAAAGTAGAAGGATGAAGTGAAGGAAGAGGAAAGGAGAGAAAAGGAGAGAAGAAGGGGCAATGAAGGAGATCTGTAACAACAGCATTGCAGTAGGGGACTCTGCCCAGGTAATTATGCCATAACACCCAGTGCACTTATGTATATAGAAATGTATTAATGTTTTGTGTTCGGTATTCTTAAATGTATTTTTGTAGTTAGTCTAATCTCTGTTGTGCCTGCCATTTAATTCCTTATAAGGAAGTATAGATTATAATTTGCCGTGTGATTTAAGACTCTGTCTGGTGTTCTAATAAATTCTGTTTTTGATTGAACCATCTCTTTTGCACCTGAATGCTCATAACTGGAAAAATGTATGTATATGTACATGTAAAATTATACTATACATACATGTTTCTCTGGGTTACATTATTGCTGACCCAGTTAAAAACCGGTAACATAATTGGCGACCACGAAGGGACATAAAATTGATGGTCTCCTTCATTAACACCTAGGTCTGTTTATACAGGTAAGGTTATTAATAGTGATGAGCGAGCACCGTGATGCTCGGGTGCTCGGGTGCTCTGACCGAGCACCCCCTGCTGCTCGAGTGCTCGGCCGAGCACCCGAGCCCCATTGAATACAATGGGAGCACTCGAGCATCAAACCAGGCACCCCCTGCTCTGATGAGCGGAGGGTGCCTGGTCAATGTCCCCCTTCATGTCCGCTATGCCCCTCTTCCACAATGTCCCCCTTCATCTCCTCTATGCCATAGAGGAGATGAAGGGGGACATTGTGGAAGAGGGGCATAGCGGAGATGAAGGGGGACATTGTGGAAGACGGGCATAGACTCTATGCCCCTCTTCCACAATGTCCCCCTTCATCTCCGCTATGCCCCTCTTCCACAATGTCCCCCTTCATCTCCTCTATGGCATAGAGGAGATGAAGGGGGACATTGTGGAAGAGGGGCATAGCGGACATGAAGGGGGACATTGTGTAAGACGGGCATAGCGGAGATGAAGGGGGACATTGTGGAAGAGGGGCATAGAGTCTATGCCCCTCTTCCACAATGTCCCCCTTCATGTCCGCAATGCCCCCTTCATCTCCGCAATGCCCCCGTACCTCCATTCCCTGGTGGTCCAGCGGAGCTTCTTCGGATCTGTGCCTCTTCCGGCACAGATCCTCTTCACCCGAGCTTGTCGGGCGAGCACATGGCGGTACTCGTACGAGTACCGCCATGTGCCGAGCAGAGCGATGCTCGAGCCGATCCGAGCATCGGCCGAGCACGCTCGCTCAACACTAGTTATTAAGCAAGTTCAGGCTGAGTACAGCCACTCAGCACTACCAGAATCTATATGAAACAAACAATAGGTAGTTACTATTAGTGATGAGCGAGCATGCTCGGCCGAAGCTCGGTTCGGCTCGAGCATCGCTCTGCTCGGCACATGGCGGTACTCGTACGAGTACCGCATGTGCTCGCCCGCCATGTTCGGGTCTCCTCCCCGCACGTTTCGCGGCTGCTGCGCAGCCAATAAACGTGCAGGGAGGCTCTGACATCAGTGTAATGCCAGCAGCCATGTTGGCTGCTGGCATTACACTGATTGGCTGGCCAGAACCCGTGATCGGGTGCTGTATAGCACCTGACCAGCGAGTTCGGCTCAGTCTTAGCCAGGGAGAGATGAGGATAGGAAGGGAAAGTCAGTGTAGGGAGAAGAAAAGCGAGTTTGTAAAAAAAAAAGACCCAAAAGTCCTTTTTAGGACTACTGTGTGTGGGGGCAGCAGTTTATTTTGTTTGGGGGGGCAGAGATTTAAAAAAAAAACACGTCACATATTCCGTTCACTGTGCCTAGCCGCAGATTAGCAGCACATTCTGTTTAGTGTGCAAAGTTGCAGATTAGCAGCACATTCTGGTTAGTGTGCAAAGTTGCAGATTAGCAGCACATTCTTTTTAGTGTGCAAAGTTTCAGATTAGCAGCACATTCTGTTTAGTGTGCAAAGTTGCAGATTAGCAGCACATTCTGTTCAGTGTGCAAAGTTGCAGATTAGCAGCACATTCTGTTTAGTGTGCAAAGTTTCAGATTAGCAGAACATTCTGTTTAGTGTGCAAAGTGTAAAATATCAAAGTCACATATTCCATTGACTGTGCCGAGCCGCAGATAAGCAGCACATTCTGTTTAGTGTGCAAAGTTTCAGATTAGCAGAACATTCTGTTTAGTGTGCAAAGTGTAAAATATCAAAGTCACATATTCCATTCACTGTGTCTAACCGCAGATAAGAAGCACATTCTGTTTAGTGTGCTAAGTTGCATATTAGGAGAACATTCTGTTTACTGTGCAAATTGTAAAATATCAAAGTCACATATTCCATTCACTGTGCCTAGCCGCAGATAAGAAGCACATTCTGTTTAGTGTGCAAAGTTTCAGATTAGCAGAACATTCTGTTTACTGTGCGAAGTGTAAAATATCAAAGTCACATATTCCGTTCACTGTGCCTAGCCGCAGATTAGCGTCACATTCTGTTTTGTGTGCCTAGCCGCAGATTAGCGTCACATTCTGTTTCGTGTGCCTAGCCGCAGATTAGCGTCACATATTGTTTAGTGTGCCTAGCCGCAGATTAACATCACATATTGTTTAGTGTGCCTAGCCGCAGATTAGCGTCACATATTGTTTAGTGTGCCTAGCCGCAGATTAGCGTCACATTCTGTTTCGTATGCCTAGCCGCAGATTACCGGCATATATTCCGTTTAATATGAAGAAGGCGGGTAAAAAGGGACGGGGAAGTGGACGTGATCCTGATAGTTCAAGTAAATATACAGCAAATACTGTTTGGTAACAATTTTTCGCCTAAAATCGTTTTTATCTTCCTTTTTGTGTGTTTTACGGTCAGTCTGTAAAAATGGCGTACTACGGGCGAAACATCGTTCCTAGCAGCGACGTTGGAGTCCAAGATGCATCCAGACATCCTCCCTATGCTGTCCCTGAACCATTTCTGTGGTGTTTCCATCATTTTCTGCCCTTTTCCTATGGACCAGGCACCCTCCCCTCATCAGAGCAGGGGGTGCCTGGTGTAATGCTCGAGTCCTCCCATTGACTTCAATGGGGCTCGGGTGCTCGGCCGAGCACTCGAGCCTCCGGGGGCACTCGGTCAGAGCACCCGAACACCCGAGCATTGGGGTGCTCGATCATCACTAATTACTATCGTTTGCCCCAAGTACCCTGTTTATGTCTCAAGGTAGGGTGATTCACCCACCCAGCATAACTGGGTCGCGGCAGTAAAGAGTAAATCCTATAATTCAGATGCACTAGGTCAGAGCTTTCCAAACTTTTCATGTTGGTGACACACTTTTTAGACATGCATCATTTTGTGACACATTAATTCAGTTTTGCTAGCAAACCAGAGGCTAAACTAATAATCCCTTATAAGAGATATGGACACACACATAAATTGTAATAAGAGGATCTGTGGAGACACAACATATCTCATGAAAATCTTTCATTCATACTGAGGAGGAATTAAGCATGTCGTGTGGTTTTTAAAAGGGCGACATGAGAATTTTGCTCTACATATATGCACAAGATTCTCATGTCGCATTAGTAAGTAAATAGCACATAACTGATTTTAGAAGTACTGTCCGTCTTTCCTGTCTCATGGGCACCACAAGCAGAAGCAGCAGCCATGTGACAGGCAGCCTCGGCACACAGGGTCACTCCAGCCTGGCAGCCCAAAGAGAGGGCAGAGGTATAGAGTAGGTGGCATCTCAAAAGATTTTAACAGCTGAAGCGCCAAAAGATTTGTAACAGCTGGAGTGCCTCAGTGTGCTGCATACATATTATGAATGCAGCACACAGAGCACTCCAGCTGTTACAAATCTTTTGTGGAACTCCAGCTGTATGCAGCACACGGAGGAAATCTCCCGCTGTGTAAATGCAGCCATTAAGTAGTAGTGTTTTATCTCCGCTCCCAGTGTAGCTCGTGCTTGGGTTGAACGACAATCTCGCGCTGTGTAAACGGCACCTTTGCCTGTGGCACACCTACGCACTGCAGCCGACACACTAACGTGTCGCGACACACAGTTTGGAAAGCACTGCACTAGGTAGTTGCTGTCGTTTGCCCCAAGTACCCTGTTTGTGCATCAAGGTAGTGTGAGTCACCCATCCAGCGTAACTGGGTCGTGGCAGCAAAGAGTAAATCCTATGCATTGTTAATGTGGGTATTAAAGGAAGCCTTAGGTGCTAGTGAACATAAGGGAGAGGATATACCACCATTCCATATAATTTCCCCAAGTTTTTGTTGTAAGAGTATATTAGTGTAACCTGTAAAAGCCGGCCAACTTACTGGGGAGGATATACCATTAAGGGGGAAGAATTTTTGTTTTCTTTACATAGTTTTGTGCTGTATTGTCTGTTGCAAGATGGATAAGGTATCTAGCTTGGAAAGTTTTGTAGCAGGGTATATTACAAAACATAAAAGCACAGACTTTGCTTCTGATGCTAAATTAAAAGAAAATCCTTGGACTTATGTCCAGGAGTTATTTAATGCAGAGGCAAAGTCCTCAAAGAAGTGTAAATGTAAAAAGCTTAAGGGCATGGCAGTTGCAAGTATGTATGCAGTGTGCCTGGCAATGAATGCCAAAATAGAAAATTTACATGCAGACCTTCATGACTGTATAGTAAATTAAATTAAACTGAAACAAAGAGAGATGAACTGCAAAACCAAGTGACCTCACTAATTAATATAAACAAAATTGTTATAACTTCAAAAGAGGCACTTGAAAAGGAAAATAAAATGACACAAAAATATATAGAAGAGTGTAAGAAAACTCTGGTGTCAGTACAAAATGAGCGTGATCGCATTGTAAGTGCATATACAGTAATGCAGGATCAGCTCACAGAAATGAAAGAGGGCAAAATTATAGACCATGCCCCTTGTAGGAGAAAGGAAGCCCAGCTGCTACAAAACATTTCTCTTCTCAAGGGACACATAGTAGTAGCTGCACTGAAAGTGTTGAGTGTTAAACCATTGACAGCCAGACAGATAGTCAACATATTGTAGGACAATGCTTTGTATACCTCTCTAGCACTCCTAGGTTTAAAAGCCCAATTTAAAGGAACACTAAACTTTCTTTATGAAAAAAATATATATTGTACAGAGTTTCCTGCTGAGTAAAATAAGTGTACTCGCACTGTTGAGAGATGCATATTTCCAGAATTATTACTGTTTAAATCTCTGTTTTTTTACATTAGCAGTGCCCTCTAGTGGTCAAATTCCAATTAGTTACTCTGTTACATTCTTATGGAGAGGAAAGTCAGTGACTTACTGTTCTCCATAGAATGTGATAGAAACTGCTGATCACTTCCTGTCAGTTAGAACTATCAGGAAGTAAACACAGTAAATTCACTTCCTGTCAGTTAGAACTATCAGGAAGTAAACGCAGTAAATTCACTTCCTGATTATTTGAACTGTTATAAAGTTTGAATAAAACAATTGACACTAGTGGCAGTGCCCTTGTTTTACTCAGCAAGAAAAGCTCTATAAGATAGGATTTCATAAAAAAAAGTTTACTCCTCCTTTAAAGTGGACCTGTCACAATCAGATATGTTTAGTTAATGGTGTTATTTAGTGGAAGGACAGGTTACTAACGGAGTGCCACAAGGCTCAAGGAATTTTTGTTTTGTCCTCTATGGTGACATTAATTTGTTCCACAATTGCTCCTCTTTATCTTGCTCAGTATGGTCCATATATATTTATCTCATCACTTGATGGAGGACAAGTGGTGTCCTTGTAAGTTTCTGCCTCCTCCATCTGCAGTCCTTAGATCTTTGCACTTCAGGGGTCAGCTCATCCGCTTAACAATCTGCGTCTTTAAGTAGCTTTGGTTCTGATCTTGAAACCCTCCTGTGCTTCAGAGGGCCGCACTTTACATATCTCTCTCTCTGGCAGTGAATGGATTAATAAGGTAAAGAGGATTATTATTTGTGACAGGGAGGTGAAAAGCTGCCCTCCAGGCAAATGAGTGAGTGGAGTTTTCATTAGCTAAAGAGATATAGATTGTCCTCGTACTGCGGACATCTCTATTTCATATTAATTTCTAACTATTAGAATCATGCCAATGTGCCAGCATGTAGAACCCATTGGATGCCAGAGATGGACATACAGAAAGGGGTGAAAAGACAGATGGAATGACAGACTGAGACAGGACGATAGATAGATAGATAGATAGATAGATAGATAGATAGATAGATAGATAGATAGAGAGATAGATCGATAGATATTATTAAATAGATAGATATGAGATAGATAGATAGATAGATAGATAGATAGATAGATAGATAGATAGATATTATTAAATAGATAGATATGAGATAGATAGATAGATAGATAGATAGATAGATAGATAGATAGATATGGGATAGATAGATAGATATGAGATAGATAGATAGATAGATAGATAGATAGATAGATGATAGATATGAGATGGATAGATAGATAGATAGATTAGATAGATAGATAGATAGATAGATAGATAGATAGATAGATAGATAGCTATGATTAGATAAATAAATAGATATGGTATAGATAGATAGATAGATAGATAGATAGATAGATAGATAGATAGATAGATATTATTAAATAGATAGATATGAGATAGATAGATAGATAGATAGATAGATAGATAGATAGATAGATATGCGATAGATTGATAGATAGATAGATAGATAGATAGATAGATAGATAGATAGATATGAGATAGATAGATAGATAGATAGATATGAGATGGATATATAGATAGATAGATAGATAGATAGATAGATAGATAGATAGATAGATAGATATGAGATACAAATGAGCTAGATAGAGAGATAGATAGAGAGATAGATAGATAGATAGATAGATAGATAGATAGATAGATAGATAGATAGATATGATTAGATAAATATATAGATATGGTATGTATAGATAGATAGATAGATAGATAGATAGATAGATAGATAGATATGAGATAGATAGATAGATAGATAGATAGATAGATAGATAGATAGATAGATAGACAGAGTAATTTAGTAGTCAAACACTGTTTAAGAAACTAAAGTAAGACAAGTGACTCAGAAAAGGACCTCTTGCTTCACTTGCATCTACACTTCCTCCTATAGACTGGATGGAATGGAAGTGGCTCAGTTCACTAGATCTATATGAGGATGAGTATGAACACCTCTGAAAATGTAGGCTGAGGCCTGACATCTAGGGATCACTGTCTTGTGTGGTTTAGTGTGATTGAATGTCAAAATATCAGCAGGAGAGGCAGTTTGATTCCTGTGTGACTACAGTAGAGGACAAAGCGACAAACATGCACCACGAAGCGATTGCAATTGCTTGTATTTCTGTGAAACGTAACAAATCTCACCATGGATGAATTAGCAAATAAATGGATTATAATCCTAATGTACATACTGTTCTAAATTAGCACTTTGAGACTCTATAACTTAACTATACTGTGAATTACCCAAGGGTGTGTGACTATTTTGACTATTAAAATGACATCTGCATAATAATACGCTTTATTACATTTGTATTGCCTATTATGTATTGGCTTGAATTGTCTTAACCTGTATATATATGATTTCATGTATTAATATCTATTTCACCACAATAGAGTAGACAATAACAGACTGATTACACCTTTAAATAAATTAATATGAATGACATCATAAGACTTTATTGAGCAAAACACTAATACTCATAACTGGCAAGATATTTTATAGATTATGAAATCCTTGAGTTGTTTATTTGTCACATTTGCCAGAAGAATATATTGACAAGACTGCTGCCCTTTCAAAACCTCTTCAACTGATATTCTCTGTCTCTATGATATTAAAACACATTTATTATATCTCTAAATATATTATCGTTATGATGCCCTCAAATACTATGTCAAACATGTAAAACTGAAAATCTCCCATTGTACTGTAATATTTGATGGTACAATATATTAGCAAAAATGACAGTTGTTGATAAAAAATACATTCCTGTAGATCAAGGGCATCCAATTTCTTTAAAGTGGCTCTATCACCTCTATCTATCTATCATTATGTAGAATACTTAGCGAATAATTATAAAACACTATTATTTAAAAAAAAAACGTTATTTGCGAGAAAATTACAGTTTAAAGTATGCTTTGTAGCCTACTTCCAGCTAAACTGCTCTTGTCGCTCTGCCTCCGCTCCCGTTATACTCCCCAGCATCCTCCGATGATGGAGGCGTTCTGTTAATAAACTGGAGCGATCTCATTGGCAGAGATCGATATCTAGCCAATGAGATCGCTCCAGCTTACTAACAGAACACCTCCGTCATCAGAAGATGCTGGGAAGTATGACGGGAGCAGAGGCAGTGCGTCAAACTGTGGCAAGAGCAGTTTAGCCGGAAGTAGGCAGCTGGGCATACTTTAAACTCTAATTTTCTCACAAATAACATTTTTTTGTGAAAAATAATAACGTTTTATAATTATTCGCTAAATATTCTATATAATGATCAAAACGTGTAAAGTGGTGATAGATCCACTTTAATTCGTTGGCCACATAATCAGAAAGCCATAAGTGTGAGGGCCCTACAATTTTTTTTTCTTGATAATGATGGGGGAATTATAGCTGATCCGATCAAAAATATGGATTTATTTATTGATTGATCAAGTCGATGACAATACCGATATTTAACAGACATCTATTCTTGAATTGTACAGTACTGGCAGACGGTTCACTTTTAAAAGGTCGCATGCTCTTTTGCACATTCGCCGTTTTACCAAGATGAAAATGGCGACCTGAGAATCTCGCAGTGCACGAAACAGCGAAATTCTCAGGTAGCGCTATGAATGTTGCTATCTAGTGTCTTAAAACCCTGGCCTTGTGCCCACAGATGTCTGTCTCTCTCTGGTCAGTCTGCATGCAGAGAGAGAGAGGCAGGAACATTACCCGACAGGACAGCAATGCTGATCTTTGGCCAAGGAGAGGTAGAGGAGAGACTCAACAGGTATCCAAGGACTCAAGAGTGGGGAAGATTCAGCAATGTAAACAGTAAAGCGCTACTCCGGGCTCTCGCTCCCTTTCTCTCTCTCCCTCTCTCTCTTTCTCTCTCTACATGCAGACTGAGCAGTGAGAGCCCGGTGTAGCACTCATCAATTAGGAATAAAAGTAAAACAGACATCTGTGGGCACAAAGCCAAGGATATAAGACACTAGATAGTGACTTTTCATAGCTCGACCTGAGAATCTCGCGCTTTCATGCACTGTGAGATTCTCAGGTCGCCATTTTTAAAAGGTGCAACCTTTTAAAAGGATACCCTGGCAGACAGGGGATTAGATCGTATTGGCCTGCTGACTCTAGTTAAATAGGTCATTTTTCTTATTTATTTATTTGTTAGATCTCAGGTGTGCCAAACCCTGACATCAGTTGGGACACATTTGGCTCATGGCTGTGCTGTAGACTAAAAGTGGCATACCTGAAGCAAAAAATTTTCAACTGAACCACCACATGGTGGGTCAGGGGGTTTTAAATCAGGTTTTTAACTGTTTAGTTTTAGAGACATCTCCAAAACAGTGATTCTCACTCAGCTCCAATGCTCTAAGTCCACCGACAAATCAGTTTTTAAGGATATCCCTGAATAATCACAGGCGGATCAATCGCATTGACTGAGACACATAAGTCACGCCTGGTAACAAGCAGGGAGATCTTGAAAAGCTGCGCTGTTGGTGAGTCCTAAGGAATTAACAATGAGAAACGCTGCACCAACACACAACGATGGAGACCTATCAATTAACAACTTAACGACCCTTGACGGTTCTGCACGTCACTGGTAGACTGTCAGGGAATTCCGGGCTCTATGTACGGCTGCACGCCATTCAAGGAGCCCTGAACCGGATGCAACAAAAAAACCCAAAATGGTCCATGGTCCTTAAGTGACGGCCGCATGCACAATTGACCATCCTTAAAGGGCTAAGGGTTTATAAGACCCTTTAAATCATTCAGAAGCTGGAGAATTTATATTTATTCCTTATAGTAAAAGGATAGTAGAAATGATAGTTACCACTGGGTCGTTAACAGATGAGGTATTCCAGAGCAAACCAACTGCACCTCTGGAGAAAGAGGAGTCACTGATTTAACCCTGTAAGAGCCAGATAGGAGATATCCATCACATTGCTTTTTGAAATGTGATAGGCACCCCTCTGGCACTCAAAGTGTTAAAGGGAGGGGGCTTTAACCCCACGTAACGCTACAGAGGTCTTCAACGCATTCGGGGGGGGGCTAAAATCACCATTAACCCTTTGAGTGCCAGAGGGGTGCGCAATGCATTGCAAAGCAATGTGTTGCCTACCCCTCTAGCACTCAAAAGGTTAAAATTGTATTTGATTGCTATGGCGCAGCTGGCATATACCGGAATTGCTTATCATTTGCATTCTGCATAAGGCGCATATTTATAAAAGCAAACTGGAGTTATTCTGGAGTAAACCAACTTCATCCTAGGGGTCAATTAAAAATCCCTAAATTCTCAAGTAGTTGAACAGAACTTTTTTCACCCCTAAAATGCATTGGAGACCTCTGAAGCATTCAAGGGGTTAAACGTCCAATATAACTTATTTAAAGGGATAGTAATACTTAAGTATTACTAATCCCTATAGTAAAGTCCTTTTGAAAATAAATGTATTGCCCCCAGTGTCATCTCTCAAACCTTTATGGTTTGAGAGATAATCGCTCCTAAAGTTGCCCTCTCCCTCCCCTTTTCCTGTAGTCAGTGTTCTAGCTGATTGCAGGGAAGCAAGTTATACGACTTTCAGGTGGCTCTCCAGCACAGCCGCGATCGCTTTAATAAAAAAGAAATCTTTCACTGAAATGGTCTTCTACGTGTGCTTGGTTTGTGCTTGGTTTGCAAGCACACATAGAAGACCGTTTTAGTGAAAGATTTTTTTTAATTAGCGAGATTGCTGCTCTGCTGCAGAACCGTCTGATGATCTCTAACCGGATTTCCCTTCAGTAAGTTACAATGCTGACTTCGGGGAAGGGGGAGGGAGAGGGCAACTTTAGGATCGATTATCTCTCAACCCGTAAAGGTTTGAGAGATGACACTGGGGGCAATACATATATTTTTAAAAGGACTTTACTATAGGGATTAGTAATACTTAAGTATTACTATCCCTTTAACGTGAATTTTTATTGGCATCTTATGTTACAGTTGGTTTACTCCAGAATAACTTCATTTTCCTTTTATAAATATGGGCCGAAGCTTCGTCTAGAACAGGGATTGGAAAAGTAAGATTTATTTATGGTCCAGCTCTTCCTCTGTGGATATGGATGATAATGATAATTAGAGGAGGATGAGAAGGGAGCAGGACAGGACCAGCAAATCCTATAGACACAGGATCAGTAGGTCGTCAGCTCTGCAGTCAATCTGGGATTTAAACCAACTATCTCCATTGCTGAAATCCTTCAAGACAGAACATCTCACAATGATCACAAAGACAACCTGCATTTGAAGGGGGAGATCACTTGGCCATAATCATGTTTTCTTGTCAGCCCTTGTATATTTTTAGAGGTAAACATAGAAAGGACTTTCAAGATGTAAAGGGCATCTGTGAGATGGATAGTGCCATACTGGCAGATTCACCGACCTGGGAACTAACTAGCTGGGGCTGCATTATGACCCTTGACAGATCAATGGGGGAGGAAAAAGATTGTCTGAAAAAATACTACAGGTCCCTTCCTGGCCCTGCAGGGTGTACTGAGACACTGACATCTCACAGCTCCATCTTGTAGGCCTGCTCACAGCAATCCCCATAGACCAGGGGTGGACAATTATTTCTACAATATGTCTATCTATCTATCTATCTATCTATCTATCTATCTATCTATCTCATATCTATCTATCTATGTATCTGTCTATGTATGTATGTATGTATGTATCTATCTATCTATTTATCTATCTATCTATCTATCTATCTATCTATCTATCTCATATCTATCTATCTATCTATCTATCTATCTATCTATCTATCTATCTATCTATCTATCTATCGCTATGTCTATCTATCTATCTATCTATCTATCTATCTATCTATCTATCTATCTATCTCTATCATACCTATCATATCTCTCTATTTATCTGTCTGTCTATCTGTCTATCTATCTATCTATCTATCTATCTATCTATCTATCTGTCTCATATCTATCTATCTATCTATCTATCTATCTATCTATCTATCTATGTATAATCCTTTATAATAATAATAATCCTTTATTTTTATATAGCGCACACAGATTCCGCAGCACTTTACACTCATATTGATTCCTGTCCCCATTGGGGCTCACAATCTAAATTCACCTATCAGTATGTTTTTGGAGTGTGGGAGGAAACCGGAGTACCCGGAGGAAACCCACGCAAACACAGTGAGAACATATGTAGGCCTGCTCACAGCAATCCCCATAGACTAGGGGTGGACAATTATTTCGACAATATGTCTATCTATCTATCTATCTATCTATCTATCTATCTATCTATCTATCTATCATCTCATATATATTTCATATCTATCTATCTATCTATCTATCTATCTATCTATCTATCTATCTGTCTCATATCTATCTATCTATCTATCTATCTATCTATCTATCTATCTCTATCATACCTATCATATCTCTCTATCTATCTATCTATCTATCTATCTATCTATCTATCTATCTCATATCTATCTATCTATCTATCTATCTATCTATCTATCTATCTATCTATCTATCTGTCTCATATCTATCTATCTGTCTCATATCTATCTATCTATCTATCTATCTATCTATCTATCTATCTATCTCTATCATACCTATCATATCTCTCTATTTATCTATCTATCTATCTATCTATCTACAACACATCACCCCAGATTACCAACCCTGCACTATAGTAATCCCTTTCCTGACTGAGGGGTTTATGACCTGGCTGTTCTGTGTAAATCTCAGCTGTACAACTATTAACATAATGTATCAATTCTATCTCGCTCTGCACTGGTAGAATAGAACGTTATATCTCACACCTGCTACTTTAACACTTTGAGTGCCAGAGGGGTATGCAATGCATTGATGAGCAATGCGTTGCATACCCCTCTGGCACTCCAAGGCTTAATTTGTCTTCTCCAAGTTTAGACCATTTTTATTTTGCTGGGGAAAAATGACATTAATCAGACTAAAAAAAGTGATGGTTAAAAGAATATTTTTTTCTGAAAATACTTTACAATATGACGGTAGATTAAACCACACCCACTTTTAAGATGGCTTTTTCGTTCGACAGAGAAGGCGGAATTGGAGGAAAAAAAATAAAGGGAATATTTCTCAGAATTGGCGGACTATGACGTAAGAACTTTTTAATTCTAATTACAGACAATTTCAGTTACCACAACTTTTTGAACATCTCTTCCTAAGGGTATTTTGTGTGTCATGGAACTGTGGGCGGGACCACGTGAGGAGTGGGGGTGGGGTCATGGGTTGAGCTAAGAGCATCTAGAATGCCTTGTCTAGGTGCACCTTTGATGTGACTCCAGCCCTGATGGTGACCTTATCTTAAAGGGCTTAACGGGGTGTTTATCCACTTAAATATACTGTACACTGATCTAGAATTCTAGGGGTTAAAAGCCCATTTAAATTAGTTAGGAGTGTTAATTCTTCCCTGAAATGAAGCTAGTTTGCCCCAGATTTTCTCCATTTCTTTGTGCATACAGCCTCATGAGTCCGACAAGGGAAGAGTCATGTGAATAGGCAACACTGAAATGACTACAGGCCAACTATGTAACGGTTCGTACAAATGAATACAGGACAGCTACTTATAGGTAACAATAATTTTATTAAGTACAAATAATAAATCATTAAAGCACGCATCAGCAATAAACGGTAAACAGTGGCATTCGTATACAACGGAGCTTATGCCACTTATCGGAAGTTGAAGGCTGCCTTCGTGAGAGGCACTATCTGCCTGGCCCAGAAGCAGAAATGAATATGCAGTCTGCAGAGCCACAGGTCCGCACCTGGAGGATACCAGACTATATGGAAAGGCAATCAGGAATGATAACTGTCTGAATCCCAGGTCCGCATCTGTAGGGAAACCAGACGTAATCGATAGGCAGCAGTAGTAAGGGATGTCTGAGCCTAGGTCCGCACCTAGAGGATCACCAGACAAACCTAAAGTGAACAAGGAATGGATAGTCAACCAGAGCCGCAGGTCTGCACCAGACTGAGTATCGGACAAGCCTAGGGTCATACACAGAGTGGGTAGTCGGACAGAGCCACAGGTCAGCACCAGATCTGGTAGTCAGACAAACCAAGTAATACACAGAGCTTAGGAAACACAACTGCACTGTAACACCACGAAAGGGTGACTGATGTGGTGTCCAGGCAGTTTAAGTACCAATTGCTCCACCTCCAGAAGGTGGAGCAATAGGGTTCTATGCTTTAAAGGGCCGGGTAGCAATGTCACAGGGGATTCTCTTGACGCGTGCCCGAAGACTGCCGGCAGAACACAGCACTGCCGGAAGTAGGAGCAAGAAGCTGGCTGCCCGCCAGGAAACCAGGGCGGCGGGCTACCGGGGAACAGGCGCGGCAAAGAGAAGCGAGGCATCACAAAAGAGACCGACCGCCCACAGATGCCCGGCGGCCATCTCAGCAGGTAAGCGGAACGCTTACAAACTAAAATCCTTGACCACCGCAAAAATACACAGCTCATTCTGCCTCTTTAAGACATTGGGGGTTATGCACTAAAGGGTGATAAAGAGGTGATAAAGTGTAGATGATTTCTCCAGTGATATCACTTCTCCAGTTCCTATGTTATTCTATGGAGCCTATTGACTAAGATCTGCAAAGTTGGAGACATCTTAGTGCATTGACTCCACAGGATAACATAGGAACTGGAGAAGTGATATCACTGGAGAAGTTATCTCTACCGTATCAACTCTTTATCACACCTTAGTGCTTCCCCCACCACAGCTCCACTGAGATCAGGGGGCATATGCCCTATTATAGCTTTCAAACTTCTTGCTAACTCGCACTTACAGATACCTTACCTGAACATCTTTTCCACAAGCAATGCGGACTACGTATCTGGCTACTTATCACTCGATGCTGACCGTATGGCTTAGAGTTGGATAGATGACAGGCGATTCACGGATGGCTTAGCCATCAAGTGTACCTTCTAATTGTACAGTTTATGCCTCTCTTTTCTTATGAAATGTCTCTCAACGATATAAGATCCTGGAATCTGTGTCTTTTGTCTTTTCTTTTTTCTTTTTCTTTTTTACATGTTTGTTACGCATGACGTTTCATCACTACTTGTATATGCATCTCTAAGTTTTGTTATGCTTTCTCATACCTTCCAAGTGTCCCTCTTTAAGAGGGACAGTCCCTCATTTAGACCCAAATCCCTCTGTCCCTGTTTCCCACCCTGTTGTCCCTCGTTTTAGGAGATCAAATTGTGTGGTGTGTATATAAGTGTATCACATTGCTCTACAGCAATAAAACGCACATTATTATTTGTTTAGTATATTTAAATTAGTCTGTAAATATTGATATTGTTATAATGAATTTATTAGGTTACACAAGGAGGTGTCAATGGGTCATTAAATAGCCTAAAAATTCTTGCTAATGCCCCACCCACCAGCCACACCCCCAGTAACACCCCTTAAAACACAAGTGTCCCTCTTTGGCAATTTGAAATGTTGGGAGGTATGCTTTTTTCTCTTCCATGTATCTGTAAACCTGAAATTTTCAATAAAGATTTTGAAAAAAAAAAAAGAGATGGTAAAGTAGAGATAACTTCTCCAGTTCCTGGTTATTCTGTGGAGCCAATGCGCTAAGGTTTCTCCAGCTATGGAGATCTTAGTGCATTGGCTGTATAGTATAACATAGGAACTGGAGAAGTGATATCACTGGATAAGTTATCTCCACTTTATCAAGTCTTATTGCATCTCCTTCATTGTCTACATTGTTCATTCAGTCTAGCTTGACACATTTGTAGATATTTTACCACTGGGATGCAAGAGACGCAAAGCGCTGGGGGATGTCTCTTGTCTACGCATCCAAAGAATTTCAAATGTTCAGTGCCGGAGGCTTGTCTGACGCATTGCAAAGCAATGCATTAGACACTCATCTGGCACTGAAATGGTTAAACATAAATCTGCCATTTTCAGCAACGAGATCACTGCATTTAAAATAGTACATCATTATCTTTGTGTCTATTGTTTATAGTACCCAAATACAATCATACTCAGCCAGAGGATCATGGGACGTGTTGTCTGACAACAGCTGGAAAACCACAGGTTTCACACCCATTTCACTCACGCAGAACATATGCGCCAAATGAGGCAGGAGCAGCCATCCATAACACAGCTAATCATGTACAATTTGCAGCCAATAAACCAACAGTCAATACATCACTTGGGAGGAAATTAATGAAATACAGCATTATGTCACATTACATTTTTCATTTAAATTGAGTTAGGGGAGCCTGTATCCTATACTACACACGTTCACTAAATATGAATTACATTTACCATGTTTAACTACAGCTTATAAATGTTTAAGCAGATCTGATGGCACACTAAGAGAAAGCCTGGCTTAATCACAGTGTTGTGTGTGTGTGCGTGAGTATATAAGTGTGTGTATATTTGCATGTATGTATGTGCGTGTATGATAATGTGTGTGTCTGTATGTGGGTTTTTTTGCATGAGAGAGAGCTTTTGTGAGTGTGTGCGTTCATTTGTGGGTTTGTGTGTATTTGTGTGAGTGGTTCTGATTGTATGAGTTTGTTGTTGTGTTTATTGTCACATACATGTTTGTGTTTTTGCTTGTGTTTTATATACATATATATATATATACTAGCAACATGGGACGGCGTTGCCCGTCATGTTATGACCATTGGGCGCACGTGTTTGAAATGCAGACACACTGATAAACACAGACATATGCAGCATACAGGCAGACACATACCATACATCCCAAGTGTCCCTCTTTGAGGGCCAAATCCCTCTGTCCCTCTTTCCCACCCTGTTGTCCCTCTTTTTAGGAGGTCAGACTGTGTGCAGGGCCGGCTCCACCTATAGGCGAGGTAGGCGCCGGCCTAGGGCGCACACGTACTGGGGGCGCGGGCATGCAGCGGAGAAGAGGTGCGCCCACACACACCACGCCAGGAACCACAACACAGTCAGGTCTGTGTTGCTACAGCGCTCCCTCATCTGGTCGGATCTTTAGTAATGCAGAGCGCGCTGGGAGTCATGATCTCCCGCCACGCTCTGCATTACTGAAGAGAAGACTGCGCGGGAGATACAGGTATGTGATGGGGGGCAAGTTGGAGCTGAGGGGGCATAGTGGAGCTGAGGGGGCAAGTTGGAGCAGATGTGGGGCAAAGTGGAGATGATGGGGGCAAGTTGGAGCTGTTAGGGGAAAGCTGGAGCTGAGGGGGCATAGTGGAGCTGGTGGGGGCAAGTTGGAGATGATGGGGGCAAGTTGGAGCTGATGAGGGTCAAAGTGGAGCTGATGAGGGTCAAAGTGGAGCTGAGGGGGGGCAAGTTGGAGCTGAGGGGGGGCAAGTGGAGCTGAGGGGGGGCAAAGTGGAGCTGGTGGTGCAAGTTGGAGTGGATGGGGGGGCAAGTTGGAGCGGATGGGGGCAAGTTGGAGCGGATGGGGGCATAGTGGAGCTGATAGTGGAAAGTTGGAGCTGAGAGGGCATAGTGGAGCTGGTGGGGGCAAGTTGGAGCGGATGGGGGCAAAGTGGAGCTGATGGGGGTAAGTTGGAGAGGATGGGGGGCAAAGTGGAGCTGATGGGGGTAAGTTGGAGCTGAGGGGGCAAAGTGAAGCTGAGGGGGCAAAATGGAGCTGGTGGGGGCACGTTGGAGCTGATGGGGGCAAGTTGGAGTTGATAGGGGCAAAGTGGAGCTGGTGGGCCAAAGTGAAGCTGATAAGGGGCAAGTTGGAGCTGGTGGGGGGCATCTCTTACAGGCATCTCCAGAACAGGGGCAGAGTGGCTCAGGGGGCAGAGAGAGGACAATCATGAAAAGAGGTTGGGTATAAGTAGGCAGGGTATAAAGGGGTGGGACACAAGGGGCGGAGCGAAATGGGCGGCAAAATTAGGTTTTGCCTAGGGTGGCAAAAATCCTTGCACCAGCCCTGACTGTGTGGTGTGTATTACTTTGCTGTACAGCAATAAACTTCAGTATATGTGTTTATACATTAGTCTGTGCAAATAAAATACTTTGGTCTTGAACTAAATCATGTACTCAGTTACATAAATAGCCAGTAATAGGTCATGAAATAACCTAAAAATTCTTAGTAATGCCCTGCCCCCCAACAGCCACACCCCCAATAATATCACCTAAAACTAACGTGTCCCTCTTTGGCCCTGTGAAATGTTGGGAGGTATGCACATACACACAGTGAGCGGCAGAGACATGCAAAACACATGTACACACAGACACACTGGAGATGTACACCTGGACACACATATGTAACAGAGATGTAAACACACAGACACGCAACATATATGAGCAGAAACACATGTGCTCATGAGTTGTGTACCCCTCTGGCACTCAAAGGGTTAAGGTATAGAGAGGCATGTCAGAGTTAAATAGCAGTGGGAAGTGTGTTCATACCTGGGAACACTGACTTGTGAAGTCCCTAGAGGGGACTGATGTGGTGCTGATGTGGAGAGACAAATGGGGCAATCTGGGTTAAAAGTGGGTGGGGCTTAATCGCCAGTAGGGGGCGGGGCTTAACATAAATGTGAAAAAGTGTTAGTAATAGGCTGGGGAAGGAGGAGAAGTGGGAGGGGAATGCAAGTTTACAGTGTGAGGGGTTTGAACACACTCCATGAGGGGTAAAACCTTATACACAACCCTGTGGCAGTCAGTGGGTTAAGTGTGAATCTGATGGCTGTCTGTCCTGTGTCTTGCATGGCAAATGGTGACAGTGAAGAAGTAATTCAGCAATGAGGGCCTACCTTAACCCTTTGAGTGCAATTTTGTTCCCCTGGTGATGCAGCACCGTTCAGTGGCTTTACTACAGGTCCTGCTGAGGCCACTGGGAGTCAAGGTAAGTGACTGTGTGTCAGCCATCTTTCTTTCTGGCTTTGTGTGTGTGTATGGGTGTTTGGTGATGTGTGAGTGGGGCATGAGTGTGTAATACCTGTGAACTTTTACTTGTGGAGTCCCTCATGTGGTGCTGATGTGGAGAGAGCAATGGGGCAATCTGGGTTAAAAGGGGGCGGGGCTTAATCGTGAGTAGGGGCGGGGCTTAACATAAATATGGAAAAGTGTTAGTAATAGGCTGGGGAAGGAGGAGAAGTGGGAGAGAAATGCAAGTTTACAGTGTGAGGGGTTTGAACACACTCCCTGAGGGGTAAAACTTGATACACAACCCTGTGGCAGTCAGTGGGTTAAGTGTGAATCTGATGGCTGTCTGTCCTGTGTCTTGCATGGCAAATGATGACAGTGAAGAAAAAATTGAGCAATGAGGACCTACCTTAACCCTTTGAGTGCAATTTTGTTCCTCTGGTGCTGCAGTACAGGTCCTGCTGAGGCCTCTGGGAGTCAGGGTGAGTGACTGTGTGTGTGTGTCAGCCATATGTATTTCTGGCTTTGTGTGTGTGAGTGGGGGCATGTCTGTTTGGTGCTGTGTAAGTGGGGCATGTGTGTGTGTGTGTGGTGCTGTGTGAGTGGGGCATGTTTGTGTGTGTGGTGCTGTGTGAGTGGGGCATGTGTGTGTGGTGGTCTGTGTGTGTGAGTGGGGCATGTGTGTGTGTTTGTGTGGTGCTGTGTGAGTGGGGCATGTGTGTTTGTCTGTGGTGTAGGAGCAAGTGGCGGCCATATTGTTTTTTTCTGACTTTGATAGTGGTGGGCGTGCTGCATAGTGGGGGCGGGCCAACTCCCTGCATGATTGAATCACCCAATAGGAGTAGTAACTCCTGCTTTATGCCTCCCCTGGGTGTGTTTTGGCAGGCACAAAGTCTTCTTTTATATATATAGATATATATATATATATATATATATGTGTGTGTGTGTGTGTGTGTGTGTTTTAGTCTGTTTTTGTAATTGTGTGTATGTGTACTTATGTGTGTTTGTGTTAGTGTGTGGGAATTGTGTTTCTGAGCCTGTTTTTTATGTGTATGTGTATAAGGGTGTGTGTATTTCCATCCCTCCCAAGTGTCCCTCTTTAGGAGGGAAAGTCCCTCTTTTAGAACCAAATCCCACTGTCCCTCTTTCCCACCCTGATGTCCCTCTTTTTAGGAGATCAGACAGTCTGGTGTGTATATAATGTATCACATTGCTCCACAGCAATACAACTCCTATTATTGTTTCTTTAACCGTCAGTATTTGTGTTTATAAATTAGTCTGTGTAAATAAAATACTTTGTTATGTCATTTATTACATTACACAAGGAGGTGTCAATAGGTCATGAAACAGCCTGAAAATTCTCGGTAATGTCCCGCCCACCAGCCACACCCCCAGCAACACCCCCTAAAACACAAGTGTCCCTCTTTGGAAATTTGAAATGTTGGGAGGTATGTATTTCAGTTGTGCGTGAGTGTGTATAATTTTATTGGACTGAGTTTATGTGTGTGTACGTGTCTTTCAGAGTAACAGTTTATGTGCCTGTGAAAGACAGTTTAAAGGGATAGTAACACTTCGTTTTAACTTTATTTTATTTTGTAGGCATTAAAAAAACATGAAGAATGATATAAGTCTTATCTCTCAAACCTTTATGGTTTATGAGATATTCACAAGCAAAGTTCCCCTCCCCGCCCCTTTTACCTAGTGTAAGCCATCTCTTCTCAGATGTGAGTCTGGTTGTATGACAGTACAGATAACAGAAGGGGACAATTTTCTTTGTATGAAAACAATGAAAGCCCTTCCCCCCTTGACAAGTTTTTCAGCTTTTTCCATTATCTTAATTGAAGATTGTCCCTCTCTGCAGTCTACCTGGGCATCTCCCTTCTGATCTGGTTGAACAAGGGGGGGATACTTTGTTTGTGAATATCTCTTAAACCATAAAGGTTTCAGAGATAAGACTTATATCATTCTTCATGTTTTTTTAATGCCTACAAAATAAAATAAAGTTAAAATGAAGTATTACTATCCCTTTAAGTGATAGTGCATTGTATACGTGTATTTGATTTCTTAGGCGGTAACTTAGTGTGTATGTGTGTTCAGCTGTGTGTATTTGCTATTGAGATTAGGTGTGTATGTTTGCATAGTTTGAGTTTGAGTATGGATGTGTATGTGTGTATGTATGTGTTACATATTTGCATGTTAACCCTGGTTTGCATTATGTTTAAATACACTGAGTGTGTGTCTGACTTTGTGCTTGGGAGTATGTGAAATTGCATTTAACTATATGAGTTTGTGTGAGCTTACGTGTTTATCTGTGTGTTTGTATACTTGTGTGTATATGCATATGTGTGAGTTTGCGTATCTGTGTATAAGAGTGAAAGTGTATGTATGTTTTTTGTGAAAATGTGAATTTTTTTATGTATATGTAAGTGAAAGTTTGTGTATGTGTGTGTGCGTATTAATGAGTATATAAATGCATGTGTGTATATGTGTTTGTACAAATATATGTGAGTGTTTATGTGTGTTTTTGCATGTGTATGAGAGTGAAAGTATATATGTGTATGTGTGTGCATATATATATATATATGTATATATATATATATATAGGGGGGAATATATGTGTGTAAGTGTATTTGTAGGTTTGTATGCATGTGAGTATATGTATCTGTATGTGTATATATGTCTGTGTGTGTGCATGTGTGTGTATGCATGTGACTATATATATATGTGTGTGTGTGTGTGTGTGTGTGTGTGTGTGTGTGTGTGTGTGTATGTGTGTGAGTGTATGTGTGTGTGAGTATATGTGTTTGTGTGTATGTGTGTGAGTTTGAGTGTGAGTATATGTGTGTGTGTGTGAGTGTATGTGTGTATGTATGTGAGTTTGTGTGTAAGTATATATATGTGTGTGTGAGTGTATATGTGTGTGTGTGTTTGGCAGGGGTGTATGAATATTCAAATTCTTATCTTGTTTCACCTAAGATGAAGTATCTGCATTTAATCTTAAATTTTAATAACTTTCATGTTAAAAAGTCCTGTCTCATTTCGACAGTGAGAAATACCTAATAAATTATAGCTGGGGGCCTGTTAATTGTGATTTCATCAGGGAATATGCAATATGCCTTCTTAATATTCACGATGCATGGCTTTTCTTGCAGTCTCTTTATATACAAAACTAAAGGGGAAGGGGGGGTGTGCGTTACTCCCTCTGGGGTCTAATTATCCCCCAAATAGTCATGGGTAAATTGAGACACAGAGAGGGAGGTGTGCTCAGGATTCTACGAGCAGGGTAGGTCTCTAGAAAATGCAATTTGCATGATGCGCTTCAAGAATTTTCTCAATTTGTGCTATTGCTAAACGTATGAGACTTGAGTGCAGAGGTTAATGCCGCCCAGACCATGCAGATCCAATTGATATACTGCATTGAAGGACGCAACATGATATTTGCTCTGTTTGCCGTTGAAATATAAATGTAGTATAAATCAATCTGACGTTCTGTTGCCCGTTTGCAAATTTTGATTCATGTGCCTGATGCAGATTGCGTGGGCCAAATCTGAGTTAATAACAGTATGAATGTACAACACATTAAACACATCAACTACACAAAGTACAAGTGTGGAGCTTCACGTATTGTATATCATACTTTTCATGTTCCTGATTTATTTAAAGCAACACTAACCCCTAATATGGAACTGGGGTTATATACACTTAAATACTTATGTTAGCATCTATAACCAGGCCTGGATTTCCCAATAGGCAGAGTAGGTAACTGCCTGAAGATTAAAATTTGGAGGGGCGGTGCCTCAGCTGTGCTGACCACACCCACATTCTGTACTACAGAATCACTCCAGTTTCCACTAGAACATAGAGCGCTTTGTCTGACATATGATCTGTGGGGGCACCCATCCTGCCTTTTTTTTCAGGGCTTCTGAACTTCTATAACCATAGCAGTCTTGATAGGTATCTCAGAAGTGATAGTGCAAGATTGTCTTTAAATGAGCTGAGACAAGGTAACACCCTTGCCCAGTGTTTGCATCATTCTTTAAAGGGGTAGTAATACTTTGTTTTATATTTATTTTATTTTGTACACATTAAAAAAACATGAAGAACGATATCTTATCTCTCAAACCTTTATGGTTTGAGAGTAGTGATGAGCGAGCACCCCAATGCTCGGATGTTCGGGTGCTCTGACCGAGCACCCCCTGAGGCTCGAGTGCTCGGCCGAGCACCCGAGCCCCATTGAAGTCAATGGGAGGACTCGAGCATTACACCAGGCACCCCCTGCTCTGATGAGGGGAGGGTGCCTGGTCCATAGGAAAAGGGCAGAAAAAGATGGAAACACTACAGAAATGGTTCAGGGACAGCATAGGGAGGATGTCTGGATGCACCTTGGACTCCAACATCGCTGCTGGGAACGATCTTTCGCCCGTAGTACGCCATTTTTACAGACTGACCGTAAAACACACAAAAAGGAAAATAAAAACGACTTTAGGCGAAAAATTGTTACCAAACAGTATTTGCTGTATATTTACTTGTATATCATCTGCAAATTCTCCCAAAAATTTCATCGATTTTCTGAAGTGAGGCCATGATTAAGAGGGAAACGTGCGCAGAGGCAAATTATCCCAAAAATTTCCTTGATTTTCAGAACTGAGGCCATGATTAAGAGGGAAACGTGCGCAGAGGCAAATTCTCCCAAAAATTTCCTTGATTTTCAGAACTGAGGCCATGATTAAGAGGGAAACGTGCGCAGAGGCAAATTCTCCCAAAAATTTCCTTGATTTTCAGAACTGAGGCCATGATTAAGAGGGAAACGTGCGCTGAGCTGACCATCTAAAACATTATGGGTGAGGGTCTGCTGCAGAGCTGACCATCCTAAACATTATATGCGAAGGCCCGCTAGTGAGCTGACGCTATAAAACATTATATGAGAGGGCCCGCTAGAGAGCTGACCCAATAAAACATTATATGAGAAGGCCCGCTGGTGAGCTGACCTATATAAAAATTGGCAAACAGGGCCCGCTGGTGAGCTGGCCCTATATAAAAACTATATCACAGGGCCCGCTGGTGAGCTGGCCCTATATAAAAATTATATCCCAGGGCACGCTGGTGAGCTGGCCCTATATAAAAATTATATCCCAGGGCATATGGAAGAGGAGGAGGAGGATGAGAACATTAAGAGTCAACCATATACCCGTTTTTGGGGTGGAAGGGGTGAATGGGAATACAGAGTATTCCCATCATTGTAAATAACATATATAAAGTGAGTTTATGTTCCCCCGGGGCTTTCCTCCAGTGGAGTGGAGAAGTCAGGGGAAATCCAGGCCTTGTTCATTTTTATAAGTGTCAACCTATCAGCATTGTCGGTGGAAAGGCGGATACGCTTATCTGTTATGATGCCACCAGCAGCACTAAATACCCGCTCAGACAGAACGCTGGCGGCAGGGCAGGCCAGCACCTCCAAGGCGTAGAGTGCCAGTTCATACCACGTGTCCAGCTTGGACACCCAGTAGTTGTAAGGCACAGAGGGATCATTGAGGACGCTGACACGGTCTGCTACGTACTCCTTCACCATCTTCCAAAACTTTTCCCTCCTTGTGACACTAGGCTGCGCATCAGGGTGAGGGTGCTGGCGGGGTGTCATGAAGGTGTCCCACGCCTTGGAGAGTGTTGCCCTGCCTTTGTCGGAACTGCTGTGTTCTCCCCTTTTCTCCCCTTCTCGGTTGGCCAAGGTAGCACGTACTCTGCCGCCAGCGTTGTCAGATGGAAAATTTTGGAGCAATTTTTCAACAAGAACCTTCTGGTATTGCACCATTTTGCTTGTCCTCTCCACCGGAGGAATGAGAGATGAGAAATTCTCTTTGTAGCGGGGGTCCAGAAGGGTGAACACCCAGTAATCCGTGTTGTCTAAAATGCGTACAACGCGTGGGTCACGGGAAAGGCAGCCTAACATAAAGTCAGCCATGTGTGCCAGAGTACCAACAGTCAAGATTTCGCTGTCCTCACCAGGAGGATGACTCTCAATATCCTCATCCTCTTCCTCCTCTTCTGCCCACCCACGCTGAAGAGATGGAACTAAAGTTCCATGGCTACCCTCTGTAGCGGAGGCAACCGTGTCTTCCTCCTCCTCCTCCTCCTCCTCCTCCTCCTCCGCCTCCTCCAATTGTCGCTGAGAAGACGAAGTGAGGGTGCTCTGGCTATCACCTTGTGTAAGCTCTTCCTCCCCCATTTCCACCTCTTCCACATGCAAAGCGTCGGTTTTAATTGTGAGCAGCGAGCGTTTCAGTAGACACAGAAGTGGGATGGTTACACTGATAATAGCGTTATCGCCGCTCACCATCTGTGTCGATTCCTCAAAATTGCGTAAAACCTCGCAGAGGTCTGACATCCATTCCCACTCCTCACTTCTGATTACAGGAAGTTGAACGGAGAGGCGACGACCGTGTAACAGCTGGTACTCCACTACTGCCCTCTGCTGCTCACAAAGCCGGGCCAACATGTGGAAGGTGGAGTTCCAGCGCGTGCTCACGTCACACAGCAGCCGGTGAGCTGGCAATTGTAAGCGCTGCTGCAGCTTCAACAGGCCGGCCGAAGCTGTAGATGACTTACGGAAATGTGCACACACGCGGCGCACCTTGGTCAAGAGATCATGCACATTGGGGTAGGTTTTTAGAAATCGCTGCACCACTAAATTAAATACATGCGCTAGGCATGGTACGTGTGTGAGCTTGCCGAGCTCCAAAGCCGCCACCAAGTTACGCCCATTATCACACACAACCATGCCTGGTTGCAGGTTGAGTGGCGAGAGCCACTGCTCGGTCTGGTGACTAATCCCCTGCAACAGCTCTGAGGCCGTGTGCTGTTTGTCCCCAAGGCAGATCAGCTTCAGCACGGCCTGTTGACGCTTCCCCACTGCAGTGCTACACTGCTTCCAGCTACTGGCTGATGGGGGAGTGGCGGTGTGTGTAGAGAATTCGGAGGTGGAAACGGAGGAGGAGGAGCCAATAACGTAGGTGCTGGTGGAAACCCTGATGGAGGTAGGGCCCGCAATCCTCGGCGTGGGTAGCACCCGTGCCATCCCAGGGTCCGAGTCGCTCCCAGCCTCCACGACATTCACCCAGTGTGCCGTCAGGGAAATGTAGCGTCCCTGGCCACAAGCACTTGTCCATGTGTCAGTCGTTAAGTGGACCTTCCCAGTAACTGCGTTGGTCAGGGCACGGGTGATGTTACGGGACACATGGTGGTGTAATGCGGGGATGGCACACCGGGAAAAGTAGTGGCGGCTGGGGACCGCGTACCGAGGGACAGCTGCTGCCATCAGGCTGCGGAAGGACTCAGTGTCCACAAGCCTAAATGGCAGCATTTCGATGGCCAGTAATTTTGAAAGGTGTGAGGTTAGTGCTATGGCCTGTGGGTGGGTGGCTGGGTACTTTCTCTTGCGCTCAAATGCCTGGGGTAACGACATTTGGACGCTGTGCTGGGACAGGGAAGTGGATGTGGTCGCTGATGGTGCTTCAGATGCTACAGGTGCAGGGCGGGAGGTATGCGGGCCTGCGCCTTCGACAGGCGATTGGCCGGCACCGAAAACAGGGGAAGAGGAGGCAGTGGTGTGGCCTGCAGACACAGATGGGCGATCCAGGCGTTCCTCCCACTTACTACGGTGCTTGGATGCCATGTGTCGGATCATGCTGGTGGTGGTGAGGTTTCTAGTGTTCATGCCTCGGCTCATTCTGGTGTGGCACAGGTTGCAAACTACAATTCTTTTGTCGTCCGCACTTTCCTTAAAAAAACGCCATACCGCGGAACACCTACCCCTTGGCAAGGTAGATTTACGCAAGGGGGTGCTCCGTGGAACATTTGCGGGCCGGTTTGGTGCGGTCCGCCTTCTTTCTGTAGCCACACCACTGCCTCTTCCAGCCTGTTGCGGTGCTGCAGATGGCTCACCCTCAGGACTGCTGTCATCGCTCGGCTCTACACCTTCCCAGGTGGGGTCAGTCACCTCATCGTCCACCAAGTCCTCCTCCACTTCCTCACTCTGATCATCCTCCTCAAGTCTTGATCCCACCACATACTCAGTCATTGACAACTGTATAACATTCTCCTCAACAAGGTCTTGAGACGGAAATAGTGGTTGATTTAATGGCAACTGTGTCTCATCATCATCATCATCATCATCCACTACTTCCTTTGACCTTAAATGCCGTTCACATCTGTCATCTTCTTGTGATTGGGTAGCCTCTAGAGGTTGTGAATCAGGGCACAAGATGTCATGTTCCTCTGCAAGCGTGCTTGGAGAGAGGGTCAAATGAAGGATTGGTGATGAGACGAGCTCATCACTATATCCCAGTGTGGGATCACTTCTTTGACCAGACCGTGTATGGTGGGAGGAAGGATGATCAGAGTGAGGATTATGTTGACCAGACTCTTGGCTACTGAGAGTGGACTTGGTGGAAGACAGGGTGGTGCTTAACCGACTGGAAGCAGTATCAGCTGTCATCCAACCGACCACCTGTTCGCACTGGTCGGACCTCGAGAGTGATGTCCTGCGACGCCCTGTGAAATCAGACATGAAGCTAGGTATGGTGGATGTCTTTCTTTCTTGTGCTCTGGCACCAGGCACAGTTTCTCCGCGTCCTGACCCGCGCCCTGAACTTTCAGGATCACGTCCACTTCCCCGTCCCTTTTTACCCGCCTTCTTCATCTTACACGATATATATGACTTTAATATATATGAGTTTGAAAACTTAACAGTATTTCTTACTATTCTGCAACTCTGCAGAGTACACAGAATAGGCTGCTAAACTGCGGTGACACACACTGAATGGAATAAGTGACTTTAATATTTGAGTTTGAAAAATTAACAGTATTTCTTACTATTCTGCAACTCTGCAGAGTACACAGAATAGGCTGCTAAACTGCGGTGACACACACTGAATGGAATATGTGACTTTAATATTTGAGTTTGAAAACTTAACAGTATTTCTTACTATTCTGCAACTCTGCAGAGTACACAGAATAGGCTGTTAAACGGCGTTGAAACACACTGAATGGAATATGTGACTTTAATATTTGAGTTTGAAAACTAAACAGTATTTCTTATAATTCTGGAACTGTACAGAGTACACAGAATAGGCTGTTAAACGGCGGTGAAAGACACTGAATGGAATATGTGACTTTAATATTTGAGTTTGAAAACTTAACAGTATTTCTTATAATTCTGGAACTGTACAGAGTACACAGAATAGGCTGTTAAACGGCGGTGAAAGACACTGAATGGAATATGTGACTTTAATATTTGAGTTTGAAAACTTAACAGTATTTCTTATAATTCTGGAACTGTACAGAGTACACAGAATAGGCTGTTAAACGGCGTTGAAACACACTGAATGGAATATGTGACTTTAATATTTGAGTTTGAAAACTTAACAGTATTTCTTATAATTCTGGAACTGTACAGAGTACACAGAATAGGCTGTTAAACGGCGGTGAAAGACACTGAATGGAATATGTGACTTTAATATTTGAGTTTGAAAAATTAACAGTATTTCTTATAATTCTGGAACTGTACAGAGTACACAGAATAGGCTGTTAAACGGCGTTGAAACACACTGAATGGAATATGTGACTTTAATATTTGAGTTTGAAAACTTAACAGTATTTCTTATAATTCTGGAACTGTACAGAGTACACAGAATAGGCTGTTAAACGGCGGTGAAAGACACTGAATGGAATATGTGACTTTAATATTTGAGTTTGAAAAATTAACAGTATTTCTTACTATTCTGCAACTCTGCAGAGTACACAGAATAGGCTGCTAAACTGCGGTGACACACACTGAATGGAATATGTGACTTTAATATTTGAGTTTGAAAACTTAACAGTATTTCTTATAATTCTGGAACTGTACAGAGTACACAGAATAGGCTGTTAAACGGCGGTGAAAGACACTGAATGGAATATGTGACTTTAATATTTGAGTTTGAAAACTTAACAGTATTTCTTATAATTCTGCAACTGTACAGAGTACACAGAATAGGCTGTTAAACGGCGGTGAAAGACACTGAATGGAATATGTGACTTTAATATTTGAGTTTGAAAACTTAACAGTATTTCTTATAATTCTGCAACTCTGCAGAGTACACAGAATAGGCTGTTAAACGGCGGTGAAAGACACTGAATGGAATATGTGACTTTGATATTTTAGTTTGAAGACTTAACAGTATTTCTTCCTATTCTGCAACTCTGCACAGTACACAGAATGTGCTGCTACACTGCGGCGAAGCACACTGAATGGAATATGTGACTTTGATATTTTAGTTTGAAGACTTAACAGTATTTCTTCCTATTCTGCAACTCTGCACAGTACACAGAATGTGCTGCTAAACTGCGGCGAAGCACACTGAATGGAATATGTGACTTTGATATTTTAGTTTGAAGACTTAACAGTATTTCTTCCTATTCTGCAACTCTGCACAGTACACAGAATGTGCTGCTACACTGCGGCGAAGCACACTGAATGGAATATGTGACTTTGATATTTTAGTTTGAAGACTTAACAGTATTTCTTCCTATTCTGCAACTCTGCACAGTACACAGAATGTGCTGCTAAACTGCGGCGAAGCACACTGAATGGAATATGTGACTTTGATATTTTAGTTTGAAGACTTAACAGTATTTCTTCCTATTCTGCAACTCTGCACAGTACTCAGAATGTGCTGCTAAACTGCGGCGACGCACACTGAATGGAATACGTGACTTTGATATTTTAGTTTGAAGACTTAACAGAATGTGCTCTAATCTGCAACTTTGCACACTAAACAGAATGTGCTCTAATCTGCAACTGTGCACACTAAACAGAATGTGCTCTAATCTGCAACTTTGCACACTAAACAGAATATATATATTTTTTTTTTTTTTTTTTTGTTTTTTTCCCCCCACACCAAATAACCTGCTGCCCCCACACACAGTAGTCCTAAAAAGGACTTTTGGTTCTTTTTTTTTCACAATTTTTGTTTTTTTCCTCCCTACACTGCCTTTCCCTTCCTATCCTCAGCTCTCCCTGGCTCAGACTGAGCCGAACTCGATGGTCAGGTGCTATACAGCACCTGACCACGGGTTCTGGCCAGCCAATCAGTGTAATGCCAGCAGCCAACATGGCTGCTGGCATTACACCGATGTCAGAGCCTCCCTGCACGTTTATTGGCTGCGCAGCAGCCGCAAAACGTGCGGGGAGGAGACCCGAACATGGCGGGCGAGCACATGCGGCACTCGTACGAGTACCGCCATGTGCCGAGCAGAGCGATGCTCGAGCCGATCCGAGCATCGGCCGAGCATGCTCGCTCAACACTATTTGAGAGATATTTACAAGCAAAGTTTCCCCTCCCGCCCCTTTTACCTAGTGTAAGCCATCTCTTCTCAGATGTGGAATCCAGTCCATAGACCAGACAGATAACAGCAGGGGACAATCTTCTTCCTATGAGAACAATGAAAGCCCTTCCCCCCTTGACAAGTTTTTCAGGTTTTTCCCTTATCTTAATTGAAGATTGTCCCTCTCTGCAGTCTACCTGGGCACCTCCCTTCTGATCTGGCTGAGCAGTGTTACATCAGTAAAAGGGGGGGATACTTTATCATTCAATTACTCTTGAATTACAACTCTGACAGAAATAACACTCTCCATGGCCCAAATACTATGATGATTAATTAGAGCTGCTTTTATTATGAACCATTACTATCCCTTTAAGTAAACCATTCCCCATAGAGTTATTTGTATTGGACTTAAATATATTTGTAAATAACAATCATGTTCCTGTTAGGTGCATCTTCTCTAATGAAAATAAAAACAATTTGACTAGTCATTCTTTATAACTAAAATCTTCTAATCCCTTTATCCCTGCTCTCTCAGACTCCCACCAGCTTCTCAACCTGCAACCCATGGTTTCTAAGGTTCTATATAGGGAAGACTACCCTGCACAATTTAACTTCTTTCTTTATCTGTCTAGCTATCTCTGAACTCTACCCAGACAAAGTTTTATGCACCCAAGTGGTCTACACAACCCTACCACTTCCCTTCCCCTCCTGTTTTACTTGCCCTTGTACACTCTCTAGATTGGGGTAACCATCCTTGGTTCGTAAGAGTTACCAACAGTGACGGTTTTGGCTAACACTACTGGAGAACAGGTGGACAAATTAGTAGCCCAATCACTTTAAAGTGGATCTATCACATATAGCTATCTAATGCTTATTAGACAGAGCATTTAGCGAAAAAGTTTAATATGTTAGACATTTAAAAAAAAAAAAAAAAAAAAACATTATCTACGCAAAAATTCAAGTTTAAAACATGCCTAGCAGCCTACTTCCTGCTTGCAGCACTGCCTCTGCTCCCGTCCCACTACCCAGCATCCTCCAATGATGGAGGCTGTCTGTTTCTAGCTGGAGCTATCTCATTGGCTAGATATTGATCTCTGCCAATGAGAACGCTCCAGCTTAGAGAAAGAAAGCCTCCGTCATTGGAGGATGCTGGGTAGTGGGACGGGAGCAGAGGCAGTGCTGCAAGCAGGAAGTAGGCTGCTGGGCACGTTTTAAACTTGAATTTTTGCGCAGAAAACTTTTTTTTTTCAAAAATAACTAACATATTAAACTTTTTCACTAAATGCTCTATCTAATGAGCATTAGATAGCTATATGTGATAGATCCACTTTAATTGGTCTCCCTGTGCTCCAGCTGAGAAATCCTGAAAACACGAACTGTTGAGGACCAATGATGGCTACTCTGCTGTAGATTGCATGCTCTCCTGAGTAGGACCTTCACTTGCTGCAGTTTCTACACGTATATCATAATGTTCCTATAGTCCCCACTTTTGTACAGTACCAAGGAACATTTACCTTTAGAAATGAAACAATAAAAATGCTAAACAATAATAATCAGATTTGTTGTAGTTTTTCCAGTTCAGTAATATATTTTATTAACCCCTTTAGGCTCAGAAGGGGCTTCAAGGACTTAATAACTGGAGTACTTTACTCCATACATTGGCAAAGGAGAGATAAATGCAGAGTTTCACTAAGATCTCCAAATAAATTATCTTTTGGGGGTAAAAATAAAATAATACACTAGGCAATGTGCAAGTCTCTCCCCTCCCCTGTCTTTTTGTCTTTCTGTTTTAGCTATTTAACTGCCTCTCGACTTTAAACTCCTGTGTTTTGTTCTGTCAGCGCCTGCGATGCCGGGTCACTGCTCTCGCTCTGCGTTCCCCGTTGACATAAAGTGTTACTCCCTTGATACCTGTTTCCCATTTTGTTTCCTTTCATTTCCATTGCTTATCTGACCCTTCATGCCCTCTCCTTTTAACATTACCTGAAGGGGCCTTAAAATAACTCAGCGGATTATACGTACCCTCCCAGCACTGGATTTCTACTTTTCCATGAAATCCTTTCTTTAAGAGCTTTTTATCCCAGGCTGATGTCTTGCCAGCATGCATTAAGTAGCGGTTATTTGAAGCCTAATCACCTCTTCAATACTGTGAAAGTCTAATGTGCACTGTTCTCTATATGTTTAAAAGTACACAGGGCCATCAGTCAGGGAAGAGTGGGAAATGGTTTCTCTTTTTTATTAAAGAGCTAATTCTTCTTGACCCCTTAACGACCCATGACATGTCAAGACCATCTCTGCTGTCTGAGAGTTAAGGACAGTGATGGAAATTTGTGATCGCAGTGCGGCTGTGATCACGGATCATCCCACCCCCAGACTGCGCAGTCCTTAACCCCTTAACGACCGACCACGCATCGCGTAAGCAGCAGTTAAGGACCACAGGGCATTTTTTTTTTGCATTCGATTCAGGGATCCCCAAGAGGCAGTGACTGTCCTGACATGGCATTGTTACTAATGTTACTGTGGTCAGAACATGCTAATGGCCTGTATGAATTGTATCCTTGTGCCACTGTTCAAAAGATAATATCTTCAATCAATCCTAGATTTCACATCCATGACAAATGCTAACGGGGCCGCAGGGCACAAAATCTGCTCACTGCACATCATGGTAATCTTAAGGACCAGTGGGGTAGGCAACGCTAAAGTTGTCAGTGGCAGCATCATTCTAATTGGCTGTTCCACTTCCTCTCCAGAGATCCCAGCACCAGCTCTGGGGAAGACAAGCCAGAGTGGGAGGGAGACCTGTCATTAAGGGTATCTTATTAAAATGTTGCCATCTATTTGGAGAGCAACAACAATGGCGCATTAAAAATGTCACCTGGTCAAAAAGGGTGACATCAGCATGTCGCCCGCATGAAAAGGGCGAGGTTCTGATGTTGCAGACTTAAGTTTCGAGTAGCCCCCTGTTATCAGAATGTCACCCACATTAAAGGGATAGTAATGGTTCATAATAAAAGCAGTTCTAATTAATCATCATAGTATTTGGACTTTGGAGAGTGTTATTTCAATTCTGTCAGAGTTGTAGTTCAAGAGTAATTCAATGACAAAGTATCGCCCTCCCGCCCCTTTTACTGATGTAACACTGTTCAGCCAGAGCAGAAGGGAGGTGCCCAGGTAGACTGCAGAGAGGGACAATCTTCAATTAAGATAAGGGAAAAACCTGAAAAACTTGTCAAGGGGGGCAGGGCTTTCATTGTTCTCATAGGAAGAAGATTGTCCCCTTCTGTTATCTGTCTGGTCTATGGACTGCATTCCACATCTGAGAAGAGATGGCTTACACTAGGTAAAAGGGGCGAGAGGGGAAACTCTGCTTGTGAATATCTCTCAAACCATAAAGGTTTGAGAGATAAGACTTATATCGTTCTTCATGTTTTTTTTAACGCCTACAAAATAAAATAAAGATAAAACGAAGTATTACTATCCCTTTAGGGGCTGTTTTTAATGCTACTACTATTGCCATTGGATTAGGCATTTCAAACTCATTACTGTAGGCTACGCAGGAAGGTGTGAAACCACAGTAGCCAATAAGAAATATCAGCTCTGTAGCTCACAGTACCAGTTCTGGACTTTAACCCTGTGAGTGCCAAAGAGATATCCAATGCTTTGCATTGCAGGGTTAACATTTAATTTTTTTTTATATTAGTTGTCCTTTACAATTACATTAAAAGGTAATTGTTCCGTTTCATATCAGTGCTGACAATTGCACCATCTTGATGCATATCAATCAAAACGAGAATGGCGTGACAGCATAAAAAATATATATATATTTGGTTTTAGATGCTGGGGCATTGGCAGATGAAATGTGAATGTCCAGCTGTTGTTGGACTACAGATGTCATCATTCTCAGCCGGTCGTTGGATGGCTAAGGATGATAACATATGCAGTCCAACCACATCCGAAAGGTGTATGTTGCACACTGCTGGGGTAGGGAATTATAACGCATTCCCACTGTTATTTTCTGATTTTTTTCCACTGCGGAGTAGAATAATGTTCTGTTTTCTGCAGACTCAACATTATATACATGAGAACTGCAATATCTCTGTGCCTGTTGGTGGAGGTTTATGATGAATGACATTCCGACTTTTTGCTATTAATACTTTGTGAGTCTTCAAGAAACAGGTCCTTGTTTTTCAATTATATGCTTCACTTCAAACGATCCCTTAGCAAGCTTCCTCGCAGGTCATTCCATTTAACGTATATGAAATTATGTTCTTTGTTATACCCAAATACAGTTGTCCATTAAGGACAATCGGGCAGGAAGATTTCAAGCTGTTAAATGAGACAGTTTCTATTATGCGTGGTTCAGTTTTGATACAACAATAGCAGAGCCTAGTTATGTGGTTAAGGTCTTAGGAAATGCATTAGCTATAATAAACTATCATTTATTTGTGTGTGAGCTGATACAATACTTTCTAAATAAATATATTTGTCTTCTTCCTGTTCATACGGGTAAAATAACGGATTCACTTATACTACTGCTCTGCAATAACAATAATGGGAACACTCATCATTTTATTTAAATCGTACCGAGGAAGGATAAAAGATTTACGCTAGAATTTTTGACTGTATAAAAATATCTTATTGAAGAACTGTTTCTGCTGTAGTTGAGGCTGATGTATTAACCTCTTAAAATTGCCATAACTTGTCCTGGCACGTCATGGAATTTGGGGCTCCCTGTGCGGCTACACGCCATTCGGGGAGCTCTGAACACAATTGAAAAAAAAAAAAAATCCTCCTGGTCCTTAACTGGACCTTAAGAGGTTAAAGCACTGGCGTAACAATGGGGGCCGTACCTGCAACCAGGCCCGTCACTCCAGGGGTCCAGCCATCCCCTGCAACCCCCTCAGCCTGGATCCCACAAGAAGCAACCTGATGTCTGTGCCTTCTTCGGCACAGACCTCTAGCTGCTGAGCTCCCTCGTCGGCACTCTGGTAATGCAGAGCAATGGGAGATGACATTTCCTGAACAGAGGACTGCTGGGGAGCACCAGCTTCTGAGGTCTGTGCAGAAGGAGACACAGACATCTCCTGGCATGTCGCTGGACCACCATGGAGGTAGGAGATGGACAATGGGGGGGTGGCAATGTGGAGGTAATGTGGATATTGGGGGCAATGTGGAGGCAATTTAGGGGCGATGTGGAGGCAATGTGGATATTGGGGGAAATCTGGAGGCAATGTGGGGCCAATGTGGATATTGGGGGCAATGTGGAGGCAATGTGGATATTGGGGGAAATCTGGAGGCAATGTGGGGGCAATGTGGAGATTGGGGATAATGTGGCGGCAATGTGGATATTGGGGCAATGTGGAGGCAGTGTGGGGCAATGTGGAGATTGGGGGCAATGTGAAAGCAATGTGGAGGCAATGTGGATATTGGGGGCAATGTGGAGGCAATGTGGAGATTGGGGGCAATGTGGATATTGGGGGCAATGTGAAAGCAAAGTGGAGGCAATGTGGATATTGGGTGCAATGTGAAGGCAATATGGATATTGGGGGCAATGTGGATGTGGCCAATGGGTGGGGCAATGTGGAGATGGCCAGTGGAGGTGGCCATTGGGGGGCAATGTGTTCTGGGAGGGGCATGGCAATTTTTGCACCAGGGCCTGGTGGCTTCAAGTTACACCTCTGGGTCAAAGGGACAGTAATGTTTAACATTGAGAAAAATAGATATTGTGGGGTTTATCATGCTGAGCAAAACACTGCTGAGAGATGTTTTCTGTAAAAGTTATTTCAGTTAAAATTTGCATTTTTTTGGGTTGCAGTACTTCCATGGCCTGAAATTTTATGGTGGTGCTGTTGCTACACCATTCTATGGAGATATGTGGTCATTTGACTATAAACCTCCATAGGATGCTGCAGCAACAGCACCACTGTTCAGTTTTAGGCCATGGAGGAACTGCACCAAAATAATGGAAATTTGAGCTGCAATAATTTTTGACTAAAACATCTTTCAGCAGTAGGATTTCCCTTGATTTACTCTGTGGATAAAACCTGAAAAAAAGATTCTCTCTCTCTCTCTCTCTCTCTCTATCTATCTATCTATCATAGAAAATAATCTAGGACTCAAAGGGATCCCGGTCCGAAGTGCGATTTTGGCTCTGCTGGTTTGAGATATCGGACTGGGTGCAATTTATATATTTTTTAAATATCTACAGATTAAATTTCATTTAATTGATGTACTACTATCCCTTGAAGTAAAAGAGGAGAAATAGAGGAATTTACAGAACAATTCATAAAGTGAGCAACAACTTTTTTTTATTACCTTGAACACGATTTACAAAAAACATTATAAACAGACGTGCTGGGTGTTTATTAATATCAATACATTTCTAACTATGGGTAAAACATTTTATTTCCTACTAGCCTATTAAGTGTTTGATTCAAATGCTAGCGCAAAGGACTCTGGGATAAAAGTCGCAGGAATAAAAATGTTAGAACATGTTTTTACGGCCGTATTTTTAGAGCCATTTATGTAAATCTGTCCTATCAAATAGCCCCATCTGTTGCTTAAACGGATGCTAAGCTAAGTAAATAAATACAATTAAGACTTATTTCCTTTTTCATCCCCGATGACAAGATATTTAATATGCATTATTACAAATATATAAAATATATTTTTTTGCTAAGTACATTAACAACTCTGCAATCGTTCATATTGTAACCCTACAATAGTTTAAAAACCTCATCAAGAAAGAACCTTAATCTTAATTAAATCTTGTTACAACTATGTAAAATAGCATTCTTAATGCATACACAGATTAATAAGGATTTATTGATAAGTTTACAAATTTAGGTCAGAATTCATGCATTTCTATATATAATGGAGACAGATATTAAGTTCTGCAGCGCACTTATTAAAACAAGATAAATATTTATTAAAATGTTGCCATGATTTATGAAATGACATTGGACCAAACAAATGTAATTTGGAATCTGGGGCATATGTTATGTAGACAAAGCATTCATTAACTGTGAAATCCTGTCTTTCATTATGTATCACACATTTCTGTGCTATTTAATCTTTCTGAAATAACAATTTGATCCTTGTCTTCCTACTTATTAATGAGCTTGATGTTATTATTTAAGTTGAAGTAGTATATTTCACTGCACGTTTGACAGCTATCACCCAGAATACGTAGTTTGCAAATGTTTTCCATTATTTGGGGATTATAATTCAAGAATAATACTGGATGTTTTTTTCTTCTCTCATCTAATGATTACACAATGAAGCTTTCCCTTATTGTAAATATTTGAACCTAGCGCTGTTGCATACTCCTTATTTGATTGAACACAATAAACCCATTTTATTCAACACTTTAAGTGCCATGCAAGGATGTGGACACTACTTTGACACTCAAAGTGAAAACATTTGTTAGAGCCCCCCCCCCATTTCTGTTTCAGATCACTTCAAGGATCACAAAAAGACAACATTTTGAATATCCCTTTTCACTGCTCACCTCTCCTAACACTGAAAGGATCAATCAATTAATTGACGCAAAGAGCTGAGCTAAGAACGAGAGGTCATCCATTAAGACTAGAGCAAAGACAATTTTGATAAAAACAAAGGCAGGGATTTTTTACAGTAAGGGCGGTAAATCAATGAAATTCTTTGCCGCGGGATATTGCACTTGCAGATAATGCAACTGCTTTCAAAAAAACAATGGATGCCTCTCTAGCACAGAGCAATATTGAAAATGTGCTATTTAATCTTTTCTGAAATAACAATTTGATCCTAGTCTTCCTGCTTATTAATCAGCTTGATGTTATTATTTAAGTTGAAGTAGTATATTTCACTGCACGTTTGACAGCTATCACCCAGAATACTTAGTTTGCAAATGTTTTCCATTATTTGGGGATTATAATTCAAGAATAATACTGGATGTTTTTTTCTTCTCTCATCTAATGTTTACACAATTAAGCTTTCCCTTATTGTAAATATTTGAACCTAGCGCTGTTGCATACTCCATATTTGATTGAGCACAATAAACCCATTTTATTTAACACTTTAAGTGCCATGCAAGGATGTGGACACTACTTTGACACTCAAAGCGAAAACATTTGTTAGAGCCCCCCCCATTTCTGTTTCGGATCACTTAAAGGATCACAAAAAGACACAGTTTTGAATACCCCTTTTCACTGCTCACCTCTCCTAACACTGAAAGGGTTAATCAATTAATTATTGACGCAAAGAGCTGAGCTAAGAACGAGAGGTCATCCATTAAGACTAGAGGAAAGACAATTTTGATTAAAACAAAGGCAGGGGTTTTTTTACAGTAAGGGCGGTAAATCAATGAAATTATTTGCCGCTGGATATTGTACTTGCAGATAATGCAACTGCTTTCAAAAAAACAATGGATGCCTCTCTAGCACAGAACAATATTGAAAATTATGACAGATGGCTTCAAAGCAAATAGGTTGTTGATCCAGGAAAATATCTCACTGTCATTTGGAGTCAGGAAGGAATTTTTTACCCACCTGGGGCTAAACTGGAAATGGCTTCAGGGTTTGTTTTTTTGCCCTCCTCTGTATCAACAGAGGTGTTTTTGGAATGGACTGGACTTGATGGATGCATGTCTTTTTTCAGCTTCGTCAATTATGTTACTATGTTACTATATTCATTGCCAATTAATGGGTTAAGCAAAGTAGAACTAATACACAAAGTGCTTGCAAAGCATGTCTTAACTATCTGAGTGCCAAACGACTATCCAACGCATTGAGAAGCAATGAGTTGGATACCACTCAGGCATGCAAAGGGTTAATTAGTATAATCTATCAATCTAAATAACAAATACATTTCAGAAAAAAAATGAATACAACAACAAATAGGTGATACTGAAAGCTCTTTCAAAATCACATTTTTTTTAGGAGATAAGGACCTTTAAATGGTAATTATACATAAAGGAATTCCACATCTTTTCTGCCCTTATGGTAAAAAAACCCAGTTCCTATGTTATTCTATGGAGCCAATACACTGAGATTTCTTCAACTTTTAAAATGCACTGGAGATCTCTCTAGCATTCAAGCGGTTAAAAGCCCCTTTTAAATCAATAGAAATGTTTTTCGAATAATTATTTGTCCCCTATGATGCAGCTGGTTTGCTATAGAATGACTGCAGCTTATGTTTTTCTTTTAATTAAATCAGCCACAACATTTTTGTTAAAGTAAGTCAAATCGCTAGACAAGTCATGCAGCCTGTTTTTATATTTATATATTATAAGCAGGCCTGGTGTTTCCCCCAGGCTAATTCATGTTTTCGCTCACTTTATGTTCCCTTCGTTCCCAACATTTCAAGACTGTAATTAAAGATGGGTGAATTATTTAAGTGTTCTGCAGAATCAGGATGTTTGGAGGATGCAGAGTTTAGAGTTTAAAACAATATATGTTTGCTATAGCAAAAAAAAAAAGTTTTACAACATTGGAATTGACCAATTAGAGTAATAACATTTATATATATAATGAAATGTAAGAGATTTTTGAATACATGTCATTTTTTTTGAAATGTTAAACATCAAAATGTGTCTAGATTTTTGATATAACTTTGGATATAGGATTTTGCTTTCATTTTCGTTAATCAAAGTCCTGATTCATATTTGAAACTTTTTTGCCACAAGTTTCACAGAACCAAAATTCTTGTTTTCTATGGGGTAAGTTACATGGACACATTTTACAGCGACAATCTTTTCGAATGGTAAATGTGTGTGTCTGCAACATCTTGCACTACAGTTGTTTCTATAAAGTTGTTCATAGCATATTCAAAACAATCAGGAACGCTACCATAATCCATATATATATATCACAACCGTATAAAGTACATATCGAACTCATCAAAGGGCATCCAGCCCGCGGACCCGGATCATCTCCCCACAGCCTCGGCCAAAGACTCAGACACAGGAGGGGAAAGCTTCCATGGATCCGCTGGTCTTCAAACAGCCACAGATTCCAAAGTATTCAATAAAAAAGTAAATATTTTGTATTGTCCCATGAATAAGTGATAGACTCACAAAACACGTTAGGCATCAAACATGTATGCTGCGTTTGCTTCTATGTGTCAATACTCTACAAATAGCAACTTTTGTTTTTAATTCCAATAAAATAAAATGGACTTTTTATTGAAAACTTTGGAGTATGTTGTTGTTTGAACACACAAAAAATATAATTCCATGAGTTAATCCCTCAAAGAAACATCAGTCACTACAGCTGTATGAGTAGAAACCAAAATTCCAATAGTCACTCACCCGTTCCAATTCGGGCTTGATGGCCCCGGTGCCCCACAATCGCAGTAAACCGATTCCACAAACGTGAGGACAACAGGAAGGGGGCGCTCTCGGGACCACCAACAAAGCTTGAGCCCAATCCAGATTTTTATAAATAATCTTACAACGGTAGGAGTTAGTGATTGGTTGTTAATATTGTATATCTTTGTATAAATAGAATCTTTTGTGACACTAAGACATAGCCTATGATTAAGTGGGACACACCCACGAAACGCGTTAGGTGGTGTCTTTGGTGAAACTGACGTTCCGGGTTGAGAACCCATGTTGCTGTTTTTAAATATATGACTCAATAAAATCTATTGTAAGATTACTTATAAAAATCTGGATTGGGCTCAAGCTTTGTTGGTGGTCCCGAGAGCGCTCCCTTCCTGTTGTCCTCATGTTGTTGTTTGAAGACCAGCGGATCCGTGGAAGCTTCCCCCTCCTGTGTCGTCATAGCAAAACCTATGTCACACTAAATGACTCAACAAAATATGTCTATAATTCCTAAAAAGCAATACAAATGGAATCCTTGCTCTCATGTGCTACAACAAATCCATTATCTGATGTACAAGGATTAAACAGAACTGCAGGCGACTAAACAGATCTACTCATGAACAAGGTTATTTACAAGGGATTAGACTGATCAGCAAATGATAGGGTAGCTCTACTAGAGAAATGGTTTCTCTACAAATGTGCAACATGATCTGCAAGAGATACAGCTGAACGACAAATGATTTAATATTTATATAGATCAGATTAATCAACTAAGGATTGAACTGACCCACAAGTAATTAAACTGGTCTACAAGGGATGTGACTGATGTACTGTTAAATTGCTCAAAATGGTCTACAAGGGATAGAAATGATCTACTAGTGACCTAAGAGCGATAAAAGTAGTCACAAGAGACACATTGATCTAAAGGCCAGTGAGTCATATTTTGGAACCTTCATCTGTTAGGAACTTACAACCATTGACTGGTTGGAGTAATGGGAACTGTTGCTCCCAAATAGTTGTAGGTTTATCAATTGACTAAATGTTTTACAACTGATCTACAATTTATAAAACTGATCTAGAGGATATGGGGTTAATATACGTGTGTCGCACTCTCAGTGTCACACTCTGCAATGGTTGTTTGGTTCTGAAGCCCAGATGCAGGGAGCACCCACCAGCAGATAGGAAATGACACTTGAAGAAGGGTGATAGTGACACAAGACAGAGGTAACGGCATCTAGAAATTTTTAGGGTACCGATGAGATTGAGAGATGATAGCAGGCAACCTGTGGTCCAGGAAAGGCTACTGCTTATGGTCCTAAGAGTAGGAATAGTAGAGATATAGCTGGAAGCATAGTCAAGGGTCAAGCCAGTGTCCAGGGATATAGAAGGCAAATATAGTTGTTGATACCTTTATTGGCTAACTAAGCAGATTTAGGATGTAAGTTTTCAAGACCTTAGGTCTCTTCCTCAGGCATGTTATACAGATAAATATGAAAACATCTCTTATATACAAGTACACATTGCATTGTTTAGAATCAGATAAGAAAGCTCAGCCCAGACCCGGATACTTTGATCAGTCATTGGTAAATTGCAGTCTTCCTCTGAGGAGTTAGAGGTATTTACGATCCCAGTGGGACTGTTGGAAAGGTCAATCTACAATGTGATAATGTGACAGAAATTCTCTGTCTTTATTCAAACCATAATGCATATTTGCTCCTGTATTTCTACAGCTAACACGGTACCAACTCTCATCAAGGATATAGAAGGCAGTGTAGTCAAAGATCAAAAGTCGAGGGCCAGGAATGTAACAGGCAGCGTAGTCAAAGGTCAAAGCCAGGGTCCAGGGGATATAGAAGTCAGCATGCTCAATAATATAGTCCAGAATTCGGACACCAGAAAAAAAAAAATCTATATCCTATATTATAATTTGCTAGGATGTTTGTCAGAAGCCGTCATGCACAGTAGAGATGGCTGCACGCACTGCAGTCATGCACAGCAGACACTGCCCGTGCCGCAGCTGATATGGAGCAGGGTAATCCGAATTCAGACTGTGGTCCTCTCTGTGCACCTTCCTGGGACCACTTGGCCTGTTTCAACTGTGGCGCATTCAGGCAGTCAGTACTGCGCATGACTGCAGCGCCGCCAGTCATGGCCCATGTACACATATATATATATCCAGGGGCCAGAGACAGAAGTACTATCTAGAGAAGGTCAAATAGAACTAAGCCCTGATCTGAGGGACACCTGAGTTTATATAGAGGCACTGACAGATCCAGACACACTTCCTCAAGCATAAGAGCATGGCTGCACCCATCCCCCTTATGTAGGATGCAGGGAGATAGACCAGAGTCACGGCAAGATTCCAGCTACACCTCTCCTACTGCCCAATGCTGAAGATCGCATTGGGTGGTGAATGGCCCTAAAGACACAACAAGCAGCTGTGGGAGCACCAATAGGGGGACCTTGCTGGAGAGTGTGCGCGACCCCGGAATGGACTGTGGCCACTGCCTGGTGGATTTTAGGTATCTGACAACATGTTATTAAAATAATCTATAAATGACATAAGGGATCTATAATCAAGCCCACTTTGAGAATTATATTTCATAGGGATGTATGAATCTACCATTCGAGCTCATTTCCTGCACTTATACACTGACATCAAAATGATTCACATGCACTTCGGGTTCTGTACTAACGAAGGATTCAGTGCATTTAGCAAACATACCACCAATACGGTGACTTTAGTGCCAACAAGCCTTGAACATATCTCCTATAACACGCACCAGAAAATGAAGTAATAAATGCAGATTTCCTCTGTGTCTCGTTAGTACATAGCGTTGAACACAGGAAAGGAGAACATTCTACCCAGGGGCAGACTGACAGGACCCAGGGCCCCTGGTCCAAAAAGAGGTCTGGGCCCCCTGCAGAAATCTCCACATTGCCCTCTTCATCTCCACAATGCCCCCTTCACCTCCACAATGCCCCATCTCCACATTGCCCCTTCCACAATGCCCCCTTCATCTCCACAATGCCCCTTCCACAATGCCCCCTTCATCTCCACAATGCCCCTTCCACAATGCCCCCTTCATCTCCACAATGCCCCTTCCACAATGCCCCCTTCATCTCCACAATGCCCCTATCTCCACATTGCCCCCTCCATCTCCACATTGCCCCCTCCATCTCCACATTGCCCCCTTCATCTCCACAATGCCCCTATCTCCACAATGCCCCCTTCATCTCCACAATGCCCCCATCTCCACAATGCCCCCTTCATCTCCACAATGCCCCTTCCACAATGCCCCCTTCATCTCATCTCCACAATGCCCCTTCCACAATGTCCCCTTCAGCTCCACAATGCCCCCCTTTATCTCCACAATGCCCCTTCCACAATGTCCCCTTCAGCTCCACAATGCCCCTATCTCCACATTGCCCCCTTCATCTCCACAATGCCCCTATCTCCACATTGCCCCCTCCATCTCCACATTGCCCCTTCATCTCCACAATGCCCCTTCCACCATGCCCCTTCATATCCACACTGCCCCTACCTGCAGTCCCTGGTGGTCTAGCGGCTTGGCTGTGCGAAGTCCTGCGCACCTCTAGTAATGCAGAGGCTGGGAGATGATGTAATCTCCCAGCGCTCTGTATTACTAGAACTGCGCGCCGGCGGCCGGCGGAGAGTTTGCTGAGCAGCGCTGGAAGCGGCGGCGGGCCCCCTTCGGTCATGGGCCCTCGATCCGTGACCGAATGCCCGTATGGTCAGTCCGCCCCTAATTCTACCCCAAAATTCCATAACGCTCCCAAACTGCTCTCCTCGCACATGGGAGACTGTTCATTCTAGATAATACAGTGTTTATCAATCTTTTATATTTTTGCTCAAAGCACTCGTGACACGCAGTCTGAAACATTTTATGTAATTTGTCAAGTACATAATGATGGGTACAAGTACAGAAATCTATTGTTATTCCTAGGTTTCACAGTCAGTATGACAAAAACAAATATGTAGTGCACTACAATTTCCATATCTACAAGCTAAATATTTATATTTTTTTGTCAGCCTTTATTATTGTAAACTTAGTGGATGTTTGTGGGGCATCAAGGTGCCACAACAGCCTGGGGGAGAATTAGTACATTGATTTTAGGAAGGAGCAGGACAAAAATGTAGGTTCACTGTCTGTTTCAGTACTGAACCATATTAGTCTCCCACCATTGGGGAATATTATAATTAAGAAAAATACAATTGTACTTTTCTTTAATATATATGGTCAATGCAACTCCTGACTGCCTGATTGCTAAATCTGCTCCCATAGGTCCAGAGGCAGTAGCGTAACAATAGTGGTTGCAGGGATACCAGCCACTACCTGGCCCACCAATACAGGGGTCCATCTGCCCCCTGTGACCCCTGCCCAGCACCCGCAGCTACCTGAGGTCTGTGCCTTCTTTGGCACAGACCTCTGTCAGCTGAGCTCCCTCTTCGGCACTCAAGTAATGCAGAACTGTGGGAGATAACATCATCTCCCAGTTCTCTGCATTACTGCAGAGAGGACCACTCGTGCGCTCCGGCAGTATAGAGGTCTGTGCAGAAGAAGGTACAGACCTCTCACTACTGGACCACCAGGAAGATAGGAGATGGACATTGGGGGCAATGTGTGGAGAGGTGGACATTGGGGGCAATGTGGTTTGGGGGGCCCATGGCAATTTTTGCACCAGGCCCCGTTGAATTCTATATACACCTCTGTCCAGAGGTCATTAGTCATGACATTTTTTAAACTCCTTGGATGGCAGACTCATATCCAACACATTGCAGAACAATGTGTTGAATGCATATCTAGGAACTTGAAATTCGACTGGTTTTATTGTTTAGAGAAATTAATAAAAATTATAGCAGCTCATAGAGGATTTTCAATTAAGTAAACTACATTAGACTTTAAAGTGAAAGTAATGTTTCACAAAAAAAAGCAGCTCTGATTAATCTTCATAGTATTTGGGCCATGAAGAGTGTTATTTCAGTACTGACACAGTTGTAGTTCAAGAGTAATTCAATGATAAAGTATCCACCTCCCACCCCTTTTCCCTAGTGTAAGTCACCTCCCCTCAGATGTGGAATCTGTTGCAGCAAGGGGCAATCGTCTTACTGTGACCATAAGGAGAACCCTGCCCCCTTGACTCGTTTTTCTGGTTTTTCCTTATGCTCACTGATGATTGTCACTCTCTGTGATCCATCCAGACAGTCTTGCTGCTCTGAGGAGAGCAGTGTTACATCAGTAAAAGGGGCGGGAGGGGGATACTTTATCATTCAATTACTCTTGAACTACAATTCTGACACTCTCCATGGCTCAAACACTATGAAGATTAATTGGAGCTGCTGTTTTTGTGAAACATTACTATCCCTTTAAGATAATAGTGGTAAAATAAAGATGGGAATGTCAGTATTCCATGATCCATACTCTAACTGCAGTGCAAGTTTACATCAGCTCCTCTGTAGGACAGATGTGTCACCTTGAGGAGTAAGAAACGCTTGGCCAGACTTCTCTCTTTAATGAAAGCCTTGCCATTGGAGGGCTAAATCATGCATGAGCCCTAGGAACATGATTCGGCCCATGTGAGACTTTCTCATGAGTAATGAAATGTTATTGTAGCAGGTGTCAGCATCTCAGTCTCATTCTGATGACAGAGCTCATTATTCAGAGTGCGCCCATCTTCAAGGCAAAGTCAAGGTCAGATGGTTTATATTAGGTTCTTTTACTTTAATTAATTTTGCCCCCCCTTCAACTCACTCTCTTTCTCCATTAGCTTCTCCTGTTTATCTTACTAGTTCCCTCTGTCTTTTTCCATCACCTCTGTCTTCTCTCTCCATTCTCTCTCTTGCTCTCTCTATCACCCCCTCTGCCTTATTTCTCTTTCCCCATCTCTCACTCTCTACGCCTCTGTCTTTCTCTCTCTCTCTTTAACTCATCTTCTCTCTCACTCCCTTACTTGTAAACTGTTTCCTTTCTCCCGCTCCCCTTTCCTTTATTCGGGTGACCAACGCGTTTCACTGTAACATGTTGCTTAACCATTTGTCATTCAGACAAAGGTGGGTTTCAAAGCAGAGAAACATGCTTATAATATATATATTTTTTTATTATAAGTATACATACAAAGGAATATTACATTTTTACACATGGGCACAACTGCAACTTTTAATTCACATGGGAGAAAATGCACAATTCTGCCAGCCTAGTTCATCTTTTGCTCTTATCCATTAGCACAAATAACACTTCCCTGCCCCTACGGGTATGTATGAACACTGTAGAGCATATTGGAGCACACGTTCAGCCTTCTTTACCATTTAAGGATTGAAGGGGTATGCAAAGCATTGCAAAGCACTGCATTTCATATATCACACTTGTCCTTAAAGTGTTAATATTATAAGGTGCACTCCTGGTCCGCTTGGATGGCATATCGGAGGTCTCGGTCATCTGGGGTGCCCTCTCTGGGCAGCTCGTGCTTGGAGTTCCTCCTTTCCTTTCCTACCCAATCTGTCCGTTTCCCACCTGATTCTGTAGTGTAGATGGATACATGCTTGTAATTGGTCGGGATTACATGCTTAAAGGAGCAGTAAACTTTTTTTTTAACGAAAACCTATATGTTATAGAGCTTTTACTGCTGAGTAAAACAAGGTCACTCCCAATGCTGTCAGTTGTTTTATTTTAAATGCATAACAGTTCAAATAATCAGGAAGTGAATTTACTGTGTTTACTTCCTGATAGTTCTAACTGTCAGGAAGTGAATTTACTGTGTTTACTTCCTGATAGTTCTAACTGACAGGAAGTGACTCAGCAGTTTCTATCACATTCTGTGGAGAACTGTAAGTCACTGACTTTCCTCTCCATTAGAATGTAACAGAATGACTAACTGGAATTTGACCACTAGAAGCCTCTGTTAATGTAAATATACTCATGTTTAAACAGTAATAACTCTGGAAATATGCATCTCTCAGCTGTGGGAGTACGCTTATTATACTCAACAGGAAACGGCCCACAATATATTTTTTTTTTCATAAAAAAAGTTTACTGCTCCTTTAATGCTGTCATGGTTGGACTTGTGTATGCTTTTGGAGCGCTATATTTGGCCTGCGTCGGCCCTGGGCCTCTTCTCTGCCCCTTGACCCCCTGGGATGCAATTCTTCTTCTTCACTCTTCTTTATCTCCTTTATTTCTATTCTCATCTTTTACTTTCTACTTCTTCTATATTCCCATTGTTTTGCTCCTCAAGCCTTTCTTGGGCGACTACTGGGCTCCTAAATTGGGGAATCTGGTCGCCCTTGTACAATTGTGTGTTTGGTTCGCCCAATGGATATGCTGTGTTGGACTTTTATGTACTGATGAGCATTCTTTATGTCTATGGCTATTTTGCTCAATATGTATTATTTTTCACTGTATGTGACTTTCTTTAACCCCTTAACGACCGGGGAATCCGGCCGCGGACGCGACTCAACGACCACGGGGCAAATTTTTTTTTTTGCTCAGTTGCGTTCCGGACTCCCCGAATGGCGTGCAGCTGCGGGGGGAGCCCGGAACTCGATGACGGTCATAGTACGTCATCGGTCGTTAAGTCAAATCGACCCTCGACGTACTATGACCATCAAGGGTCGTTAAGGGGTTAATAAAGCTTTTTGAAAAAAAAAAAAAAAAATACAAGTCCAGAATTCTACCCCATATAACATGCAGCAAAAAAGGAAATAATTTTTAGCTGATTTCCTGCCAGGGCCAGATTTGCCATAAGGCAGAGTAGGCACCTGCCTACAGGCGCACCCCACAGAGGGGCACCTGTCATTGAAATACATTTTTTTTATTCACAGAGGGTTTTTTTCTGTGTGTGTTTGTTTTATTATTTTGTTTTTAACATTCACAGCACTGTGCGCTGCGCACAGTAACCAGCCTCCCCGGCCCGCCCATCGCATGGTAACACAAACCTGTAGATGTTGTTGTCCCCCCTCGTCGACTCTAATGCAGAGCGCTGGGAGACGACATCATCTCCCAGCGCTCTGCATTCCTAAATAGAAGACCGTGCGGGGTGCAACAGCAGCTTCAGGTCTGTGCAGCAGACATCTCCTGCTGCTGGACCACCAGGGAGATAGGAAACGGATACGGGGGGCAAAGTGAAGATGATGGGGGCAATATGGAGCTGATGGCAATGTGAGGGCAAGTTGCACCTGATGGGGGCAATGTGGAGATTATGGGGGGCAATGTTAAGGCAAGTTGGAGCTGATGGGGGCAATGTGGAGATTATGGGGCAATGTTAGGGCAAGTTGGAGCTGATGGGGGCAATGTGGAGATTATGGGGCAATGTTAGGGCAAGTTGGAGCTGATGGGGCAAGTTGGAGCTGATGGGGGCAACGTGGAGATTATGGGGGGCAATGTTAGGGCAAGTTGGAGCTGATGGGGCAATGTGAGGGCAAGTTGGACTGATGGGAGCAATGTGAGGGCAATATGGAGTTGATGGGGGATAAGTTGGAGCTGATGGTGGCAATGTGAAGATGATGGAGGCAATGTGCAGCTGATGGCAATGTGAGGGCAAGTTGGAGCTGATGGGGGCAATGTGAGGGCAAGTTGGAGCTGATGGGAGCAATGTGAGGGCAATGTGGAGTTGATGGGGGATAAGCTGGAGCTGAATGGGGCAATATGGAGCTGATGGGAGGCAATGTGAGGGCAATATGGATATGGGGGGTAATGTGGAGATTTGGAGCATTGTGGGGATGGCCAATGGGGGGGGGGCACTTCAGATTTCTGTGCCTACAGGCTCCTGAGATGTAAATCCGGCCCAGTTTCCTACATCACTTATTAGAAAATGGCGAGAAACAAGCGACAGAGGAATAGAAATCCCCCAAATGCCTCTCCCATTGGCACAAGGAGTATAAAAATAACGTTCAGCATAGACAGCTTAGTACTTAGGAATTTGGCAGGTGCGTCACAAAACAAATCTATTCCAGACCTATTTTAAAGTGCAATTGTATAAGTACATCTTAACCAGTCGATGTTGCATTTTTTTCATTTCTCAGCGGAGTTTGGAGAATATGTTTCTTTATACAGTTGTTCTCTGCATATACATGCCTTGAATAAATATCCTAGTGAAGAACAATGGCGCTCTCTGGGGAACGTCTGCCATAAAGAAACTACACACTGATGCTTTTTTTGTTCAGAAGAAAGCGGGCACAAAGACATGTTTATTTAAAATAAGGTCATCAAAGCCGGCTGAAAATAAAGAATAAATATATAAAACAAAAACACTTTTTTTTAACAACACTAATCTCTTTTGCTTGCTTTTGCACAATGTATAATGACACACACACACACACACACACACACACACACACACACACACACACACACACAAGGTATTTAAAGAGGAATTACCACCCCTGTAAACTTTGCCCCAAATAATTACTGCTCCGGGATTGACAGGCAGGAAACTGTGCAGACATCTTTCCATAGTGACTTCTGCGCGCCTGCTTTATCAGTCCCAGCCGGCTGTACCAAAAGGGACTGGTAGCTAAGGCGCGCTGACGTCGCTAGACAAAGATGTCTGCACTGTTTCCTGGCTGTCAGTCCGGGAGCAGTATAGAATTCTCATTAACATGGTAATAATTCTGGCGACTAGCACTACTGAGCAGCTAGTAGCCAGATGGGTAATTATTTGGGGCAAAGTTTACAAGGGGTGGTAGTTCCACTTTAACCCTTTGATGCCTGAGAGATCTCCAATGCATTGTGAAGCATCAATGGGGTTAACAACAGGGCATTCAACAAAAATACCTTGTTCTTTTTCAGCTATCCAAAATACTTGGATACAGCATTGCATAATCAAGTATATATATTTGACTCTTTTTTTATAAATAGACTAGTTGACGAGCCTGTTACATGGGCCACAGTGCCACTGCCAGACGGTCACGGGGCAGTCATGCGCAGTAGAGACTACCCACACCGCAGCAGGAGCATCCAGCTCTGTATCAGCCGCGGAGCGGGCAGTGTCTACTGCGCATGAATGCAGCACGCACAGCAGTCTCTACTGTGCATGACTTTGTTGTTACACATGTTTTAGCGAATTATTATATAGGATATTTCTGCCTCTGCCCCTGACATCTATAGACAAGTGTCACTTGCATGTGGATTAAGTGAAGCTGAATCGCGTGGCAGCTTGTCACATTTAACCCCTTAGTGACAGCCGCGTTCGTACGCGGCTCTCACCTTAACGCCCGCCGAACATTTTCTTTTTTTTCAAACAAGTCCGGAGTCTCCGAGCGGCGTGCAGCCGCACGGAGACCCAGGCTTCCGTGACTTAACAGGTACGTCCTCTGTCACTAAGTGACAGTTTCTGCGGGACGTTCCCGGTAAGTCATCCGTCATTAAGGGGTTAAAGACTGTTCTCAACAGGGTAAGATTCTAGGGAGAGTAATATTCACTTGCTTACTTGTCGTCTGAATATTCAGCACCACGGACAGCAGCAATGGAACAGTATATGAGGATCGTAGCCTGTATCAGTCACATTCGTGGCTGATGTTTTAACCCTTTGAGTGCCTGAGAGGTACGGAAAGCATTGTGAAGGTTGAAAAAATAGAATACAGGAAAAGAAATATCAGGATAGACTAAAGGATCTGAACATGTATATCTTGGAGGAGAGAAGAGAAAGGGGATATGATAGTAACATTCAAATACATGAAGGGATTCAACAAAGTGCAGGAGAGAAGTATATTTCAAAGGAGTAAAAATGTTAGCACACGAGGCCATAGTCTAAAACTAGAGGGACACAGGTTTAGATGTAATGTAAGAAAGTTTATCTTACTGAGAGGGTAGTAGATAAGTGGGATAGCCTACCAGCAGAAGTGGTAGATAAGTGGAGTAGCCTACCAGCAGAAGTGGTAGAGGTTAATACAGTGAGGGGATGTAAGCATGTGTGGGATAGGCATAAGATGTCGTGAACATAAGAAAAGACCAAGGACCAAGAAAGGTTTGAGGTTTTTACAGTAGAAAAATGGGCAACTAGATGGACCGAATGGTTCTTATCTGCTGTCAAATTCTATGTTTCTAGAAAGGTTTCCATTGCATTGCCCTCAAGCATTCAAGAGGATAAAAAAGATTGCTCTCCTTAGTGCAGATGGCTTGTTCCAGAATTGCTGCAATTCTTCTTAGGACAGCAGCTTCAAGGAGATACACAAGAATATTTAAAGGCATAGTAATACTTCGTTTTATCTTTATTTTCTTTTGTAGGCATTAAAAAAACATAAAGAACGATATGTCTTATCTCTCAAACCTTTATGGTGTGAGAGATATTCACAAGCAAAGTTTCCCCTCCCGCCCCTTTTACCTAGTGTAAGCCATCTCTTCTCAGATGTGGAATGCAGTCGATAGACCAGACAGATAACAGCAGGGGACAATCTTCTTTCTATGAGAACAATGAAAGCCCTTCCCCCTTGACAAGTTTTTCAGGTTTTTCACTTATCTTAATTGAAGATTGTCCCTCTCTGCAGTCTACCTGGGCACCTCCCTTCTGATCTGGATGAGCAGTGTTACATCAGTAAAAGGGGCAGGATACTTTGTCATTGAATTACTCTTGAACTACAACTCTGACAGAATTGAAATAACGCTCTCCAAAGTCCAAATACTATGATGATTAATTAGAGCTGCTTTTATTATGAAACATTACTATCCCTTTAAAGGGGAAACACATTCTTGGAATAAGTAATTCTTTATTTTTTTACATAGATGCATAAGAAATAAGGTTGAAAAAAGACAAGAGTAGCAACTACCGGGGGAGATGTCCTACATACAGCAATCATGCATATCTTTAAACTGGTATATAGTCTGTAGTGACATTATATCATGAGAATGTTTACATGATTCCTATAGGAGGGGAAAAAAACAATTTAACCCATTGATTGCTAGAGAAATGCTTTGCACATCTCTCTAGCAGTCAAAGATTTAAAAAAAAAAAAGTATTGCACTGCAGTCATCAGTTTTTCTTGTTGTTTTCCTGTATGATAAATACCCAGAGGAAAACATTCTCTATTCTCCTATGTCTCTGAAAGAAAAGAGATTCCGGTTTGTTTTTGACGCCTTGCGTGTCTATGCATTAGCCGGGGGCGGTAGATGCAACCTCTGTTACTAGTATAAACTGTACACCATTATCATAATGCAGACTGCCCTGCGAGAGCGCGGAACTGTCAATCAGCCCATTTGTGCAACTCACGCAACCCAGACAAGACCATCCGAAGCTGTTACACGCCACAATTAGGAATGAAATATTCAACCAGAGGAAAAGCGTTGTTAGAAAAGTAGAGATTTAAAATGCACCCAATTGTATTTGCATGAATATAGTTTTATTCATAGTTTTCATTGTATTATATTTCCATCATATACAAAGTGTGATAGAATTGCTAAGTTACTTGCTTCAAGAAAATCTCCCCAAAACAAAATTTGCTCTGAGTGTATGGCAGTGTTTGGGTGATTTGGGAATGGTGTTTATTTTGTTTAACCCCTTAACGACCAGCGTCGCAACGTGTCGTGGTCACTTAAGATCCACGGAGCATTTTTTTTTTTAAATTCTGGTTCCGGGTTTGCCGAATGGCATGCAGCCGCGGGGGGAGCCCAGAATTCCATGACGGTCATACTACATCATGGGTCGTTAACTCAGATCGACCCATGACATACTATGACCGTCAAGGGTTGTTAAGGGGTTAACACTCTGTACTATCAATGGGTATCCTTTTGGTATGTTGCCCACTATTTGGTGACCAACCAAATGCCACATTAGACATGTTGCTGGCATGAAAAGAGTGACATAAGAATCTCATCCGCATCAAAAGTGTCACCACCACTGTGATTTCTCCGATCCTCTCATTCATGATTGGGTGATTCCTCTTTAAAGGAGCAGTAAACTTTTTTTTATGAAAACACATATTTTACAGAACATTTCCTGCTGAATAAAACAAGGTCACTCCCATCGGTGTTAGATGTTTTATTTAAAATTTATAGCAGTTTAAATAATCAGGAAGTGAATTTACTGTGATTACTTCCTGATAGTTCTAACTGACAGGAAGTGAATTTACTGTGTTTACTTACTGATAGTTCTAACTGACAGGAAGTGACTCAGCAGTTTCTATCACATTTTATGGAGAACTGTATGTCTCTGACTTTGCTCTCCATTAGAATCTAACAGGAAATCTAATTAGAATTTGACCACTAGAGGGCACTGCTAATGTAAAAAAACATGGGTTTAAACCATAATAATTCTGGAAATATAAATCTCTGGGCAGTGGGAGTACCCTTATTATACTCACTAGGAATATCCCTACAATATATATTTTTTCATTAAAAAAGTTTACTGCTTCTTTAATAACTGCTGCTTTATGGATTTCCTTGCCCGATCATCGAGCTTCACTGCATTCCAGAGTTCCTGTTCATTGCTCTGTTGTGACCTTTGGTTTGATTACGACCACCGGCTTTGTTATTACCCTTGTTATACTGATCTGCTATTGACAACCTGGCTTGTTCATCAACTCTTCTACTGTTGTCCCAGCTAACTGTTGTCCCAGCTTGTCACCCCAACTACTCTGCTTCTCATCATCCCAAGAGCTCGCTAGCTGATCTCCAAATTACATACCTCCCAACATTTCAAATTGCGAAAGAGGGACACTTGTGTTTTAGGGGGTGTTTCGGGGGGCGTGGCTGGTGGGCGGGGCATTACCAGGAATTTTTAAGCTATTTCATGACTTATTGTCACCTACTTGTGTAACCTAATAAATGATTTAGAACAAGACCAAAGTATTTTATTTACACACACTAATTTATAAACATATATACTGACATTTAAGCAAACAATAATGTTTGCTTAACACACCACACAATCTGATCTCCTAAAAAGAGGGACATCAGGGTGGGAAAGAGCGACAGAGGGATTTAGGTCTAAAAGAGGGACTGTCCCTCCTAAAGAGGGACACTTGGGAGGTATGAAATTAATCCTCCTCCATATTTCGCAATTGTGATTGATCCCGGTCTCTGCTACGGCAGGTCGATTTCTTGTGGGTCAGCTAGCTACCCTCAACCTGTGGGATTGATCCCAGACTACGTGGCAGGTAGATCTCAGACTGGGCCTCGCAGTACTAGAACGGCCAGTTGGATAGATACCAGCCACTACCATCAGTCTTCCAGTCGGACACCGAGGAGTCGGTAACCTTCGACACCCCACTAGACTTTCAGTCAGACGCCAAGCAGTCGGTAACCTTCAACATTTACTATATGCCTAATCCAGAGAGTTGTTATATCAGCACTCTTTCACTACCAGTGACTTTAGACTCTTTTACTTCTTTGTTGCTGCTCCTGACTTCCACTTTTACCTTCCTGCATTCGGGTCCTGCATTTTCGTTACAAAATGGCTGAGATTCTGATGTCGCATGCTGAAACGTTGCACGTTTATATTGTAATTTACTGCTTTATATTGTCATTCACTGTCAGCCATCCTATTACTATTGCTCCACCGTAAAGACTAGATGCAGTACCCCTGTGGGGAGGAAAGGGCAGGAGGTGACTTTGCTGGTCCGAGGTGAGACTTGAAGTTTGATTACTTGCTGCTTTCTTAACCCTTTGTGAGCTATCCAAGTCTACTTCATTCCAGGGCTTGCTGGCACCAAAGTCTTAAAGGCAGTAGACTTTTTTTTAATGAAAACCTATATGTTATAGAGATTTTCCTGCTGAGTAAATCAAGGTCACTCCCATTGCTGTCAGTTGTTATTCAAAATTTATAGCAGTTCAAGTAATCAGGAAGTGAATTTACTGTGTTTACTTCCTCATAGTTCTGACAGGAAGTGAATTTACTGTGTTTACTTCCTGATAGTTCTAACTGACAGGAAGTGACTCAGCAGTTTCTGTCACATTCTATGGAGAACTGTATGTCACTGACTTTCCTCTCCATTAGAATGTAACAGGTTAACTAATTAGTATTGGGTTTAATATTTAGTTAGGGCTTGTTGATCCAGGGAGAAATCTGATTGCCATTTGGAGTCAGATGCCTTCTTTTGGGTCAGCGATGGTAAACAGGAATAGGAAAAGGGTTGAACTGGATGGACGCAAGTCTTTTTTCAACCTAAATTACTATGTAACTATGTAACTATGTAACTATGTAATTGGAATTTGACCACTAGAGGCACTTCTAATGTAAAAAAACACAGGTTTAAACAGTAATAACTCTGGAAATATGCATCTCTCAGCAATGGGGTACACTTATTTTACTCAACAGGAAACACCCTACAATATATATTTTTTCATAAAAAAGTTTACTGCTTTAAAGCGGAACTTTCCGATCTTACTAAGTCGCCATGCATTCATTATGTGCATGGCGACTAGCTTGGAAATCCACTTCTTACCTTTAAAAAATATCAGATTGTAAAGAAATCTTTGCCGTTTGGAGACCAGAACCCAGGCTACAACGCAGACATCTTGTCTGCACGCCTGCACTGTCAGTCCCGGTCTCCACTGAATAGCATTGCAGCGTACCACATGGCATCCGGAAGGGACTGATGGCGCAGGCGCACAGACGGCACTAACCTGCCCGTCAGTCTCCAAACGGCAAGAATTTCTTTAGAATCTGCAATTTTTTTAAAGGTAAGCTTAATGAATCCATGGTGACTTAGTAATAGCTTAAAGTTCAGCTTTAAAGACAGCTAAGTCAATAGACAAGAGTGTTTGAAGGATAATGAACACCTCCTAGTAATAGCCTCCCATTTACCTTACTATAGCCAGAAAATCCTGATGGCCCCTATGAATTTTGTCTTCACTTCATAGTTCAAGAGCTATCAGCTTCAGTCAGTCGTGGATGTCATATTGATGGAGGTGGACAATACAGTAGTTAGCAGGAGCACGGGACACAAACTTCAGCTATTGCACATGGTAATATTAACCATTTAAGAACCAGAGGGCTGTGCAAACTCATTGTGGAGAGACTGAAGTATTTTGGAGCAAACCAACTATATCATAGGGCATAAATCCAAATTAAAATTGATTTAAACAGGGGCTTTAACCCTTTGAGTGCCAGAGAGGTATGCAATGCATTGCAGAGCAAAGCGTTGCATACCCCTCTGGCACTCAAAGGGTTGACCCCATGATTGTTAGCAAGGTGTCCAATGCATTACGTTGCAATGCACTGAAGACCTCGCTAGCGTTCATTGGGTTAAAAGCCCCATGTAAATCAATGGGAATTTGTATTTCCCTCCTTATGGCTCAGTTGGTTTGCTCCAAAATCATATTGAGAACTGATTAACCTGTTAAAGACCAGAGGGATGTTGGCAAATTCCCTAGCAATGTGTTCTACACACCACGGTTTCTAGAAGGGATAAAGATTCATTGTGGAGACCCAGTCCACACAGAACTGATTCATAGCAGCCATTGGGATTCCCTGTCCCTATTAACCCCTTGAACACCAGTGGGATGTGCAATGCATTGCTTCATAATGCTTTGCAGTTTGCACATCCTTCTGTTTTGCAAGGGTTTCAATGAGCTGGCATTTAAAAGGTTTAAGAGGTGTGTTAATGTTCCTTTAATTACATAAGGACATGCAGACCTCCGGTCCTTTTAGCTTTAAAGGGATAGTAAAGTCTGTTTCATTAAAATCTAGTATTGTAGTTATTACAACAGTAAACTAACCAATGTAAGTCCCATCTCTCAAACCGTTATGGTTTGAGAGATATAGGAAGACAAAGTTCTCCCCTCCCTCCCCTCTCACTGATGTTGGCTGTAAAGCTGACAGCAGGAGATTCTGGTCGCGTGACCAGCCGATGGCTCTTCAGCAGAGCCAAAATAGCGCAATCTAAGAATAATCACTTCACTGGAACGGTTTACAAATGTGCCTAGTTTGCAGGCACACTTTGTAGACCATTTCAATTAAGTATTTGTTTCTAGATGGCGCTATTGTGCGCTGTAGGAAATCCTGCTGTAAGCTACAGCGCTGACATTTTTGAAAGGGGAAGGAGGGGAGAACTTTATCTTCGTATATCTGGGACTTACATCGTTAGTTTATTGTTGTAATAGCTACAATTTTAGATTTTAAAGAGATAGTAATACTTAAAATGTAAAAAAAAAAATGTTGTAGGGTTTATCCCCCTGAGTAAAGCAAGAGTACTCCCACTGATGAAAGGTGTCTCATTCAAAAGTTATTAATTTTCAAAGTTGAATTTTTTAGGTGCAATATCACAGTGGCCTGAAATTGTACAGTGGCACTATTGCTACACGATCCTATGGACAGCTCTGGTCCTGGGACCATAAATCTCCATAGGATGGTGTAGCAACAGCGCCACTGTACAATTTCAGGCCACTGTGATAGTGCACCTAAAAAAATTCAACTTTGAAAATTAATAACTTTTGAATGAAACACCTTTCAGCAGTGGGAGTTCCCTTGTTTTACTCAGGGGTGATAAACCCTACAACATATATTTTTTTTACATTTTAAGTATTACTATCCCTTTAATGAAAACAGACTTTACTGTTCCTTTAAGAACCACATTGACTACATTTGGGAGCAGGTACATATGAGCGATCACATGTACCGGCTCTCTGAAAGAGGCTGAAATGTACTGCTCTGGTCTTCTTAGAGTAGTCAGTTTTAGATTCAACGCATGATCACAGCGTTCCTGAGATAAAAAAAAGTAATGACGTGACCGAACCGACACTGGTCCTTAAGGGGTTAAATGTAACTTAAATTTTAGTATGTGTTGCTCCCCATTACTCCTTATAGTGGATAGTTATGGAGGAATATCCGCTCAGCTCATCTTAGTGACAATAGCCCTGATCAATCACTTGCAACTAACCAAGTCAACATTTGTTGAAAAATCGATAGCGGCTGCTTCAGTGAATAGAACTGTCAGCAATCAGAGACTCCTCTGTCACAGAAACAGCTTAAACTATTGATCAAACATCCAAAGGAATAATAACCCACTATTTTTACTTTACATATTCTGCAAGTGCTCAACTCGTAAAGCCAAATTGCTTGTACTCTTTATTCTTTTTTTTTCAACCATTTTTTACACCTTTATGTACCTGACAGTGAGCTCCCTGGGTCTGTTTGCAGAGAGCTTTTGGGCAGTGAACACTAAAGAAAAATAAAAAGCACACAGAGCATCAAAACATTCAGTGCAGCAGGAAGAGTGTAACATTGTATTACATCACACAGAGCATTCAGTGCTGCAGGGAGAGTGTAACATTGTATTACATCACACAGATCATTCAGTGCTGCAGGGATAGTGTAACATTGTATTACATCACACAGAGCATTCAGTGCTGCAGGAAGAGTGTAACATTGTATTACATCACACAGAGCATTCAGTGCTGCAGGGAGAGTGTAACATTGTATTACATCACACAGAGCATTCAGTGCTGCAGGGAGAGTGTAACATTGTATTACATCACACAGAGCATTCAGTGCTGCAGGGATAGTGTAACATTGTATTACATCACGCAGATCATTCAGTGCTGCAGGGATAGTGTAACATTGTATTACATCACACAGAGCATTCAGTACTGCAGGGAGAGTGTAACATTGTATTACATCACACAGATCATTCAGTGCTGCAGGGAGACTGTAACATTGTATTACATCACACAGAACATTCAGTGCTGCAGGGAGAGTGTAACATTGTATTACATCACACAGAGCATTCAGTGCTGCAGGGAGAGTGTAACATTGTATTACATCACACAGATCAGTGCTGCAGGGAGAGTGTAACATTGTATTACATCACACAGAACATTCAGTGCTGCAGGGAGAGTGTAACATTGTATTACATCACACAGAGCATTCAGTGCTGCAGGGAGAGTGTAACATTGTATTACATCACACAGATCATTCAGTGCTGCAGGGATAGTGTAACATTGTATTACATCACACAGAGCATTCAGTGCTGCAGGAAGAGTGTAACATTGTATTACATCACACAGAGCATTCAGTGCTGCAGGGAGAGTGTAACATTGTATTACATCACACAGAGCATTCAGTGCTGCAGGAAGAGTGTAACATTGTATTACATCACACAGAGCATTCAGTGCTGCAGGGAGAGTGTAACATTGTATTACATCACACAGAGCATTCAGTGCTGCAGGGAGAGTGTAACATTGTATTACATCACACAGAGCATTCAGTGCTGCAGGGAGAGTGTAACATTGTATTACATCACACAGAACATTCAGTGCTGCAGGGAGAGTGTAACATTGTATTACATCACACAGAGCATTCAGTGCTGCAGGGATAGTGTAACATAGTCTTACATCACACAGAGCATTCAGTGCTGCAGGGAGAGTGTAACATTGTATTACATCACACAGAGCATTCAGTGCTGCAGGGATAGTGTAACATTGTATTACATCACACAGAGCATTCAGTGCTGCAGGGAGTGTGTAACATTGTATTACATCACACAGATCATTCAGTGCTGCAGGGAGAGTGTAACATTGTATTACATCACACAGAACATTCAGTGCTGCAGGGAGAGTGTAACATTGTATTACATCACACAGAGCATTCAGTGCTGCAGGGAGAGTGTAACATTGTATTACATCACACAGAGCATTCAGTGCTGCAGGGATAGTGTAACATAGTCTTACATCACACAGAGCATTCAGTGCTGCAGGGAGAGTGTAACATTGTATTACATCACACAGAGCATTCAGTGCTGCAGGGATAGTGTAACATTGTATTACATCACACAGAGCATTCAGTGCTGCAGGCAGAGTGTCACAAAAACAGCAGTTTCAATTAATCTTCATATTATTTGGGCCATGGAGAGTGTTATATCAATACTGTCAGAGTTGTAGTTCAAGAGTATATGAATGATAAAGTATCCCCCTCCCACCCATTTTACCTAGTGTAAATCACCTCCCCTCAGATGTGGAATCTGATCTCTTGACCAGACAGATCACAGCAAGGGACAATCTTCTTACTGTGATCATAAGGAAAACATTGCCCCCTCCTTGACAGGTTTTTCAGGTTTCTCCTAATGATCACTGAAGATTGTCCCTCTCTACAGTCCCTTCGGACAGTCTTGCTGCTCTGAGGTGAGCAGTGTTGTATCAGTAAAAGGGGCAGAAGGGAGATAATTTATCATTCAATTACTCTTGAACTACAACTCTGACAGTATTGACATAACACTCTCCATGGCTCAAATACTATGAAGATTAATTGGAGCTGCTTTTATTGTGAAACATTATTATCACTTTAAGCAACATAACATTGCAGCATTAGTGTCACCGGTGTGAAAGGGGCCTCAGTCTCTTTATTGGTCTCTTTCTGACTGTCTGTCTTGTATATTTTATAGATAAAGTCACAGCTTCCATTGAGATAGTGTCAGTGACTTTTCTCCGCACTATAGACAGACCCTACAGGAGGTCGCACAGCACAAACCTGTCAGAGAGACTAGATGTCAGCTTCTCACTTTTTTACAGAAAAATCCCTTTGCTCCTGAACTGTGTGAGACTGTGAATCTTGCTACATCTGCAGTTTTGGTAGAAAAGGCAAGACAAGAGTCTCAATACAATTCAGCTGCTTTACATTCAGAGTTCAACCTAGACTAAGGGCACACTAGGGAGTCACTGCTCCTTTAAATGGGGTTTATGATCCCTTGAATGCTTGAGTGGTCTAAGCCCCATTTTAATTGATGGATATGTTTATTTGTACCCTATGGTGCAGATGGTTTGCTCCAGAATAGCAACATTCTGGAATTATGCAAAGTCATTGTTGAGTAGAATGTCCTGTAGAATGATTGTTACTACAGGGATTATGAATGTAAGTATGGATTTCAGTGACATAAGAGGAGATCCTTTGAAGAAGATGCACTCAAGAGGACCAGTGTTTGTTGTATAAAATCCATTTTATTTAAATTAAAACATGAAATCAGGGTAACTGAGACTCCATGACTTACGCATGCTTAATCATAGATGCAAACACATTAGGGACATGCGCTACATTTAAACGGTTTGAGAGATGGGACTTATATTGGTTAGTTTATTGTCGTAATAGCTACAATATTAGATTTTAATGAAAACAGATTTTACTATCCCTTTAAGAACCACATAGACTACATTTGGGAGTGGGTACATACGAGCAATCACATGTACCGGCTCTCTGAAAGAGGCTGAAATGTACTGCTCTGGTCTTAGCAGGGCCGGATTTACATCTCAGGAGCCTGTAGGCACAGAAATCTGAAGCACACCCCCTATCGGCCATTTCCACAATGGGGTTTATGATCCCTTGAATGCTTGAGTGGTCTAAGCCCCATTTTAATTGATGGATATGTTTATTTGTACCCTATGGTGCAGATGGTTTGCTCCAGAATAGCAACATTCTGGAATTATACAAAGTCATTGTTTGAGTAGAATGTCCTGTAGAATGATTGTTACTACAAGGATTATGAATGTAAGTATGGATTTCAGAGACATAAGAGGAGATCCTTTGAAGAAGATGCACTCAAGAGGATCAGTGTTTGTTGTATAAAATCCAATTTATTTCAATTAAAACATGAAATCAGGGTAACTGAGACTCCATGACTTACGCATGCTTAATCATAGACACAAACACATTAGGGACATGCGCTACATTTAAACTGTCCAATCACTACGCAACAATGTTGCTTGATCCATTCAGAGAAAAAAAAAACTCATTCAGATCAGAAACAAAGTTGCCACCCACTTAAAGTGTTAGTAATTTCCCATAAAAACTTGTCATAACTTTGTAGAGGATGAAAAAATAAGCTTAATGGGGCAAACCCTATCTCTCAAATCTCTATGGTTTGAGAGATATAAGCAGCTGTTTTACATTCAGAGTCCAACCTAGGCTAAGGGCACACTAGGGGGGCTATGCGCTAAGGTGTGATAAGCAGGTGATAAAGCAGAGATAACTCCTCCAGTGATATCACTTCTCCGGTTCTTTTATTATATGGAGCCAATGCACTAAGATTTTTCCAAGTTTGGAAATCTTATTTTTTTTATTTATTTTAAAAAGCTTTATTGGAGATCAACAAGGTACATCATACACATAGAGGAACATTCCAATGGGTAACAAGAAAAACAGATAGGCAAGCAGCCTATGATCAAACAAGTAAGAAACATCTTTTCAACATAAGCATATTGATCTTAACAAGACCATACCAAAACATACAGTGCATATTATCTCATTTAAAGAATATAAGGAGAAGTGTTCAAAGCAAATCTTAATGAGTTGTAATTTTAAAGTGATAGTAATGTTTCATAATAAAAGCAGCTCCAATTAATCATCATAGTATTTGGACTTTGGAGAGTGTTATTTCAATTCTGTCAGAGTTGTAGTTCAAGAGTAATTCAATGACAAAGTATCCCCCTCCCACCCCTTTTACTGATGTAACACTGCTCAGCCAGATCAGAAGGGAGGTGTCCAGGTAGACTGCAGAGAGGGACAATCTTCAATTAAGATAAGGGAAAAACCTGAAAAACTTGTCAAGGGGGGCAGGGCTTTCATTGTTCTCATAGGAAGAAGATTGTCAGCTTCTGTTATCTGTCTGGTCTATGGACTGGATTCCACATCTGAGAAGAGATGCCTTACACTAGGTAAAAGGGGCGGGAGGGGAAACTTTGCTTGTGAATATCTCATAAACCATAAATGTTTGAGAGATAAGACTTATATCGTTCTTCATGTTTTTTTAATGCCTACAAAATAAAATAAAGTTAAAACGAAGTATTACTATCCCTTTAATATAATGCTCCATAGACACGAACTAAAGGGATGGGAGGGAGGGAAAAATAAAAAAAAAATCCCCTCCTTTCTCAACTCCTGCACCATCCACCGAAATTGTCGCTTGTCAGTCATACGGAGTGGAATCAGCAACAGTAAGGTGACTGGCTCCATCTCCTCCATCAGTAGGAAAAAAGTCACTCAATTCAAGGGTCGTCTAACTCCTGTCCGAGGAAGCTATGTATGAGGACCAGATTGACCACGAAGGTGAGATTGGAGAAATATTATTCGAAGAAAGGGAATGAAGAGGTTCTAGTCGATGGAATGAACATGCAGATTTGGAAATCTTAATGCATAGGCTTTATACAGTAACTAGTTACAAAGCCCGTATACACGGACTGGTCCAGAGCGGAGAGCTCCGGAAGGCTGACAGGCTGTCTGTGCTCTCGGCTCCAGGGCAGCAGCGGAGGTGCTGGGTGACAGTTTGTCACTCAGCCACCTCTTCTGCTGCCCCAGAGCACAGCAGCCTGTCAGCCTTCCAGAGCTCAGCCCATTCTGTGAGTCCCCACTGAGCATGTGCGGTTACGCACACAGAGAGTGACGCATTCTAGGACTTTATCTTATATTATATAGGAAACTAGCAACATGGGACGGCGTTGGCCGTCATGTTATGACCATTGGGCGCACGTGTTTGAAATGCAGACACACTGATAAACACAGACATATGCAGCATACAGGCAGACACATACCATACATCCCAAGTGTCCCTCTTTAGGAGGGACAGTCCCTCTTTGAGGGCCAAATCCCTCTGTCCCTCTTTCCCACCCTGTTGTCCCTCTTTTTAGGAGGTCAGACTGTGTGCAGGGCCGGCTCCACCTATAGGCGAGGTAGGCGCCGGCCTAGGGCGCACACGTACTGGGGGCGCGGGCATGCAGCGGAGAACAGCTGCGCCCACACACACCACGCCAGGAACCACAACACAGTCAGGTCTGTGTTGCTACAGCGCTCCCTCATCTGGTCGGATCTTTAGTAATGCAGAGCGCGCTGGGAGTCATGATCTCCTGCCGCGCTCTGCATTACTGAAGAGGAGATACAGGTATGTGATGGGGGGCAAGTTGGAGCTGAGGGGGCATAGTGGAGCTGAGGGGGCAAGTTGGAGCAGATGTGGGGCAAAGTGGAGATGATGGGGGCAAGTTGGAGCTGTTAGGGGAAAGCTGGAGCTGAGGGGGCATAGTGGAGCTGGTGGGGGCAAGTTGGAGCTGATGGGGGCAAGTGGAGCTGAGGGGGGGCAAAGTGGAGCTGGTGGGGCAAGTTGGAGCGGATGGGGGGGCAAGTTGGAGCTGCTGGGGGCATAGTGGAGCTGATAGTGGAAAGTTGGAGCTGAGAGGGCATAGTGGAGCTGGTGGGGGCAAGTTGGAGCGGATGGGGGCAAGTTGGAGCGGATGGGGGGCAAAGTGGAGCTGATGGGGGGCAAAGTGGAGCTGATGGGGGTAAGTTGGAGAGGATGGGGGTAAGTTGGAGAGGATGGGGGGCAAGTTGGAGCGGATGGGGGGCAAGTTGGAGCGGATGGGGGTAAGTTGGAGCTGAGGGGGCAAAGTGAAGCTGAGGGGGCAAAATGGAGCTGGTGGGGGCACGTTGGAGCTGATGGGGGCAAGTTGGAGTTGACAGGGGCAAAGTGGAGCTGGTGGGCCAAAGTGAAGCTGATAAGGGGCAAGTTGGAGCTGGTGGGGGGCATCTCTTACAGGCATCTCCAGAACAGGGGCAGAGTGGCTCAGGGGGCAGAGAGAGGACAATCATGAAAAGAGGTTGGGTATAAGTAGGCAGGGTATAAAGGGGTGGGACACAAGGGGCGGAGCGAAATGGGTGGCAAAAATCCTTGCACCAGCCCTGACTGTGTGGTGTGTATTACTTTGCTCTACAGCAATAAAGCAATAAACTTCAGTATATGTATTTATACATTAGTCTGTGCAAATAAAATACTTTGGTCTTGAACTAAATCATTTATTCAGTTACATAAATAGCCAGTAATAGGTCATGAAATAATCTAAAAATTCTTACTAATGCCCTGCCCACCAGCCACGCCCCCAATAATATAACCTAAAACTACAGTGTCCCTCTTTGGCCATGTGAAATGTTGGGAGGTATGCACATACACACAGTGAGCGGCAGAGACATGAAAAACCCATGTACACACAGACACACTGGAGATGCACACATGGACACACATATGTAACAGAGATGTACACACACAGACACGCAACATATATGAATAGAAACACATGTGCTCATGAGTTGTGTACCCCTCTGGCACTCAAAGGGTTAAGGTATAGAGAGGCATGTCAGAGTTAAATAGCAGTGGAAAGTGTGTTCATACGTGGGAACACTGACTTGTGAAGTCCCTAGAGGGGACTGATGTGGTGCTGATGTGGAGAGACAAATGGGGCAATCTGGGTTAAAAGTGGGTGGGGCTTAATCACGAGTAGGGGGCGGGGCTTAACATAAATGTGGGAAAAAGTGTTAGTAATAGGCTGGGGAAGGAGGAGAAGTGGGAGGGAAAAGCAAGTTTACAGTGTGAGGGGTTTGAACACACTCCATGAGGGGTAAAACTTGATACAGAACCCTGTGGCAGTCAGTGGGTTAAGTGTGAATCTGATGGCTGTCTGTCCTGTGTCTTGCATGGCAAATGGTGACAGTGAAGAAGTAATTCAGCAATGAGGGCCTACCTTAACCCTTTGAGTGCCATTTTGTTCCCCTGGTGATGCAGCACCGTTCAGTGGCTTTACTACAGGTCCTGCTGAGAATAAAACATCTGACAGCGGTGGGAGTACCCTTGTTTTATTCAGCAGGACATGCTGTGTAAAATATGTGTTTTAACTCCTTAATGACAGGGTTTTTTTTTTTCCATTATAGCGAATGACTTCCTGGACTTCCCAGGTAAGTCGTCTGTCAATAAGGGGTTAATAAAAACAAAGTTCACTGCTCCTTTAAATGGGGTTTATGATCCCTTGAATGCTTGAGTGGTCTAAGCCCCATTTTAATTGATGGATATATTTATTTGTACCCTATGGTGCAGATGGTTTGCTCCAGAATAGCAACATTCTGGAATTATACAAAGTCATTTTTGAGTAGAATGTCCTGTAGAATGTTACTACAAGGATTATGGGTCTCAACATTAATTGAAATGGAGCGCACAACACAATGTCCAACAATGCAAAAAATATATACAATAGTAATCAAAAATATATTTATTAAAAAATTAAATCACCTATATCTGATATGAAAAACTGTGGGTAGATAGAAAAACTATGACGAACTTCTCAGCATATCCAAGAAGAGGAGATCAAGAGGAGATCCTGACAACTTCCTCAAATGTTACCTAAAATGCACAATCATTCTCTGGGACTCAGGGGGGTGAAAGCCCCATTTAACTGGAATCGGGGGAATGTTTATTAGTCTGCTATGATGAACATGGTTTACTACACAATTGTTCCAGACTGAGAAACTGATTACGGGAAGGAAGATGTCAAACATGTGACGGCCTTTTCACAGGATGGAAGAGAGGTCAGGACACCAGCACTTTAGACTTGTTAACCAGTAAAAAGATTGAAAGCGACTATTAAACCATAAAACGTCAATGTCAGACACTTTCGCTGTCTGCTTTATGTTTCCTAAGATAAGTAACCACACTTTGTGTCACAAGAAATGGCAGTACAACTAAATAACGAAGGGTCTTATTACTGCACTTTTTAAATTAACATCTTTGCTGCTTAGTGGTGTCTATAACACATTCCTACTAAATGCTTTGGAGATGTCTTTAGCATTCAAGGGGTTAATTATCTGAAATATCTTATGAATATTCTCTCTCTCTCCTCTTTCTTTCTTTCTTTCTTTCTTTCTTTCTTTCTTTCTTTCTTTCTTTCTTTCTTTCTCTTTTCTCTTCTTTCTTTCTCTGCCTCTTCCATTCTCCCATTCTTTATCTCTCCCTCCCACTTTTGCTCTCTCGCCCACTTTCTCTATCTCTCTCCCACTTCCTCTCTCGTTCATTCTCTCATTCTTTATCTCTCCCTCACATTTTCTTTCTCCCTCCCACTTTCTCTCTCTCTCTCTCTCCCACTTCCTCTCTCCCTCTTCCATTCTCCCATTCTTTATCTCTCTCTCTCTCCCACTTTTGCTCTCTCTCCCACTTCCTCTCTCTCTGCTACTTTCTCTCTCTCTTCCATTCTCTCATTCTTTATCTCTCTCTCCCACTTTCTCTCTCTCTCTTCCATTCTCATATTCTTTATCTCTCTCTCCCACTTCCTCTCTCTCTCTCCCACTTCCTCTCTCCCACTCTCTCTCCCACTTCCTCTCTCTCTCTCCCACTTCCTCTCTCCCACTCTCTCTCCCACTTCCTCTCTCTCTCTCTTACATTCTCTCATTCTTTATCTCTCTCTCCCACTTTCTCTCTCTCTCTCCCCCTATGTTCTCTCTCTCTCTTCCATTCTCTCATTCTTTATCTCTCTCTTTTTCTCTCCATCTTTCTCTATGACTTTTTCTCTCTTAATGTCTCTCTCTTTTTTGGTCTCCTTTCCTTTCTCTCTCTATCTCTCATTTCCCTCTCCCTCTTTGTCTCTCTGTCTATAGGTCTGTCTCTCTCTAGAAATATAGAGCTTTGTCTAACATAGTAACATAGTAAATGAGGCTGAAAACAATCAAGTCCATCCCATGCCAAAAACACCCCTGTTGATCCAGAGGAAGGCAAAAAAGCCCTCTGGAGCCATTTCCAATTTAGTCCCAAGTGTGTGTGTGTGGGGGGAATTATTCCTTCCTGACTCCAATTGGTAGTCAGATAGTTCCCCGGATCAATATCCTATTTGCTTTGAAGCCATCTGTCATAACTGTCAATATTGTTCTGTGCTAGATAGGCATCCATTGCTTTTTTGAATGCAGTTGCATTATCTGCAAGCACAGCATCCCGAGGCAAAGAATTCCATAGCCTTACCGCCCTTACTGTAAAGAATCCCTGCCTTTGTTTTAGTCGAAGGTGCCTTTCCTCTAGTCTTAATGGATGACCTCTTGTTCTTAGCTCAGCTCTTTGCGTAAATAATTAATTGGATAGTTCTTTGTATTGACCTTGAATATATATGTAAATAGTAATCATATCACCCCTTAGATGTCTCTTCTCTAATGTAAACAAACCCAGTTTGGCTAGTCTCTCTTTGTAACTTAGATCCTCCAATCCCTTTACCAGTTTTGTTGCACATCTCTGCACCTTTTCCAGTTCAGTAATGTATTTTTTAAGAACAGGCGCCCAAAACTGTACTCCATATTCCAGGTGAGGACTAACCAAGGATTTATACAGAGATAGGATTATATTAACATCCTGTGCATCTATACCTCTTTTTATGCAGACTAGTACCCTGTTTGCTCTTGCAGCAGTTGAGTGACTCTGCACACTGCTGTGGTCTATCGTCTATCAGTACTAAATCCTTCTCTAATGAGGATTCCCCAAGTTGTTTCCCATTTAGAGTATAGGTTGCAAGTTTGTTTCTACAGCCCAAATGCATAACCTTACATTTATCTACATTAAATGACGTCTGCAACTTTTCTGCCCATTTATCTAAATCCTTCTGCAGAGAAAAAACATCCAACTCTGTATGTATTTCCTTACATAGCTTAGTGTCATCAGCAAAGATTGAGATGCTGCTTTCAATATCCACTTCTAGATCATTAATAAACAAATTAAAAAGCATTGGTCCCAGGACTGAACCCTGCGGAACCCCACTTATAACCTTAGACCAATTTGAAAAAGTTCCATTTACAACAACTCTCTGCCATCTATCATTTAACCAGTTCTCAATCCATGTAGAGATAACACCGCCCAAACCAAAGCCTTTTAATTTATGCAGTAACCTGTTGTGAGGCACTGTATCAAAGGCTTTTGCAAAATCCAAGTATAATACATCAACAGCAATTCCCCTGTCCAAATTACTACTTACTCTTTCATAAAATGCAAGTAAATTAGTCTGACATGATCTATTCTTCATGAAACCATGCTGATTCCTACTAATGATATTGTTCATCTTCACATAGTTCTGAATACTGTCAGTTAATAACCCTTCTAGTATCTTACCCACTATGGAAGTCAAACTCACAGGTCTATTATTTCCTGGTTTGGATCTTGCTCCCTTTTTAAACAATGGAACTACTACATCAGCTTTCCTCCAATCACAGGGCACTCTGCCTGATGAAAGTGAATCAATAAATATTAAGTATAATGGTTTTGCTATTAATGAGCTAAGTTCCTTAATTACCCTTGGGTTTATACTGTCCGGTCCAGGCGCTTTTTTCACTATAACCCTTTCCAGTGTCTTTTGGGTCTTGTCCTCAGTAAGCCATGTAGATAATGGAGGAAATTCTGTGGTTCTATTCTTTTGCCCATAGCCTGTCACTGCTGCCTTCTTTGTATATACTGAAGCAAAGAATGTATTTAGGGTGTCAGCCATAGCGTTATCCTCACTAATCAATTCACCTTTATCAGTCCTAAGAGGACCAATACCAACCTTAACTTTTTTGTTATTAATATACTTGTAGAATTGTTTAGGGCTTTTTCTTGCTCTCATTTGCAATATTTCTCTCATTTTCTATTTTAGCTAGCTTAATTGTTTGTTTGCAGATTTTATTACATTCTTTATATATTTTAAATGATTCATCTGACCCGTTTGACTTAAAGGGATAGTAATACTTCGTTTTAACTTTATTTTATTTTGTAGGCATTAAAAAAAACATGAAGAACGATATAAATCTTATCTCTCAAACCTTTATGGTTTAAGAGATATTCACAAGCAAAGTTCAAAGTTTCCCCTCCCGCCCCTTTTACCTAGTGTAAACCATCTCTTCTCAGATGTGAATCTGGTTGTAATACCAGACAGATAACAGCAGGGGACAATCTTCTTTATATGAAAACAATGAAAGCCCTGCCCCCCTTGACAAGCTTTTCAGGTTTTTCCCTTATCTTAATTGAAGATTGTCCCTCTGTGCAATCAACCTGGGCACCTCCCTTCTGCTCTGGCTGAGCAGTGTTACATCAGTAAAAGGGGTGGGAGGGGGACACTTTGTCATTGAATTACTCCTGAACTACAACTCTGACAGAACTGAAATAACACTCTCCAAAGTCCAAATACTATGATGATTAATTAGAGCTGTTTTTATTATGAAACATTACTATCGCTTTAATAAAAGCCTGCTTTTTATTTCTCATTTCCCTGCTAACCACATTATTAAGTCACATTGGTTTAGCTTTACTCCTCTTGTGCTTATTCCCTAATGGTATATATTGACATTTTTGCCTAAGAGCATTTTAAATACATTCCAGGATTCTTGTACAATTTTATCTTTGAAAATTACATCCCACTGGATATCCTTTAATACTTCTTTTAACTTTAAATTAGCCTTTTTAAAATGGAATGTTTTGGTTAAACCCTTGCTATTGGGTTTCTGATAACAAACTTCAAAGAATACCATATTGTGGTCACTGCTGCCCAGGTGTTCCCTTATTTGTACATTGTACAAATACAGATAAAAGCAGATCTAAAATTAGCACCTGCATCTGAATCCATCCCATAGAGCTCTGTCTGTCTGCCTGTCTCTGTCTAGAAATATACATCTCTTTATAGAGGTGGATAAAGAGACCCTAGAACAGAGGAACACACTGCGGCTGATGATGAGCAAACCAAATTCACAACAGAGAGCAAAGACGGATTGTCATTGATTTAAATGGGTCTTTTAACCCCTTGAATACAGGGAGGTATCAAAATAAAAAAGTATTTGAAAGCATTTTCATAATAAAATAAATAAAAAAAAGTTTAACATTTATCTCTGCTTGTGATTTACTAACCATGAACCCCAGGGACGTCATTAACCTTTTGAGTGCTGGATGACGTGCATTGCCTTTCTGAGCAATGATTTGCACCCTCTTACCTCAGGCACTGAACAAGATTAACCCTATGAATGCCAGAGGGGTGCCCAAAACATTGCTACTCAATGTGTCGGACACTACTCTGTCATTTAACCCTTCCAGTGCCAGAGGGGTACAGAACGCTCCTTTGGCACTCAAAGGGTTAAAGTGTTGAGCTTGAATAGTGGAAAAATATGAAGGAAAACAAGTGAAACGCGACTGTATATTACAGTACTGTGCTCCTCCTGATTGTCTAAGCCACTGCACCTACAAGACTGTCCTTATAAAATGGCTTTGGACTTGAGCTTTAATGGGATAGTAATGTTTCACAATAAAAGCAGCTCCAATTAATCTTCATAGTATTTGGGTCATGGAGAGTGTTATTTCAATACTGTCAGAATTGTAGTTCAAGAGTAATTGAATGATAAATTATCCCCCTCCTGCCCCTTTTACCTAGTGTAATACACCTCCCCTCAGATGTGGAATCTGGTCTCTTGACCGGACAGGTCACAGCAAGGGACAATCTTCTTACTGTGATCATAAGATAAACCCTGCCCCCCTTGACAGGTTTTTCAGGTTTTCCCTTATGCTTACTGAAGACTGTCCCTCTCTACAGTCTACCTGGGCACCTCCCTTCTGATCTGGCTGAGCAGTGTTACATCAGTAAAAGGGGCAGGAGGTGGATACTTTATCATTCAATTACTCTTGAACTACAACTCTGACAGTATTGAAATAACACTCTCCATGGCCCAAATACTATGAAGATTAATTGGAACTGCTTTTTTTGTGAAACATTACTATCCCTTTAAGGTTTGCCCAAAGCAGAGACTGCTGTTGACGTAACAGTATCAGACACAGAACATCATTGTACATCACAGCTCTGTTTGATCAATGATTCAGAGTACAGATCAATATCTGTCATCTGATTCTTCACTACTATGTGTTGGTCTCACTGCAGGAAATGAACAGAACCAAAAGCCAGGTAGAAGCTTTAACCCTTTGAGTACCAGAGGGGTGCGCAACACATTGCTTTGAAATGCATTGCATACCCTTCATGCAATCAAATGGTTCACACAGGGCAAGTTAATTGCTGGGCCTCTAGCTGTTGCAAAACTATAACTACCACATCACCAACCAGCTTGATTTAACATGTGCTCTGAAAGAGTGACAGGGTGTAAATGAATGATGTCATTTGTATGTGATTGAATGGAATTCTGGGAATGCAATGGAACCATTGTAAGATCTGGATTCTAAGCTTGTGGTTTTCTGATCTGTTTTTGAGGTAAATGTGCACACAGGTAACGTAGTAACAGTAAATTATGTTGAAAAAACACACAAGCATATCAAGTTCAAACCGTTTCCTCATAATCCAGATACATGAGAATTATATAGCTTTCCTATTACCAAATAAGTTAGTCTTTATCAGAACTTCATGTTCTGCCTACTAAAACACAATATAACCCTGTATGTTCCCTTTTGAAAGAAATGTATCTAATCTTATCTTAAATGTATCCATTGTATCTACCATAACCACCTCCTTGGGCAAGGAATTCCACAATTTAACAGACCTTACTGTAAAAACACCCCTTCCTCTGCTGAAGTCTAAACCTCCTTTCCTCTAATATCTAGGGGTGCCCCTAGTCACCTGATCAGGCCTTGGAATAAATAGCTCACACAGAGATCCTTGTATTGACCTCTCATATACTTGTACAATGTGATAAGATCTCCTCTTAGTCGTTGTTTCTCTAGAGTAAATAAACCAAGTTTGTCTAGTCGTTCCTCATACATCAAGTCCTCCATTCCCTTAATTAATTTTGTTGCTCTTTGCTGTACCCTCTTTAGGTCTAGAATATCCTTTTTCAGAACTGGGGCCTAAAACCGCACTTCATATACGAGGTGAGGTCTTACCAATGATTTGTACAAAGGCAAAATCATGTTATCCACGCTTGCTTCAATACCCCTTTTTATGCAAGACAGTATATTGGATACATTCATTTTAATGTATGATTACAATTCAAGTGAAGGTGGCAGAAGAAGTGCATGTGTGCGTGTATGTATGTGTGTATGTATGTGTGTATGTATGTTAGTGTGTGCATGTGTGTGTCTGTTAATATGTATGTGTGTATGTGTGAATAGGTATGTGTGCCAAATAAAATGTATTATAAAAAAATGCATTTTTGACACTACCTGACACTTTTGCTAATAGTTCTTCTCTTCAAAGATCAGGGAAAGTTTTCATAAAGTTAAAATCACTGTATTCTAGGCTTTGAGCTTTGAATAATGCATGTACCATAAATCTCCCCATCACTACACAGCACATTTGGGAACACGGTGGAGAAATAATAGCTACTGTCCACACTTATCACTAATAACAAATAGCAGAGCTCGGCCAGGTGGCAGCGATTAATGTAAATCTCACCCCTAAACACCAAACACAATAAACAGTGATTTTGACTTTCTTAAGGGTCATCTCCTCTCCTAGCAAGCCCTACCTGAAACAATTACTGCAAATGCACAACCGAATTCCCGTCACTGTGACATTTCTATCCGTAGGACACAATGATAATGAGGCGGGGGTCAGGAGTGGAGGAAGAGCAGACGCAGAATATAGTTACCTCTGTAACAACCTAACATGCAGGGAACTGAGGGTTGAACATTCTAATACTTTAGCATACAGAGTTGTATTTCTAGCTAGTGAATTTAGGAAATAATCGATATACTGTGTGTATTAGACATCCAAAAACAAGCGATGAGTGACATGATTTCTTGTGTTTAACCCTTTGATTGCCCTAACATGGCCTCCATTTGAAAGTTACGTGTCTGCAAATAGCAGTTTATTTATAATGTATTTCCATATATTACAAGATAATTTCCTTTTTTACTCCATTTGAGTACTGAGAACAACTGGTTCTTGACTGAGCTCTGTATGCATACACGTGTATCGGTTTTCTACTTGATATACGTGTCTGCATTTAACAATCGCTTTGCTTTTCTCCTATGCTACTCTAATGGAGCATTAGGTCCGTCCCTCCAGTTTTTGGTAAGTGGAGGCTTGGCCGCTGCATGAAAATGGAGGCAGCTACATTGTTTCCTTTATATGTTTGCTTCTGTCCAATCACAAGACATATCATATGCTTTAAACTGGGCGTTTCCTGTTGTTTGTTAGGTCTATAATTAAGTGCTGTATAGTGCAAAACACGTAAGAAGGTTACTATGTAATTTTCCTCTATGTGTTTTGTGTCCTGCTCTACCTATGGCGAGAAGCATTTTATATTTTTCAATAAAGAAAAGTATTATACATGAATTCATTTAGATTTGCCTCGTAACTGATATAATCAGCGAGCCGTGAGCGCTTCCACAATCATTGTTTCTGGATCTGTACAGGGCCGGATTTACATCTCCAGAGCCTGTAGGCACAGAAATCTGAAGCGCCCCCCCCCCCCCATTGGCCATCTCCACTGGACACCTCCACAATGCTCCTAATCTCCACATTACCCCCATCATCTCCATATTGCCCTCACATTGCCCCCCATCGGCTCCAACTTGCCCCCATCATCTCCACATTGCCCCCATCATCTCCATATTGCCCTCACATTGCCCCCCCCCCCCGTGTTTGTTTCCTACCTCTCTGGTGGTCCAGAGGCAGGAGAGGTCCGTACCTCCTCCTTCTGCACAGACCTGTAGCTTCTGGAGCTCCCGCACGGTCTTCTCTTAAGTAATGCAGAGCGCTGGGAGATGATGTCATGATGATGTCATCTCCCAGGGATCTGTGTTACTAAAGAGCCGATGAGGGAGCTCAGCAGGGAGGCTAATTTTAAAACAAAAATACGAAAAAAAAGGATGATCCACCAGGTGGGCAAGGCTAATTTAAAACAAAAAAAAAAAGATCCCAATGACAGGCACCCCTCTGTGGGGTGTGCCTGTAGGCACATGCCTACTCTGCATAATTATAAATCCAGCCCTGGATCTGTTACTTCTATCAGCGACGGAGGGCCAAGACGGTTAGAGCAGTTTCAAAGCTGGTGGTGAGTTCCTCGATAAGCACATTGTGTGTATTACCTGTACCTGAGAACTGCCTGGTGTGCAGCACCACTCTGCTATATTTTTTCATTGAGCTCTCTAAAGCCTTGACAAGTGGTGGGATCTGGCAATAAATGTTATTCTCTTTTTTTTTTTGCTATCTTCTTTGTTCAGTTCTTGTCAATCATTCCCCATACAGAAAATAAACACTCTAGTCTGGAAAGTCACTTAACCTGTGATCAAACAGCAAATACTTTCTATTGTCTAGAACAGAGTTCAGCCTATTCAAGCTAATGTTGTCTACGCTGAGACAAAAGTGATTCTGCATCAAATTAAGCACGATTGGGGATAGATGAACATTTTCATTGTTTTAACCATATGAGGACTAGAGAGATATCCAACACATTGCATTTCAATGTATTGGATAACTCTCTGGCACTCAAAGAATGACATGGAGAATATATATATTTTTTGGGAGTGTGCAAGTGTGGGTGAAATGTTGTGGATAGTGGGGAACAGGGAAAAGGAGGAAGAGAGGAGAAAAGAGAGTTGAGGAAAGAAAAGAAGAGAAAAGAACGACACCGTAAGTCTGATATCATTCCTGTAGATCAGATTAAAGGGATAGTAATGTTTTATAATAAAAGCAGCTCTAATTAATCATCATAGTATTTGGACTTTGGAGAGTGTTATTTCAATTCTGTCAGAATTGTAGTTCAAGAGTAATTCAATGGCAAAGTATCCTCGTCCCGCCCCTTTTACTGATGTAACACTGCTCAGCCAGAGCAGAAGGGAGGTGCCCAGGTAGACTGCAGAGAGGGCCAATCTTCAATTAAGGGTGTGTGATGCCCGTGCATATTTTTTTAGTGTAAGTATTTATTTGAGAAGTCTTACCACACTCGATACCTATCTGCATGATTTAATTCTGCGCAGCCTGGAGTTTACAATGGCCCTCTGCGGTGAAACACTTTAAACCCTTTGAGTGCCAGAGGGGTACGCAACGCATTGCTTCGCAATGCGTTGCGTACTCCTCTGGCACTCAAAGGGTTACTACATTTCAATTGTACGTATCCATGGAAGAGAGGCTAAAAACAAAAATGTTAACCATTTAAAATGCAAATGAGCAAATAGCAGTTTCCCCATAACAGCCTCTGGTTTAAAGCATCCTCAGAACAATAATGTAGACATCTCATAAGTGCTTTTTATCTGTGAGTGGTGAACATTCTGGAGAAAGAAGCAGCTAATTCATGCAGAACAGAAGTTTGTCATTGAAATTCCTCCCTGCTTGTTTCTCTTTACAGACTCTGGAGAGATCTTTGTATGTTCTAATGATGCAGAGTTCCTATAGGAAATCAGACAATGCTAGAAACCAGAACACAAATAAAGTGATTATCTCCACAAGGACTGCCTGCGCACAATTGCGACCAGCACTTAAGGACCACAGAGCATTTTTTTCCTATCTGAATCAGGGCTCCCCAAACGGTGTGCAGCTGCAGGGGGCCCTGAAATCCATGATGGTCCTTATCGAACATCCAACCCATGACGTGCCAAGACCATCATGGGTCCTTAGGGGTTAAAGGAGCAGTGGAATTTTTTAAAATGAAAATCTATATGTTCTAGTGTTTTGCCTGTGGAGTAAATCTTAGGCACTCTCACTGCTGATACGTGTTTCAATCAAAAGTTACATGTGTCCAAATTGTTAGGAAATCAGTAAGAACATTATCACTTCCTGAAAATTCAAACAGACAGGAAGTGACTCAGCAACTTGTATGTCAGTTATTCATCTCTCCCATGGAGTGTGTTAAAAAAAAGTGCTGAATCACTTCCTGAAGCAGCAGGAGCAGTTTCTATCATATTATGTGGAAAACTGTCAGCGATTCACCTCTCCCATAGAATGTGATAGAAACGGCTGCTGAGTCACTTCCTGCAGGAGCAGTTTGTATCAGCTTCTATGGAAAACCATTTGTCGGTGACTAAACTCTGGCAGAGAACACAAAAAAAACTCGCTTACACAGGTGTTTTGTGGAGGCGCAAACACGGAAGCTTTCTCACACAATGTTACAATCTCAATTCGATCACAATACTTTTCGTATACAGAGAAACTCCGCTGGAAACGTGATCTTGCAGCTTTGAACCTTTACGGATCCAACCCTTCCTTCATAAAACACAGATATAATATACACAGGTTCAGCGCTGAGCTCTCTTTCCAGGCCGGGATACCTGGGCTGAATGATGGTTTGTTAGATAGAATCGATACACTTTATTCTATTTTAGCACTCAGTAAAAATCCTGCACCTCTTGCATTCCAGACTGTAGTGAGGTCTCTGCAGTCTGGAAAGCAAGAGTTGCAGGATTTTTACTGAGTGCTAAAATAGAATAAAGTGTATCGATTCTATCTAACAAAGCATCATTCAGCCCAGGTATCCCGGCCTGGAAAGAGAGATCAGCGCTGAACCTGTGTATATTATATCTATGTTTTACAAAAAAATAACTAACTGAAATCTGCAAATTAAAGGGCACTGTTAACGTAAAAAAAAATCAATAGTTTAAACTATAATAACTCTGGAAAGACACCCGTGTTTTACTCAGCAGAAAACACCCTACCACACATACTAACCCCAAGCCTTGTCCCACTGCACTGGTAGCCATAGAACCACACATACTCACCCCATCCATCTCCCACTGCACTGATATAGCCAGAAGCACTCATACTAACCCCAAGCCTTGTCCTATGGTAGCCATAGAACCACACATACTCACCCCATCCATCTCCCACTGCACTGATATAGCCAGAAGCACTCATACTAACCCCAAGCCTTGTCCTATGGTAGCTATAGAACCACACATACTAACTCCTCAGTCTTGTCCTACTGCACTGGTACAGCCAATATCACTCATACTGACCACCGGCCTTCTCTCACTGCCCTGGAATAGCCAAAACCATACATACTGACCCACAGCCATAGAACCACAAATGTTTTAGTCAGGAGGATACTTATACAATATTCTTTTTTTTTTTTTCATTAAAAAAATCTGATCGTTTAAAGGGTCATATAAAATTCTATGCTATCAACTATAGGTAAGTGAGCCCACTTTATGGGCATCTGGTGGGTTTATCACTGGTGAGCTGGATTACCAACTTTGCTGTGACTTACTCATTTCCACTTATATTCCCTGATTTACTAAGCCATTGGGCTAATGTTGTGCCTATGAACAAGTATAAGCATAGGATTCTGTTATACAATAACATTAATGTGTAATTCTCCATGTGAAATAGTGCATATAAATAAGAATTGGAGACACAACAAGAATTAGGACAATACTCCAATTTCATTCAACTAATTTACTTGCAAGCTAATTAACTTGCATTCTTGTAAAAGGTAAGTGGGGACTTAGAGAAGGGTATTAATGTTGATGTAATATACTTGGAGATTAGTAAAGCCTTTGATAGTGTGCCACACAGCAGCTTACTATATAAACTGAAAGGGATCCACTTGGGAGACAATATCGGTACCTCAAAAGAGAACTGGTTAAATGATACAATGCAGAAAATTTATGTCAATTGCACCTTTACATGTTGGACTAAACTTGTAAGTGGATTGAAGTTAAAAATGTCTTTCTTCAGCTTCGTCAACTACTATATAAATTCCAGACCAAGATGCATATAAAATATGTGTAAATGCCTCAGGCAAAAGCAAATACTGTTAGCAAATTGCTTAAGATTCTAAGTGTGAGAATACTTAGTAATTATTTCATATTTTGCATGTTAAATTTGACCCCAAATAGATGCAATAGATTTGGAGTATTTTTAGTCTAATGTAGAAAACTTGACTGCTTTTGCAACTATTTCTCATTAATTTTAATTGATTGCACCAGTCTCAAGCTAATTAAGCAGTTCTACAAACTGGTCTGCCTGTCTGTAGTGTCTGCATGATGTTGACTGGACACCAAAAGCAGAGTTTAGTTAACTAATAATATTGGTGCTTGTTAAAGTTCTTTGGTTTAAAAAAGGGAATAAACTTGCTTAGTGAAGTGGGTAATTAAAAATGTTATACTTTATATTTTGATATGTTTTTTTTTTTTTGCTGACCTCTTACCACCACCCCACCCCACACTCATTCACATATACACACAGACTTATACACACACGCACACACTCATTCACATACACACAGACAGACTTCTACATATACATATACGAAAGCACACACACTTACTATATAGACAGACTCATACGCACACGCACAAACACACATATACACACACTAGCATATATACATGCCTACACATAAACACACATATACTGATATACATAGATGCACACACACTCCCACACACTCATTCGCATAAGAGACTTATACACACACACACACACACACGCATATACACACACAGACTCATTCACATACACACACAGACATACACATATGCAAGCACACATAGTACATATAGACAGACTCATACTCACATGCACAAACACACATATACACACAAACATACATATATGCACACACATATACTAATATACATGCATGCAAACACACATTAACATACATGCCCACACGCACTGGTATACATACATGAATACACACACACTCAGAAATACATGCACACTCAAACATGCACACAATCACATACGGTGACATACATATGTGCACACACATATGCACACACACTGACATATATTTGCACACACACAGGCATCCATACACACACACAAACACACACACATATGCACACAGATATGCATACACATACAAACATGCACACACAAACAAACAAATATAAACAAACACACATAGACATGCAGATATGCATACACATACAAACATGCACACACAAACAAACAAATATAAACACACAGTGACATACATAAATACATGCATGCACACATACGTACATACATGCACATATTAACATACATACATAATGAGCAAACACACATATTAATGGGAATTTTGGAAATGTTTGTGCAGTTGAATTACAGCTAAATAACTCCCCTTTCTTTTTACGGACACGGCCTATGTGCCACAGAGGATTAGAGGCAGGGACTACTAGAAAGTGATAAAACATATGATATAGTTCTTACTGCTCATTTTCCAGTAAAGCACCAAATATGATGCTATAAAATCCAGACAGAGGCTTTTCAGCACCCCTTCGATTGAACAGCGCCTTATATCAGCCACTCTTCAATGCTACTGACTGGTGCAAAGCAATCACTCTCCGGGGAGTCACTTCAGGGTAATTGAATCACACTGAATAGAAGACTTTCAAATCAATAGTGAGGGAGAGCAAGCCCATTAAGAAGATCATGCATGGGGAAGCAAGAGGCTACAACAGGCCAGGATGTGTATGTGTTTGTGTGACACGAGCCTCATTATATATATATATATATATATATATATATATATATATATATATATATATATATATATATATCTACATAACATAGATCCCTGCTATGTGACACAACATGCTATTCCAGCCATTTCAGAATCATTATGGCATCACGATTTCATTATACAGTGACAAGGAGTCTGTAGACATTTCTTATTCCTTCTAAGGGAGGTATACACACAGCAACTCTGGTGGAAAATCAGCTTAAAAGGATAAAACTATTTACATTGATTTAAACGTGGTTTTTAATCGCCATGAAAGTTAGATAGGTCTCCGATGCATTCAATAAATGGGGATTTAGGGACTCGTTATTTGTTCTGTTTGGTGCAACTGGGTTACTCCCGAATTAATCCTTTTTTTCACTTTGAGAATATTACTCTGACTATAAAGTAAAAAAAAATTTAATAATAATAGTGATTTTAAGGGTTTAAAGGGATAGCAATAGCTTATTTTATGTTTATTTGATATTGTAGTCATTAAAAAAATATGAACAATGATGCAAGTCTTATCTCTCAAACCTTTATGGATTGAGAGATATATATTAGTAAAGTTACCGCTTGAGAGAAGTCAGCGCTTAGCTGACAGCTGCAGAATCTGGTCATTTGACCGGATGTAGGCTCTTCAGCAGAGTCGAAATCATGAGATCTTAACATAAATACTTCATTGGAAAGGTCTACAAAGTGTACCTGATTTGCAAGCACATTTTGTAGACCGTTCCAATTAAGTATTTATGTTTAGATCATGCAATTTCGTCTCTGCTAAAGAGTCTCCATCAGGTCAGATGACCGAATTCTGCAGTTGTCAGCTAGAGCGTCAGTGCAGAGGGACAATGCTGAGGAGTTAGTATGGGTGGTTCTGTGGCCACCAGTGAAGTGGAACAAGGGTGTGACTATATGTGGTTCTATGGCTACCATGGAGCAAGGCTGGGGATCAGTATGCGTGGTTTGAGGGCTACCATTGGACAAGGCTGGTGATCGGTACGTGTGGTTTTTTGGCTACCATTGGACATGGTTGGAGATCAGTATGTGTGGTTTTATGGCTACTGTGGAGCAAGGCTGGGGATCAATATGTGTGGTTTTATGGTTACCATTGGACAAGGTTGGGGATCAGTATGTGTGGGTTTATGGCTACTGTGGAGCAAGGCTGGGGATCAGTATGTGTGGTTTTATGGCTACCATGGGACAAGGCTGGGGATCAGTATGTGTGGTTTTATGGCTACCATGGGACAAGGTTGGGGATCAGTATGTGTGGTTTTATGGCTACCATGGGACAAGGTTGGGGATCAGTATGTGTGGTTTTATGGCTACCATGGGACAAGGTTGGGGATCAGTATGTGTGGTTTTATGGCTACCATTGGACAAGGTCGGGGATCCGTATGTGTGGGTTTTATGGCTACCATTGGACAAGGTTGGTGATCAGTACGTGTGGGTTTTATGGCTACCATTGGACAAGGTTGGGGATCCGTATGTGTGGGTTTTATGGCTACCATTGGACAAGGTTGGGGATCAGTATGTGTGGGTTTTATGGCTACCATTGGACAAGATTGGGGATCGGTATGTGTGGTTTTATGGCTACCATTGGACAAGGTTGGGGATCAGTATGTGTGGTTTTACGGCTACCATTGGACAAGGTTGGGGATCAGTACATGTGGTTTTATGGCTACCATGGGACAAGGCTGGGGATCAGTATGTGTGGGTTTTATGGCTACCATTGGACAAGGCTGGGGATCAGTATGTGTGGGTTTTATGGCTACCATTGGACAAGGCTGGGGATCAGTATGTGTGTTTTTATGGCTACCATGGGACAAGGCTGGTGATCGGTACGTGTGGTTTTATGGCTACCATGGGACAAGGTTGGGGATCGGTACATGTGGTTTTATGACTACCATGGGACAAAGCTGGGGATCAGTACGTGTGGTCCTTTGGCTGCTCATCTGTACAGTGGAACAAGGATGGGGATTGCAGTAAAAAAAAATGGAAAATGGTCACTTTACATGGAACTTCGCCGAGAAGGAATTCCTTGCCAAGGGATGTGGTTTTGGCAGACACAATGGATACATCGAAGAGAAGATTAGATACATTTCTTCCAAAAGGGAACATACAGGGTTATATTATGTATTAGTAGGTAAAACAGGAAGGTCTGATAAAGTCTAACTTATTTGGCAGCAGGAAAGTTATCTAATTCTCATGTCTCTGGGTTATGAGGAAAAGGTTCAACTTGATGGACTTGTGTCGACCTAATTGTCTATTTTGGGGGGGAGTTTACAGCTGATTCCATCCCCTGTTTTGAACTGATATGTTAAAGTCTTTAAAGGGCAACTATCACTCTGATAGTGGCCCACTGGCAGATCTGCTTCCCTAAGAGCTGAAGGCGGATAATCCTCTGCCATTCAAAGTGTTAAATCTCTTTGGCCTGCGTGACACAATCCCCACAGACCCTCTTTGTCTATCTTGAATGCCTGACAGAGATGGTGTATAGAGGCTGTGTGCACAAACCATGACATTTCTGGATGAGAGTGTTCCATCCAAGGGGCGAGATTTCCGACACCCCCGGAGCGATGGCTAGACGACAGTTTGGAGCTGTTTACTAAGCCCCATCAGAGCAGATTTAGTAAAATGGGATAATTGCCTTTTAAGTAACAAACATAAGACATGGGACTTATTATGAATGTTCTTGTGTTTTCTTTGACATCAATCACAATTAGCTTATCATAGCACTCCAGTTGCGGTTCTGTAGCCATATTACAGAACATGTAGATAACAGAACACATCCCATAACACAAAGTAGAAACGTGTTCATTGCCAGTGCTGGCTTGGAAAACTACAGCCCGCCACACAGTTTCCACCGGAGGGGACCATGAAATCTGCTCTATCTCTGTCTTCCATATTGGCTTTGTGTTCCCACAATATGCACAGGTCTGGAACAGATATTAATTGGTGTATAAATTATGTACATTACAGAGCACGTCCCCGAGGTCTTTACTAACACATACATGTACAAGTCTCTGTCACAAGAGCTAACAATCAGACAAGGACAGATCGGTTTTGATGAGTTTGAGGTTTACATCAGCTGATTCACTTATTTAACCCTAGAAGGTTGTATAACACATTACAAGTCAATGCATGTCACGCTTGTCAGGTCCTAAATCCTTTGAGTACCAGAATGGTATCCAACACATTACATTGCAATGCACTGGATACGTCTCTGCCACTCAAAGTGTTAAGGTTTAACTTTTAGGGGTTTATGTTCGATAGAAGAGGATTAATTCTGGGGCAAACCAGATGCATTCCAATGGGGAAATAAATTGATTTAAATGTGGATTTTAAACCCTAGAATGCTAGAGAGGTCTCCAGTGCTTTGAATGAATGAATGAATGCATTCATTCAATCATTCATGCATTAATTCATGCATGCATGCATTCATTCATTCAATCATTCATTCATTCATTAATTCAATCATTCATGCATTAAATCATGCATTCATTCATATATTCAATCATTCATGCATTAACTCATGCATTCATTCATTCATTCATTTTTTCAATCATTCTTTCATTCATGAATGAATGACTGCTTGAATGAATGAATTAATTAATGATTGAATGCATGAATGATTGAATATATGAATTAATTAATAAATTAATGAATGAATGAATGCATGAATTAATGCATGAATGATTGAATGTATGAATGAATGCATGAATTAATGCATGAATGATTGAATTATTGAATGAATGAATGCATGAATTAATGCATGAATGACTGAATGAATGAATGATTGAACGAACGAATGAATGAATGAGTTATTGATTGAATGAATGAAAATGCTTCTTTATATAGCTCGACTAGTATACATAGTGCTTTACAATTTAAGGGTTTAGACAATACAGGGTGACAAGTGCTTTTCAAAGTGAGTCACTGGAAGTGGGGTTCTTGCTTGAAAACTTACAATCTAAAGTGAATAAGGGAAACATTAACATAAGGGTTAAAGCGGAACTATCATCGATCTTATATTGAGCCCCAAATACTAATTATATTAGTGATATGCATATACATACTTGTGTTTTCAAGAATAATTGTGGCATTAGAGAAAAATAGAACTTCTTATGCAGTCAGGCAGCGGCAGGGATCTTGCTGTAGGTGGTCTCTGCACCTGCGCCATCAGTTCCTTCCGGTGCGTTAAGGTAACCAGGCATTCAACTCACCAATCGTGAGCCCCCTGCGACCCCTCTGCCTGCCGCCCGCGATCTCCATCTGGCATTGTAGTAACGCAGAGCGCTGGGAGATGACATCATCTCCCAGCGCTCTGCATTACTGAAGAGGACCGCGCGGGAGATCGACACACCTCTCCAGGCTCCTGCCACTCCAGGGAGGTAGGAGATAAGGGCATTTTGGAGAGGGCCAATGTAGTCGAGGGGGGGGGTGAATGTGGTCCGGGGGGGGGGCCCATGGCGCTTCTTGCACCAGGGCCCAGAGACTTCTAGTTATGCCTCTGTGTATCGCTGTTATAATTAGGATTTGGGGTTCAATATAAGATCGATTATAGTCCCGCTTTTTTGTGCAGAATAAAGTGGTGACGTTCTTGCCAGGACAGGGTAAACATAACTACATTCTAAGTGTCAGGCACGGAGAAGACTATTCATCAGAGTCAGATGAACATATCTGAGAACTCTCTGGATTTGCCCCAGAGACGCTGGTATTGAGAGTGTATTACCGGGGATCCGGGGACGGAGGCGGATTCTCCGGATGTGGGGAGTTTCTTTTAAAACTTCTGCTCCTTCCCCACCCAGTTCCTCCCACTTTTCCTCCATCCCCACCCAGGGTGGGAAGGAGGAGACGTGGGAAGGAAGTGGGAGGAACTGGGTGGGAAGGAGAAGTGGGAGGAACAGGGTAGGAAGGAGGAGAAGTGGGACGGAAGTGGGAGGAACTGGGTGGGAAGGAGAAGTGGGAGGAACAGGGTAGGAAGGAGGAGAAGTGGGACGGAAGTGGGAGGAACTGGGTAGGAAGGAGGAGAAGTGGGACGGAAGTGGGAGGAACTGGGTGGGAAGGAGAAGTGGGAGGAACAGTGTAGGAAGGAGGAGAAGTGGGACGGAAGTGGGAGGAACTGGGTAGGAAGGAGGAGTGGAAGGAACAGGGTAGGAAGGAGGAGAAGAGGGAGGGAAGTGGGAGGAACTGGGTGGGAAGGAGAAGTGGGAGGAACAGGGTGGGAAGGAGGAGAAGTGGGAGGGAAGTGGGAGGAACTGAATGGGAAGGAGAAGTGGGTGGGAAGTGGGAGGAACAGGGTGGGAAGGAAGAAAAGCGGTGGGAAGTGGCAATTTTGGCACCCAAGGGGTTAAAGTTGCCTCTCTGCAGGCTGTGTACAGTATGTGATAAATCACGGCCTGAACATCTTCATGTAACTGAATCTTTAAATAAGGTCCTGCAAGCTCGGCATGGTTAATCTCAAGTGGCGCTCTGACCGTGTCACACTGGGTAGAACCTCCCTTCTGTGTGTCTCTCGCTGGCACGTCTACTTCTGACAATATTTGCACATGAAAGTCTTCTGTGTGCTTTGATGTGACAGGCTGGAGACTATACAGAGCACACCGTGTCTCCGGGGAGAACAACTCACCCCATCCCTTATTCCTTTTAACTCTTTGCCTGCCAGGAGAGCATACCTGTGAACTTTTGAAATCAGCTCATCTTGAGATCTTTGAAGTATTAACCCTAAACTCTCCAAAGACAGTAGATTGTAGTTTCTATATCAATGTTTGCTCTAACCCAGAGATGATCCAGTCAGTCCTCAAGGAACCTTTAACCCGTTACTGATGTGCCATGACCATCACGCATGTCCACGTGTTAAGGGCCAGTTATGGTCCTGGCACGTCATGACTTTTTGATCACAGCACTCCTGATCACTATGGGAGACTGGAACTGATTGCTCCAAGATCAGGGCAGTCAGTTTTGGCCTCTTTTTCAGTGAGCTGGTACATGTACAGGCTCACCGAATGTGGTCTATGTGGTTCTTAAGGGTAAAAGTACTCTAGAGCCAGCGGGCCTTAAGGGGTTAACGTGCTACAGTTCTGAGATATCACTTCTTATACACTCACAAGTCCAGCAGGTTGTCTCTCTCTTTCTTTCTGGTAGAAATGTCACTAATTTGTACATTAACCCCTTAACGATCAGGCCAACACAGTGCACGAGGCCTTTTGTTTTGTGCAATGTATTCTGGTGTAGCTGAGTGGCATGTAGCACCCTGGAATTCAATGATGTTCCAAGACCATCACTGCTCCTTAGTGCCGGACCAGGCGTGATGGTCCTTAAGGGGTGAAATTAGGGTGACCACATGTCCCTGATTGCTCAGGACAGTCCCTGATTTGAAATGTGTGTCCCTTGTCCTTAGCAGCCCCCTTCAGGGACAATACAAAGTCCATGAATCTAGATTCCAGAGCACAGCGTTCTATACACTCGAAGAACTGCCCATTGCCTACTATGACAGGAAGTGATGCCTCTGCAGGGCTACAAAGAAATGGCTTCCAGGTAGAGCTCTAAACACAAGAGACAGAGAACTGAGCCTTCATCCTGACATGAAACAGGAGATGCAGTACAATTTTGTTTTAGTGTAATGCTAGTCTATGCAGGGCCGGATTTATATCTCAGGAGCCTGTAGGCACAGAAATCTGAACCGTCCCTCCCCCCCCCCACAGGCCATCTCCACAATGCTCCAAATCTCCACATTACCTCCAACTCCATATTGCCCTCACATTGCCCCATCATCTCCCCCATTACCCCCATCAGCTCCACCATTACCCCATCAGCTCCACATTGCCCTCATATTGCCCCCCATTAGCTCCACATTGCCCTCACATTGCCCCCTATCAGCTCCACATTGCCCCCATCAGCTCCACATTGCTCTCATATTGCCTCCCATCAGCTCCACATTGCCCCATAATCTCAACATTGCCCTCCCATCAGCTCCACATTGCCCTCACATTGCCCCATCAGCTCACATTGCCCTCACATTGACCCTCATCAGCTCCAACTTGCCCCCCCATCATCCCTATATTGCCCCCATCATCTCCACATTAAGCTTCACAGTGCCCCCCCCCCCAATACGTTTTCTACCTCCCTGGTTGTCCAGCAGCAGGAGAGATCTCTGCTTCTGCACAGACCTGTATCTGCTGGAGCTCCCGCGCGGTCTTCTCTTTAGTAATGCAGAGCACTGGGAGAGGATGTCATAGAGATGATGTCATGGAGATGATGTAATCTCCCAGTGATCTGCATTACTAAAGAGCCGGGGGAGCTCAGCATCTGCAGGTCTGTGCCGAAGAAGGCACAGACCTTACCATGTGGCGGGAAGCGCGGCATGCCACTTAAAAATAAATAAATAAATAAAATGGTAGATGCCCCTCTGTAGGGTGCGCCTGTAGGCAGATGCCTACTCTGGCTTATGGAAAATCTGGCCCTGAGTCTATGACTTTGGGAGCACCAGAGAAAGAGAGGGTTTCTCAGTGATGTATAGTGATCCCACTCATATAGCTGCACTAGACCCGAGGACATATACTCTATCATCTCTGCAGTGTCCCTGAATGGCAGAATGGAAATGTGGTCACCCTAGCTGAAATAAGCAATTAATCAGTGCAGATTATGTAATAGGAGACACCGGGATCTCTCACCCTGAGAATTTGGTTCAAAACTCTGAGTCTAACGGTCAAACCCAGGTATGCAGAGGAGAAACAATGTGTTGGATAACTCTCTGGCACTCCAAGGGTTAAATAGCTGGTACGGGCACAAGGGTGATATGTTTGTCTTGTGTTTGTGCACTTTCTTAACCTGGAATAATGCAAAATATCTACTTTTTTAACCCTTTGAATGCCACATGCGTGTGCACTGCATCGCAAAGCCAGTCACTGCACACCCCTCTGGCGCTCAATGAAACCCTTGAATGCGAGAGACGTCTGCGGTGCATTGTGAAGTGATGCTTTGGAGACTTCGTTAGTATTTAAAGTGTTAACCCTTTGAATGCCAGATGGGTACGTACCCCTCTGGCACGCAAACGGTTACATTGATTCTGTTACCTAAATAGCACTTTTACGATTTTGAAAGAGCTTGCAAAATCACCTATATGTTGTATTAGCCATTTTTAATTCAGAAACCTAGTTTTTGAGTTATTTAGATGTAAACATGATGCCGTGACGACACTTCCTATCACCACCAGCACCACCGTTGTTCCCTCTAACATGGGAAAGATTGAGAATGAAAGAGTTAAAAGAGAAACTAAAACTGGTCAGGACTGCATGGTGCATCTGTTAACTCTTTGAGGGGTACGGAATGCATTGCTTTGCACTCTGGCACTCAAAAGATTAACACAGCCCTCTCTTTCAGAGGGTTGCTAACCTTAGGTGGAACACTGTGACCCTTACTCTGATACAGCCAGAAATGCATTGCCAACCTCACCTAGAAATGAAAGGGTTAATTGTCAGTGAGTTGGGTAGGTAATCTAAACCCAAGACAGGAAGTGTTTGAATGATATGCCTTAATCAGAAAAATCTGTAACTCTAAATAACTGAAATAACTAAATATTTTATACTATACTAGCAAAAGGGCCAAAGCTTTGCCCATGGGGATGAAGTCCTTTCAGTGCTTGAGGGGTATTTATTGCATTGATTGAGAATGGTTTGAAAATCACTCCTCCCTCAATGTCCAGGACTAGCAGTACTGAGGAGATTTCAATATCTCTCCTTGATACTGCCTCCCTGGGCTGGAGACGCAGGTTTTGTTTTTTTACACAGTATATATGTATATATTGCTATTTACCAGTATACTGAGGAAAGTAATACTTCTTTGCACCCTTCCCTTCATGCCCCGGAATACATATTTTGATGTGTAAGGCTCAGCAGGAAGTGTGAGGTGCAAGAGATTGTACTTCCTCCAGACTGTTGAAAAACAGCACATTAAACACTATCTGTATAATATAAAGTACTAGCTTGCAAAGCTCCCTGTGTGAGTAACAGCACATGTGCTGTAGAGATTGCCAGAACGATGCAGTCATGCGCAGTAGAGACTGCCGGAACGATGCAGTCATGCGCAGTAGAGACTGCCAGAACGATGCAGTCATGCGGAGTAGAGACTGCCAGAACGATGCAGTCATGCGCAGTAGAGACTGGTGGAACAATGCAGTCATGCGCAGTAGAGACTACCAGAACGATGCAGTCATGCACAGTAGAGACTGCCACAACAATGCAGTCATGCGCAGTAGAGACTGTCGGAACGATGCAGTCATGCGCAGTAGAGACTGGCGGAACAATGCAGTCATGCGGAGTAGAGACTGTCGGAACGATGCAGTCATGTGCAGTAGAGATTGCCAGAACGATGCAGTCATGTGCAGTAGAGACTGGCGGAACAATGCAGTCATGCGCAGTAGAGACTGCCAGAACGATGCAGTCATGCGCAGTAGAGACTGCCAGAACAATGCAGTCATGCGGAGTAGAGACTGCCAGAACGATGCAGTCATGCACAGTAGAGACTGCCACAACGATGCAGTCATGCGCAGTAGAGACTGCCAGAACGATGCAGTCATGCACAGTAGAGACTGCCAGAACGATGCAGTCATGCACAGTAGAGACTGGCGGAACAATGCAGTCATGCGCAGTAGAGACTACCAGAACGATGCAGTCATGCACAGTAGAGACTGCCACAACGATGCAGTCATGCGCAGTAGAGACTGTCGGAACAATGCAGTCATGCGGAGTAGAGACTGCCAGAACGATGCAGTCATGTGCAGTAGAGACTGGCGGAACAATGCAGTCATGCGCAGTAGAGACTGCCGGAACGATGCAGTCATGTGCAGTAGAGACTGCCGGAACAATGCGGTCATGCTCAGTAGAGACTGCCAGAACGATGCAGTCATGTGCAGTAGAGACTGCCAGAACGATGCAGTGATGCGCAGTAGAGACTGCCGGAACGATGCAGTCATGTGCAGTAGAGACTGCCGGAACAATGCAGTCATGCGCAGTAGAGACTGGCGGAACAATGCAGTCATGTGCAGTAGAGACTGGCCGAATGCACTGTTCTGGAACAGGGCGTTCTGATCAGCTCACCGCCTGTCTCTGCTCCCGGCCCCAGGGCAGCAGCGGGGGGCTGCTGGGTGGCACTTTAGCCCATGTACACGGCTTTCATACTAGTATGTTAATCTATGTGCTTTATCACACATGCAGTACATCTCTGAACATTAATGCAGTACATCTCCGAATATTAAAATCTACATAAATAGGGTATACTGTAACAATATCTGTGGAGGTCTCATTCTGTGACCTCATTTGAATAGAACAGTGCTAATTAATCATTTTTTTCCCAAGCCCCAGAACAGGATTTCTTCATACTGGTTTAATGCCAGCTTTAACCCTTTGAGTGCTAGAAAGGTCTCTAATGCATTGTGTTGCAATGCATTGGATACCTTTCTCACACTCAAAGGGTTAAGAGTGTGTTTTGCATGTCAGAGATTAATGATCTGGCTTGCCAGATGTAACATTCACTGGGAACAGAACCTGTTCCGCAGATCTCAGAGCCGCTAGATCCCTCTTTTCATTTCTTTTTTTAATTAGACCAATTTTAGATAGGAATGGGGTTACATTTACATCACAGGCACCCTTTTGGTAAGGCACCCTAGGGCCCAATCTTACTACTCATGATGACCATCCCCCCTTCACTAGACCACTTCACCGTTAGCTGTTACATGGCTAAAAAGAGTCTATGAATTATCCATAATAGACCCGCACACAACAAATCTCTTAAGCCTTTAGTTGCTAGAAAAAAAGTCTATAATACTTTGCAATGCACTGGATCTCTCTCAAGCATCCAGGAGGTTAACCCCTTAACGACCAAGGACATACATGTACATCATGGGTAAAACTTCCTAAAAGACCCATAACATACATGTATGTCATGGATTTCAGGGCTCCACACACAGCTACACGCCTTTCCGGAAACACTAGATTGGAATCTGAAAAGAAAAAAAAAAAAATGCTCCGTGGTCCTTAAGTGCCGACCGCATGCATGAGCTCCAGCCCTTAAGGGGTTAAGAAAATCACCTGCAAACAGGTAGGTAATCTAAGATGGGCATCTGGTTCAAGAAGCATTGGGATTGGTCTGGACACACCAGCAGCTCAGATATGTGTGTGGTCAACACAGCTTGTGCACCCCGTAAAGGTGAACACCTATTAATAAAGATATCCAGTTTACCTTACTATGACCCAGACATCTTAATGGGCCCCTATGAATTTTGTCTCTGCCCCTTTATTAAGTAGATATCCTTTATCGGCCCAGGATGGCCTGTCCCTGGAGGATGAATATATTAGTTGTTGTTATTTTTTTTTAAAGGGGAACATTTACATAACAAAAACTTTTGTGGATGGGCTTCCATCACTACAACTAGATTAGCGTTTTTTTATCTTACTTACCTACTATTGAAGATCTGAAGAGTTAAATTGGGCACTTCTGCATTCTGCAGCACCCTGTGTATGCGGCACAACCCCGCAGAACTTCCCACCTCCCTCCCAGCTGCCCCAGGGAGCGCATTCACGCTTCCCTTCATGGGGACATTTATGTGGGCTATCGTTACAACAAGCTCCGTTTGCCATTCTACTGAGCCTGCAGCATGGCAAACGGAGCTTGTTGTAACGATAGCCCACATAAATGTCCCCACGAAGGGGGGACATGTGTTACTTCCCCTAACACATTAGGAGGTATTACTTCCCCTAACACATTGGGAGGTGTTACTTCCCCTAACCCGTGTGTTACTTCCCCTAACACATTAGGAGGTGTTACTTCCCCTAACCCATGTGTTACTTCCCCTAACACATTAGGAGGTGTTACTTCCCCTAACTCATGTGTTACTTCCCCTAACACATTAGGAGGTGTTACTTCCCCTAACCCATGTGTTACTTCCCCTAACACATTAGGAGGTGTTACTTCCCCTAACCCATGTGTTACTTCCCCTAACACATTAGGAGGTGTTACTTCCCCTAACTCATGTGTTACTTCCCCTAACACATTAAGAGGTGTTACTTCCCCTAACACATTAGGAGGTGTTACTTCCCCTAACCCATGTGTTACTTCCCCTAACACATTAGGAGGTGTTACTTCCCCTAACACATTGGGAGGTGTTACTTCCCCTAACCCATGTGTTACTTCCCCTAACACATTAGGAGGTGTTACTTCCCCTAACTCATGTGTTACTTCCCCTAACACATTAGGAGGTGTTACTTCCCCTAACACATTAGGAGGTGTTACTTCCCCTTTAGAATATGGAATTCTGGGCACCTGACCATTCTTTAACCCCTTACCGCCCGAGGACATACATGTACATCCCGAGTGGATGTCCCTTGTGGACAAAGGACGTTCATGTACATCCCAGAGATCCAGGTCCCCTCGTGGCTGCAAGCCATTCGGGGACTCCGGATTCTTTTTAAAAAATAAAAATAGAAATGTTCGGCGGGCGTTAATTGCCGGCCGCGTGTGTGCGCAGCCGGTCACTAAGGGGTTAAGATACATGGAATCTGTATCACAGAGTGATGGGTAAATCCGCTATTCAGCCAAGCATTTGAAAATGAGACTTTGCAGGCTGCCATTGAGTCTCACTGGGAGAGAAATTAGGAGCTGCAATATGATCAGCATTTCCATTAATTAAACACTGTTTATTTTCTCTCATATTCTCCGTTACGTACTTAGTTTTTTCTCTGGATGAAAATCAAACTGGCAGAAATTCAATCGTTGTGAAGACAATTATCTTCACTGAAGGATCTGTCCTTCCCCATCGACTCAGTCACTCAGGGTCTTATTCATTAAGGGGATAGTAATGTTTCAAAATAAACGCAGCTCCAGTTATTCTTTATAGTTTTTTGTGCTGTGTAGTGCAGCATTATTATCACATCTGTGATGTGTAGTTCAAGAGTAATTGAGTGATAAAGTATCCCCCTCCCGCCCCTTTTACCTAGTGTAACACTGCTCACCTCAGATGTGGAATCTGGTCACTTGACCGGACAGATCACAGTGAGGGACAATCTTCTTACTGTGACCATAAGGAAATCACTGCCACCTTGAAGGAGGAGGGCAGGTTTTTCCTTATGATAACAGAAGATTGTCCCTCTCTGTGATCCATCCGGACGGTCTTGCTGTGCAGCTTTACATAGGTAAAAGGGGCGGGAGGGGGACACTTTATGATTCAATTACTCTGAAACTACACATTGTAGAGAATGAAGATACTGCTCTACATGGCCCAAAAACTATAAAGAATAATTATACCTGCATTTATTTTGAAACATTACTACCCCTTGAAACTGGAAAGGATCAATCAAACCAGCCATGCACAGTGAGGAAAGGAAAAAGTCCAGTTAATTTAACCCTTTGAGTAACAGAGAGATACACATCGCATTGCTCTGCTTTCTGGCACTCAAAGGGTTAACGGTAACCTCTGATATACGTATTCTCAATTAGTTGTTGGTAAACATAGTTTACTCTCCAACATATATATGTCTGCCCTTGAACTTTTATAACTAACCATAATTTTGCCTGTCTTTTGAATTGCAAAGCAACGCGTTACACATCACTTCGGATTTTAGAGGACCAGTAAACGTTTTTATATGAAAAAATATATATCAGAGGGTTTTTTCTGTTGAGTAAAATAAGGGTACTCCCACTTCTGAGAGATGCATATTTCCAGAGTTATTACAGTTTAAACCCGTGTTTTTTTTATTTTTTTTATATTAATAGTGCTCTCAAGTGGTCAAATTCCAATTAGTTATTTTGTTACAGTCTATTTAAGAGGAAAGTCACTGTCAAACAGTTCTGCATAGAATGTGATAGAAACTGCTGAGTCACTTCCTGCCAGTTAGATCTTTGAGGAAGTAATAACACTGTAATTCACTTCCTGATTATTTGAACGGTTATAACATTTGAATCAAACAACTGACAGCAGTGGGGGTGACCTTGTTTTACTCAGCAGTAAAAGCTCTACAACATATAGGTTTTCATAAAAAAATTTACTGCGCCATTAACCTCTTAACAACCGGCAGACACAGCACGGGCGGCCATTAAGGAAGACACGGCATTTTTTTTTTTTACAAATGGATTCAAGGTTTGTCGAGCGGTGTGCAGCCATGCGGTGACCTCTGAATTCCATGATGTGCCAGGACGTCACTGGTCCTTAAGTACCGGGCCAATCGTAACACGTGGCACATCATGGGTCCTTAAGGGGTTACAGGAGCAGTAAACATTTTTTATGAAAAAATATATATAGTAGGGATTTTCCTATTGAGTAAAATAAGGGTACTCCCACTGCCGAGAGATTTATATTTCCAGAGTTATTACAGTTTAAACCCGTGGTTTTTTTTACATTAGCAGTGCCCTCTAGTGGTCAAATTCTAATTAGATTTCCTGTTAGATTCTAATGGAGAGGAAAGTCAGAAAAGTCAGTGACATACAGTTCTCCATAGAATGTGATAGATACTGCTGAGTCACTTCCTGTCAGAACTATCAGGAAGTAAACACACAGTAAATTCACTTCCTGTCAGTTAGAACTATCAGGAAGTAAACACAGTAAATTCCCTTCCTGATTATTTAAACTGCTTTAAATTTTGAATAGAACATTTGACAGCAGTGGGAGTGACCTTGTTTTATTCAGCAGGAAAATATCTGTAAAATATGTGTTTTCATTAAAAAAGTTTACTGCTTCTTTAAGGGGTTAAGATACTTTGTGGGTGGGCTACACTCTTCTCCAATATTGTGCTCAATCACCAGTGCCCAGTTAAAAAAAGAATTCTCTCATACCAAGTAGTGTCATTAGTCATTAGAGCAACCTGGTGCAAATTTTTTTGGGGGCCCCCAATCACAAAAATGTTTTCACAGACACATAACTAGACCCTGTTGGATCCTGGGGAAAATGGGGTCTTTTTAAGTTCTGGGCTGAGACATCCTACATTTTCTCCTTTGTGCCCACAGCTTCCTCTTCTGTGTACAGATGTCTCATTATATCCACGCACTGGTTTTTCATTATAAATCCCAGCGGAGGAGACACACAGTGGTGAGGACTAATTTTTCCATATTCCAAGTCTCTTCTTCCCTATACTGTTACATCTGGATAGAGGATCAGAGAAATGTTTTAACAACTGATATAGATTCCACTCCGCAAAGCATAATGAACATTGTGGCAATTAGATAAGAAATGCATTGGAGAGTTCTATACCTTTCAAGGGGTTAAACTTCTAGTTTAAATCATACCTCCCAAGTGTCCCTCTTTAGGAGGGACAGTCCCTCTTTTTGACCCAAATCCCCCTGTCCCTCTTTCCCACCCTGATGTCCCTCTTTTTAGGGAATCGGACTTTGTGGTGTATAAATAAGTTGTATAATTTAGCTCTACAGCAATAAAACTCACATTACTGTTTGTATAAATGTCAGTATATGTATTTATAAATGAGTTGGTGTAATTAAAATACTTTGGTCTTGTTATAAATCATTTATTAGGTTACACAAATAGGTGTCGATAGGTCATGAAATAACCAAAAAATTCTTGGTAATGCCCCACCCACCAGCCACGCACCCACATCTATTACCTGAAACAAAACTGTCCCTCTTTAGCCATTTGAAATGTTGGGAGGTATGTTTAAATTAATGGGAAAGTGCAAAGTTTTATTTTCACCCCTATGGTGCTGTTCATTTAATGCACAATTCAACTTCTTTAGCTACATGATTAATGCCTTTAGGTATAGGTCTCTCAGACATTGCAAAGCAATTTGTTGCACCCCCCCCCCCTTACTTCTCTTCCCTCATCTACTCTTATGTTCCCAGCTGTCTTTTTTGCTGAGCACACAATGACCTTCTTGTTCCACCATCAACACCCTCTCCCATCTCAAACCTTTTTCACTTTTCGCTCCCTACCTATGGAACTCCATACCTCTCTCCCTACGTCTAGAAAAACCCTCCTCGGTCTTTAAAGTGATAGTAATGTTTCAAAATAAAAGCAGCTCCAATTAATCTTCATAGTATTTGTCAGAGTTGTAGTTCAAGAGTAACTGAATGATAAAGTATCCCCCTCCCGCCCCTTTTACTGATGTAACACTGCTCACCTCAGAACAGAACAGTGGTTTCCAGGTGGATTGCAGAGAGGGATAATCTTCAATTAACATAAGGGGAAAAACCTGTCAAGGGGGGCAGGGTTTTCATTGTTCTCACAGTAAGAAGATTGTCCCTTGCTGTGACCTGTCCGGTCTTAAAACAAGATTCCACATCTGAGGAGAGGGGGCTTACACAAGGTAAAAGGCGCAGGAGGGTGATACTATATCATTCAGTTACTCTTGAACTACAACTCTGACAGTATGAAGATTAATTAGAGCTGCTTTTATTTTGAAATGTTACTATCCCTTTAAGTCTTATCTTCCGTACCATGCCCTGCCTGTTGGCAAATTTACCACTTGAACTCACAGCACTTGACAGCCTCGTACCCTGTTGTCTGTCTCCTATTACCCTTTTAGACTGTAAGCTCCTTGGGACATGAACTTCTATGGCTGTGACACTTATTTTATCCCCATTTATTTATTGTAACATACTAGTGTTGTAATGTGCTGCATACACTGTGTTGTGTAGGCTGATCATATTTCCTTGAGACAAAAAACAGGACGGGGTGTGGGACAGACGGACAGTGGGACTCCGTCACTCCGAGTCCGATCGCAGTAAGCTGCAAGCAGCGGGAACACGTTTGCTGTGTCTCTTACTAGCGGTGTTCTCTCTCTCTCTCTCTGGCCAAAAATCCTGCCCCTGAAGTAAATCAGAACTTCCTCTCTTCGTCACTCACACTAGTGATTTTACTATGTTTACAGTACGTATTGATTACCACAGAGTCTTACGACTCGTCGTCATATGACTGTCTAAGAGACTCTATGGTAATTTACCATAGACTCGAGAGTCTTAGACAGTTATGAGTCACTCGAGTCATAAGACTCTATGGTAATCAGTGTGTTCAGTACAACCACAGTAGCCCCCTGGTGTGACGATAGGAAGTTCTGATTTACTTTATCTTATGAGAAATAAACAATCTGTGTTCAGTTATATTAAAAAAAGGGACAAAATTGACATTTATATTAAAAAGACGGGATAGTCTGATAATATAAAAAAATGGTACTATCCCGTTTAAAATGGTACATATGGTCAACCTCGTGTTGTGCCATATAAATAAAGATATCCATATCATATATACATACACAGATCTCTGTGCACTCAATGGGTTGATTAAGTTAGTGCAAGGGCAGCTAACATGTGCTTCTCCAGCTGAAGATGATGGGAACATTTAGAGTAACATAGTAACATAGTAATTTAGGTTGAAAAAAGACTTGCGTCCATCTAGTTCAACCCTTTTCCTATTCCGGTTTACCATCGTTGATCCAAAAGAAGGCAAAAAACCCCTCAATACAGCAATTTAAAATTCTGCCTTGAATGGGGGGAAAAAAAATTCCTTCTTGATTCCAAATGGCAATCAGATTTCTCCTTGGATCAACAAGCCCCAACTAAATATTAATCCCAATACTAACGTACATAGCCCTCTATGTTATGTCGCATCACAAATAAAATGACAAAGCCTTTAGGCTCTGTGTGGCTGATGTGTTAAGTGCTGCAATTCTGACATTGAGATTCACCGCTGGTGCTGACTTACAAAAATGAATAAGCAACTGTTCTTTTTTGAACTGATTTAGCTATGAACACAACTGAGCAAAAAAAAAGTCAATCCTAGACCATAAATCTTCAGATTAACATGGTTATCACAGAATGAGAAATAATTTCACAGAGCCTAAGACGTGGATGGAGATAAATGAGCGAGTTTGCCCCTTTGTCCCAACCCCTCCCTATAGTGCACCGTTGCCTTCCTAAAATTGAGCTACAGTATGCAGAGAAACGGAACAGGAATCAAGAGATTTGCGGGTAGAAAAAGTGAAGTCACTGCAAGTAGTTTCGTCTTTTTAACCCTTTGAGTGTCAGAGGGGTGTGCAATGAATCGCTTCACACTCAAAGGATTAATAGGAAATGGAAGATGAACACACATGGTAAGTGAACACAGGTGAAATTAGCAGGGCCTGATTTAAACGCCAGAATGTCAGGCAAGGCATTCCAGGCACACTTAGCTCCGCCCTTGCCCACACCCCCTACACTTCACATGACCCCACCCCCCAGTCTCATCCACTTTTTCCTGGTACAGAAAGCATCCAATCAAAAGACAAAAAGAAAGCCTTAACCCTTGGTTGCAAGAGAGATCTCAAACTCCTTGCACTGGAGATCTCGCTGGCATTCAAGAGGTTAAATAATAGACTTTAAAAGGGGTATATAAACTGCTGCAGGATCGTTGAGATTGTTCTGGCCACACCCATAATTCAGAATGTGGGTGTCGCCAACCCAGCTGAGATACCTCCCCTCAAGATTTGGAGTTCTAAGAAGTTGACCACTCTGCCTAATGGAAAGACAGCTCTGGACATTAGTACAGTATAAAGGATACTACACTGCTAGCCCAGAAATTTAACAGCTAGCCCCCAATGGGATCGTTCATGCGGGCGGTCCTCACTTCACAGGGCAAATCCAGGATTCAGCATTGGCACTTTAGCATATTGTTCATCCGAGTAATACTGAGGGTCTCAATATGTTTGAAATGGGAGAGGGAAGAGGGTGTGGATGGTGTAAAAAGGTAGGGGTTTTGTGCTGAGCATAGGTGGTGGCCGGGAACATAAGAGGAGATGAGGGAAGAGATGTAAGGAGGGATAGCAGTGTGGAGAGCTTTATAGGAGAGAAAAATGACTTTATTAGTGATGCTTTGCTGAATAGGGAGCCGTGTCAGATGTCTAGGAATGTAGGCAGGTTCAGTTTATGGAGAGAGTATGGTGATTCATGCAGCTGAGCTTAAAGCAGATTACACAGGGGAAAGATGGGAAGCAGGGAAGCCAGTTAGTAGGACATTGCAATAGTCTAAGCGGGACAGAATGAGTATGAAAGATGTGACATGTTGTAGCCAGTGTCTTTTCCTAAATACAGGAGGCAAAAATAGTTTTTGATACCATTTATTGGCTAACTAAGCAGATTTAGAATGCAAGCTTTCAAGACCTTAGGTCTCTTGCTCAGACATGTTATACAGATAAATATGAAAACATCTCTCTTAAATACAAGTACACATTTCATTGTTTGGCATGGAAATCAGATAAGATAACGCAATCCAGATCCAGATATCTTTGATCAGTCAGTGGTAAATTGCACTCTTCGTCTGAGGCTTTAGAGGTATTTACGATGCTCTTGGGTCTGTTGGAGAGGCCAACTAACTAAGTCTTAATGTGACAAAAACTCTCTGTCTTTATTTAAACCACTACAAATTGCATTAAATTTTAACAATAATTTTACCTCCAATACCTTTCTGTCCCTCTGAGTGCAGAACGTCCCATCAATACAGTTAACTTAATGTCCTTAACACTGTGCCCATTTTGACAAAAATGTTCCCCCACTGGTGTCTCTGTCTTTTTCCTAAATACACACTAAAGGGCAACTATCATGTTACGCTGAAAGTTTTTATGTTTTAGCGTACGGTTTGTGGATTTTGGCAATGCTAATGCTGTAGTTCTCTAGTTATTGCTTATAAAACTAGTGTTGACCATGTACCCCACACTTCCTGGCTGGCTTTACAGCAATGGGCTACTGCTCCCATGGGATAGATTGAGCCAAGTGCCTGGTTAGACCTAGAGGAGTCATGCATATGCAGTCTTGGACACATCTCCAGCCTTGGACATCTCCAGCCAATCAAGAGTGAATATAGATCCCGTTTGGCTGGACAGATTATAACTATAGAAAAGGAACTCCAGCAAGGAGGTGACCTCATGGCAAACAGATCACCGTACCTGGGAAATCTCAAGAACAGCCCTGACATTTCCAATTTTTAGAGTTAATTACCAGGTCTCCAGGGAGGCTGATTCATTTTGTGAGTTACATAGAAACACAGAATTTGACAGCAGATAAGAACCATTTGGCCCATCCAATCTCCCCATTGTCCTACTCTATAAACATCAAACTTTATTTGGTCCTTGGTCTTGTCTTATGTTCAGGACAGCCTTATGCCTATCACATGCATGCTTACATCCCCTCACTGTATTAACCTCTACCACTTCTGCTGGTGGATTAATCCACTTATATACCACCCTCTCAGTGAAGTAAAACTTTCTTATATTACTTCTAAACCTATGACCCTCTAATTTTAGACAATTACCTATTGTCCTAATGTTTCTGCTTCTTTGAACTGTCCTTCCACTCTGTAATTTGTTCAATACCTTCATATCCCCACTCTGTTCTTAAGCTATACATGTATATATCCTTTAGTCTATCCATTTAATTTTTATTCTGTAAACCATTCACCAATTTAGTAGCTGTTATAGAAACATAATACACTTCCGCCCACCTTTCATCCATTCTTCCTACTTTCCACCCTGTTTTGCCCACTTCTCATCCACCTCCCCTCTCAATCCTGATTAAACTCCACCCTCTGTTATTTTATTCAAATATTATAACAGTTCAAACTGTCGGGAAGTGAATTACAGTGTGATTACTTCTTGATAGTTGAATCTGACAGGAAGTGACTCAGCAGTTTCTACAACATTCTATGGAGAACTGAAAATGCAACAGAGTAACTAAATGGAAATTGGCCACTAGAGGGCAGTATTTATGTATGTCTTTCAGTGGTAGGAGTACCCTTGCTTAACTCAATAGGAAAAGCCCCGATAGATAGATAGATAGATAGATAGATAGATAGATAGATAGATAGATAGATAGATAATTATTTTTTCATAAGAAAATGTTTCTGCTCATTTAAGTAGGCTCATGCACTATATGCCTCAATTTGGAAATGCTGTTTGAAACTGTCATGTCTTCTTGCATGGACCTGCCATCTTAAACTGATTAAAAATGACTAGTGATGAGCGAGCGTGCTCGGCCGATGCTCGGATCGGCTCGAGCATCGCTCTGCTCGGCACATGGCGGTACTCGTCGAGTACCGCCATGTGCTCGCCCGACATGTTCGGGTGGCGGGGATCTGTGCCGGAAGAGGCACAGATCCGAAGAAGCTCCGCTGGACCACCAGGGACTGGAGGTACGGGGGCATTGCGGAGATGAAGGGGGCATTGCGGAGATGAAGGGGGACATTGTGGAAGAGGGGCATAGACTCTATGCCCCTCTTCCACAATGTCCCCCTTCATCTCCGCTATGCCCGTCTTCCACAATGTGCCCCTTCATCTCCGCTATGCCCCTCTTCCACAATGTGCCCCTTCATCTCCGCTATGCCCCTCTTCCACAATGTCCCCCTTCATCTCCTCTATGCCATAGAGGAGATGAAGGGGGACATTGTGGAAGAGGGGCATAGCGGAGATGAAGGGGCACATTGTGGAAGAGGGGCATAGCGGAGATGAAGGGGCACATTGTGGAAGAGGGGCATAGCGGAGCTGAAGGGGGACATTGCGGAGCTGAAGGGGGCATTCTGAGATGAAGGGGGCATAGCGGAGATGAAGGGGGCATTGACCAGGCACCCTCCCCTCATCAGAGCAGGGGGTGCCTGGTGTTGCCCCATTCATTCCAATGGGGCTCGGGTGCTCGGCCGAGCACTCGAGCCTCAGGGGGTGCTCGGTCAGAGCACCCGAGCACCCGAGCATCGTGGTGCTCGCTCAACACTAAAAATGACATCTCTTGAACCAAATACACATGCGCAGCATTCATAGGGAAAATTAGGATTTTTCTGGCCATAGTAAGGTAAATGGGGGAATTATTATAAGGAGTTATTCTTTACAGAATAATTCACAGTGCCATGATCACTATGCATACATATTGCTGCTAATTAGAGACTGTTGGTAAATACAGTTATGTGTCTAGCCTTCAGTAAGCCTGTACACAGATACAGGGCATTTACCAGAAGTATTTCTATCCCTTGCTAATAGCCTGACATACAGTTAGCACTACAGAAGCTAATTACAGCATTCAAAATAGAGAATTTGTGGCCAGCCAGCAATTAAATCCGAGCAGTGGGAAAAATTGCAGGTGTTGCTCCTCTGGTTATTTGTTTTATTAGAATAAACTTGCTACTTTGTTGTCTGCTGTGTACACAAATGTCTGGCCTGAGCTTCATCATATGTCCTGTAATAAACATGAGGACATTAGGGTCTCTTTATAGGCGATATAAGGGGTCCATACCTCCCAAGTGGCCCTCTATAGGAGATATTAGGGGTCCATATCCCTGAAGTGTCCCTCTTTAGGAGATATTAGAGGTCCATACCTCCCAAATGTAGCTCTTTTGTAGATATTAGGGGTCCATACCTCCCAAGTGTCCCTTTTTAGGAGATATTAGGGGTCCATACCTAGTAAGTGTCCCTCTTTAGGAGAAATTGGGGATCATTCCTCCCAAGTGTCGCAGTTTAGGAGATATTAAGTGTCCATACCTCCCAAGTGTCCCTCTTTAGTAGATATTAGGGGTCCATACATCCCAAGTATCTCTCTTTAGATGATATTAGGGATCCATACCTCCCAAGTGTCCCTCTTTAGGAGATATTAGGGGTCTATACTTCCCAAGTGTCCTCTTTAGGAGATATTAGGGGTCCATACATCCCAAGTGTTCCTCTTTAGGAGAAATTGGGGATAATTCCTCCCAAGTGTCGCCGTTTAGGAATTATTAGGGGTCCATACCTTCCATGTGTCCACTTTAGGAGATATTAGGGGTCTATACTTCCCATGTGTCCCTCTTTAGGAGATATTAGAAGTCCATACCTCCCAAATGTTCCTCTTTTAGGAGATATTAGGGGTCCATACCTCCCAAATGTTCCTCTTTTAGGAGATATTAGGGGTCCATACCGCCCAAATATCGCTCATTTGTAGATATTAGGGGTCCATACCTCCCAAGTGTTCCTCTTTAGGAGAGATTGGGGATCATTCCTCCCACATGTCGCAGTTTAGGAGAAAGTAAGTGTCCATCTTTAGGAGATATTAGGGATCGATACCTCCAAGTGTCCCTTTTTAGGAGATATTAGGGGTCTATACTTCCCAAGTGTCACCGTTTAGGAGATATTAGGGGTCCATACCCCCTAAGTGTCCCTCTTTAGGAGATATTAGGGGTCCATACCTCCCAATTGTAGCTCTTTAAGAGATGTTAAGGGTCCATACCTCTCAAGTGTCTCTCTTTAGGAGATATCGGGGGTCCCTACCTCCCAAGTGTGAGTCATTAGGAGATATTAGAGGTCTGTACTTCCCAAGTGTCCCTCTTTGAGACCCAAATCCCTCTGTCCCTCTTTCCCACCCTGGTGTCCCTGGGTGATACACTTCTATACACACCACACAGTCTGATCTCCTAAACACAGGGACACCAGGGTGATACACTTTTATACACACCACACAGTCTGATCTCCTAAACACAGGGACACCAGGGTGATACACTTATATACACACCACACAGTCTGATCTCCTAAACACAGGGACACCAGGGTGATACACTTATATACACACCACACAGTCTGATCTCCTAAACACAGGGACACCAGGGTGATACACTTATATATACACCACACAGTCTGATCTCCTAAACACAGGGACACCAGGGTGATACACTTATATACACACCACACAGTCTGATCTCCTAAACACAGGGACACCAGGGTGATACACTTCTATACACACCACACTGTCTGATCTCCTAAACACAGGGACACCAGGGTGATACACTTATATACACACCACACAGTCCAATCTCCTAAACACAGGGACACCAGGGTGATACACTTATATACACACCACACAGTCTGATCTCCTAAACACATGGACACCAGGGTGATACACTTCTATACACACGACACACAGTCTGATCTCCTAAACACAGGGACACCAGGGTGATACACTTATATACACATCACACAGTCTGATCTCCTAAACACAGGGACACCAGGGTGATACACTTATATACACACCATACAGTCTGATCTCCTAAACACAGGGACACCAGGGTGATACACTTATATACACACCACACAGTCTGATCTCCTAAACACAGGGAAACCAGGGTGATACACTTATATACACACCACACAGTCTGATCTCCTAAACACAGGGACACCAGGGTGATACACTTATATTGGTGTGTATATAAGTACATCACCCTGATGTCCCTGTGTTTAGGAGATTTGTTAAAAAGAAACATTTTGCCCCAGTGTCATCTCTCAGACCCTTATGGTATAAGAGATGATAGCGCTCAAAGTTCCCTCCTCCCTCCCCCTTCCCTGACTGAACGCTGACTGCAGGGGAAGCTGTCGTATGACAGTCTTATGTGCATCAGGCGGCTCTGCAGCTGAGCCTAGATCAGTTTATAAAAAAGAAATCTTTCACTGAAATGATCTTCTACATGTGTTTGGTTTGTGTTTGGTTTGCAAGCACACATAGAAGACCGTTTTAGTGAAAGATTTCTTTTTTATAAACGCGATCTCGGCAATGCTGCAGAGCCGCCTTATGCAAGTAATACCGGATATCCCTGCAGTCAGCGTTCAGTCAGGGAAGGGGGAGGGAGGGGGGAACTTTGAGTGCTATCATCTCTCAAACCATAAGGGTTTGAGAGATGACACTGGGGGCAATAAGTTTCTTTTTAACAAAGCTACAATATGGGGATTAGAAATTTGCAAGTATTACTATCCCTTTAACTCCTTTTCTGTTGGAGATCTTGATATCATTCAACCATTGCAATCCCTTTCTTAGATCAGTAAGAATTCATATTTTTACGCTATGGTGAATTAGTCTTGCCATAGAATCAGACCACTTATTTGTAACACATCAATCTGTCTGATTCGGCTGTACACTGATGTTAGGTTTAAGCCTTTGAATGCCAGAGGGGTACACAACGTATTGCAGAGCAATGCGTTGAGCACCTCTCTGGCATTAAAACGGTTAAGCTTGCATAAACTTCATTCAGCCGGGACCGTCTTTATCCACCAGCTTTAGGAATTCATTATGCATGCGTGTTCCATTTTTTTTGGCTCCGTTTGAATAAACGTTGACAATAATAATAATATCTTGCAAGCTCTGGAAAAAAAAAAAGCATCGGTTGTCCCTGCTAGACAGAGTTGGATGCCACAGACTGCAATGGACCAGCTGGTAAGCTGGCGAGGAACCTAGGTGACTTGGAACAGCTAAGGATTCAGAAGAGGGCGTAAGAGGAACCGGGATGAGAGTTGACGGTTTCTCCCATTGAAAATACAGCCATGTTACTGCAACCAAAATCCTTGGAAGCAGTCAAATGCCTGTTTTCTCTGTGTCTCTGCAAAAATCCAGGTTGTGAATAGGGATGGCTGAAACACTTATGTAAGTTCGTTATTTATACCGAATGGGCTTTTTAATTGTTGTATTGTGTTTGCTATTTTTTTTGTTTATTGAAATTAAAAAGAGTTACAAATTTAAATACATACAAACAAAGGAAAACAATAGTATATGTCAGACAGTGTTCAAACCATACAATAGTGGTCATAAGACAACATGTAAATAGAACATCCTATATAATAATTCGCTAATGGATGTTTGTCAGAAGCTGTCATGCGCAGTACAGACTGCCCGCGCCATGGCTGATAACCGAGCAGGGAGCTCCGAATTCAGACCGTAGTCCTCTCTGCGGCCGTTGCTGCCTGGCACTGTGGCCCGTGTACACGGGCTGATCATCTAGTAGTTTTATATGAGAATTAAATTGATAAGAGATGAGAAGATTCAAATCAATTAGGCTATTCGCCATGACTTATGAGAGAGGGAGGAGAAGCGATAGAGAGAGGGGGAAAAAAAGGGGGGAAGACAGGGTGATGCCGCAGTCCGATCTCCACGTCCCACATGCCAATCAAGAACTCAATCAGAGGTCATTTCATGTGGCGAAATTAGTACTCCTAGATAGGGGAGGAAAGTTGATGGTAAAGTGAGGTTATGGGTCCCAGATCAGGAACTGTGCGTTGTCCTTGACCGCCAGATAGACCAAGGGCCATATGTTCAAAGAAGTAGCGAAATGTTATGGTAATGTTTCCCAAAAACAGAAGCTCCGATTAATCTCCATAGTATTTGGACTGTGGAGAGTGTTATTTCAATAGTGTCCGAGTTGTAGTTCAAGAGTAATCCCCGTCCCGTTTACTGATGTAACACTGCTCACCTCAGAGCAGCAAGGTTGTTTGGATGGATCACAGAGAGGGATAATCTTCAGTGAACATAAGGAAAACCTGAAAAAACTGTCAAGTGGGGCAGGGTTTTCCTTATGATCACAGTAAGAAGATTGTCCCTTGCTGTTATCTGTCTGGTCTAAAGACCAGATTCCACATCTGAGGGGAGGTGGCTTACACTAGGTAAAAGGGGCGGGAGGGGGATACTTTATCAGTCAATTAGTCTTGAACTACAACTCTGACAGTACTGAAATAACACTCTCCATGGCCCAAGTACTATGAAGATTAATTGGAGCTGCTTTTATTGTGAAACATTGCCATACCATTAATCATCACTTACTGTCTATTTTTTATAATATATATATATATATATATATATATATATATATATATATATATACTAGTTGAAAAACCCGTGTACAGGGTCACAGTGCCACCCAGCAACGGCCGCTGTGCAGTCATGCTCAGTGGCTGATATGGAGCGGGGTGGAGTGCCCCACTCCGTTATCAGCCGCGGCGCGGGCAGTATGTACTTCATATGTCTGCAGCATGTGCAGCGGACTGTACTGCGCATGACGGCTTCTGACAAACATACATTTAGCGAATTATCCCCTCAAATTCTGTCAAACAATATTCTGTGACTAAAACCTCACCTTTAATATAGTGGTGATATGCCACAGAGTATAGGGTTAAAAATGATATAATATGGATTTATATATACATCATATCTCTCAGTAGTGGGGGAACCCTTGTTTTATTCATGGGGATAAACTGAGCAATATATATTTCCAGTATTAAGTGACACTGTCCTTTCAAATAGGAATCTCTACCCACAGAAAACCCTAACCAATGTGTTTATACTGAGCTTGCACTCCAGTAGTTAACCCTTTGAGGACTACGTGTTGCAGACCCCTCTGCTGTTCAAGGAGTTAAGACTCTAAAATTTCAGAGGCGATACAAATCTCCTCCACAATTCCCTTTTCCTTGCTCATTATTTCTGGCTCATCCTGACCGTCATTGGAGCAGACAGTCACTGACAGCAACAGCGTCTTACATCAGTGAAAATCCCCAGAAAACTCATCTTTCATTTTGGACACACAGAACTAGGCTACCGACCTGCCTCGTCCTCTCTCCCCATCCCCAGTTTCCACTGACCATCCTGTATGTCAAGCTTGATTGACCTTTCTGCTGATTTCCGATAATTAGTGGTCTCGGAGAAGTTCTTGCAGTCATTTTTTTCTCCCATCCATATTATAGTGAGTGGAGATTCGAGATCGGGGCAGACGATGATGTTAACATGGGAGAACAAAGCTACTCAGTTTACTTCTGTCGAACTAATTATGATGAAGGTATCCAAGGGGTTAAAACAAGAGAACCAATCAGATTAGATATCTTCGCATACAAAGCCTCTGACACTTCTTTGACGGTGTGTCAATGTAGAGGACTGTCAATGTCTATCAGCATACATGGGGTAAAATCAGCGGCACAGCGGGAAAACAAAGAGGTGTCAGAAAAGCAACCCTTTAACCCTTTGAGTGCAAGAGGGGTACGCAACGCATTGCTTTGCAATGCATGCGTACCCCTCTGGTACTCAAGGGGTTAAACTATTTATTAGTGTGCCGGATATTTATGCTTTGGACTTATAATTGTTTGTTTGTTTTTTTACAGCAAGAAGAGAGAAGACAGAAGAGAAGATAGAAGAGAAGAAGGAAGGACAGAAGAGGACCAGAAAGATGGGGACTCCTCTGGACATCAGGATTAATGGTAAGCGTTACTTGTAATGTTTTTTTACTTAGTCAGGTTAACCCTATGAATGCCGGCAGGGTAAATATACCCCACTGGCACTCATAGGGTTAATTCTACTAACGTCTGACACATTTTTCTTACTTTGGATATCAATACATCCACTGAGGACTTAAGTTTTTTTTTCATTCAAGTTTCTGATAAGGGACTCAAGTTTAAAAAACAGTAGGCCTTAACTTTCCTGCTATAACTTGAGCCCCTTATCGAATTTTCATGGCTAACGCAGACATCTGAATTGATATTTACAGTGTTTTCATCATTTTCAATGGATGAAAACATCTCTTAACTTTATCACCCGACGGCTCTTTTCATAGCTTACTGTGCTTGAAAAAAATGCCGTCAGCAGAAAAAACAGCCGTCTCCAACATTTGGATCGAGTCCTTAATCCTATACAACTCGTGTACTTTCTTTTTTTTTTTTTTTAATATCTTTATTAAGATAAAACAAAGCATTACATCTTAGGAAAATACAGGTGTAATATAACAGAGCTATAAACTCATACAATTTCATAAAATAAGTAAGACTTTCATTGGTCTTTGATTAGGGCTTAGTGCGTATTAGAACAAGCAACCAAAATGAGAGGAGTGTCAGTATTTTTGATAAAAGGGAAGCAAATTGGTGTAGGTTGCTGTTTGTTCCGATGAAGAAGGTATCTGAAAAAAGTGAGTGGTGGATGAGCTAGATATGAGATACTAGGGTATGGATAAAAAGGAAGGGAAAAAAAGAGGGGCGCCTCATCGAGTAGTAAATCCTTAAATAAGTGATTCACCAAACAATTTTCTCACCCTCTATACAGGGTAGTCACAATGAAAGGATAGTAATGTTTCATAATAAAAGCAGCTCTAATTAATCACCATAGTATTTGGACTTTGGAGAGTGTTATTTCAATTCTGTCAGAGTTGTAGTTCAAGAGTAATTCAATGACAAAGTATCACCCTCCCGCCCCTTTTACTGATGTAACACTGTTCAGCCAGATCAGAAGGGAGGTGCCCAGGTAGATTGCTGAGAGGGACAATCTTCAATTAAGATAAGGGAAAAACCTGAAAAGCTTGTCAAGGGGGGCAGGGCTTTCATTGTTCTCATAGGAAGAAGATTGTCCCCTGCTGTTATCTGTCTGGTCTATGGACTGGATTCCACATCTGAGAAGAGATGGCTTATACTAGGTAAAAGGGGTGGGAGGGGGAAACTTTGCTTGTGAATATCTCTCAAACCATAAAGGTTTGAGAGATAAGACTTATATCGTTCTTCATGTTTTTTTAATGCCTACAAAATAAAATAAAGATAAACGAAGTATTACTATCCCTTTAATAATGGTTTGTCAAGTGCATACGCTCAGGACAAAAGGAACAGCATATGGGAGACAACGATGCCTTCTCCCACTGAGGCCAGCTCCTCCAGTATCTCAGTTCCCAGCAGCTCCTTAGTAGTCCAATCGGTGTGACATAAAGTTTCCACCGGAAGGACCCAAAAGAAATAAAGAAGACAGAAGTGCAAGCACTCTTTGGAATAATTAAACAAAATAATAGTAGTACTCACGGAGCCGAATTTACCGGTATGTGTGTGTGTGTGTGTGTGTATACACCGGTATTGGTATCGCTTGAAGGGATTAGTTATTAAGCTTGACCCTGCTTAAGCATCATCGGAATTTTTCTCTCCAAATCCGATCTGGTACTCAAAGGATGAATCTCACTCTTTAAACTAGCGATGATATTTACTAGATTCAAATGGGTAAAGGAAATGACGGCATGACTGCCTCACGCGCAGCAGTGTCTACTGCGCATGTCGGGCGTTACACACAACTTAGCGAATTATTATATAGGATATATATATATTGGTGATACTCACAAAGGGATTGGATTGTATAGCTGCAAGAGGGTGAAGCGTGAGGTAGGAAAGGAGTAAGGATGTACAAGAGGGTGAAGCGTGAGGTAGGAAAGGAGTAAGGATGTACAAGAGGGTGAAGCGTGAGGTAGGAAAGGAGTAAGGATGTACAAGAGGGTGAAGCGTGAGGTAGGAAAGGAGTAAGGATGTACAAGAGGGTGAAGCGTGAGGTAGGAAAGGAGTAAGGATGTACAAGAGGGTGAAGCGTGAGGTAGGAAAGGAGTAAGGACGTACAAGAGGGTGAAGCGTGAGGTAGGAAAGGAGTAAGGATGTACAAGAGGGTGAAGCGTGAGGTAGGAAAGTAGTAAGGACGTACAAGAGGGTGAAGCGTGAGGTAGGAAAGGAGTAAGGATGTACAAGAGGGTGAAGCGTGAGGTAGGAAAGGAGTAAGGACGTACAAGAGGGTGAAGCGTGAGGTAGGAATGGAGTAAGGATGTACAAGAGGGTGAAGCGTGAGGTAGGAAAGGAGTAAGGATGTACAAGAGGGTGAAGCGTGAGGTAGGAATGGAGTAAGGATGTACAAGAGGGTGAAGCGTGAGGTAGGAAAGGAGTAAGGATGTACAAGAGGGTGAAGCGTGAGGTAGGAAAGGAGTAAGGATGTACAAGAGGGTGAAGCGTGAGGTAGGAAAGGAGTAAGGATGTACAAGAGGGTGAAGCGTGAGGTAGGAAAGGAGTAAGGATGTACAAGAGGGTGAAGCGTGAGGTAGGAAAGGAGTAAGGATGTACAAGAGGGTGAAGCGTGAGGTAGGAAAGGAATAAGGACGTACAAGAGGGTGAAGCGTGAGGTAGGAAAGGAGTAAGGATGTACAAGAGGGTGAAGCGTGAGGTAGGAAAGTAGTAAGGACGTACAAGAGGGTGAAGCGTGAGGTAGGAAAGGAGTAAGGATGTACAAGAGGGTGAAGCGTGAGGTAGGAAAGGAGTAAGGATGTACAAGAGGGTGAAGCGTGAGGTAGGAAAGGAGTAAGGATGTACAAGAGGGTGAAGCGTGAGGTAGGAAAGGAGTAAGGATGTACAAGAGGGTGAAGCGTGAGGTAGGAATGGAGTAAGGATGTACAAGAGGGTGAAGCGTGAGGTAGGAATGGAGTAAGGATGTACAAGAGGGTGAAGCGTGAGGGAGGAATGTAGTAAGGATGTACAAGAGGGTGAAGCGTGAGGGAGGAATGGAGTAAGGATGTACAAGAGGGTGAAGCGTGAGGTAGGAAAGTAGTAAGGATGTACAAGAGGGTGAAGCATGAGGTAGGAAAGGAGTAAGGATGTACAAGAGGGTGAAGCGTGAGGTAGGAAAGGAGTAAGGATGTACAAGAGGGTGAAGCGTGAGGTAGGAAAGGAGTAAGGATGTACAAGAGGGTGAAGCGTGAGGTAGGAAAGGAGTAAGGATGTACAAGAGGGTGAAGCGTGAGGTAGGAATGGAGTAAGGATGTACAAGAGGGTGAAGTGTGAGGTAGGAAAGTAGTAAGGATGTACAAGAGGGTGAAGCGTGAGGTAGGAAAGGAGTAAGGATGTACAAGAGGGTGAAGCGTGAGGTAGGAAAGGAGTAAGGATGTACAAGAGGGTGAAGCGTGAGGTAGGAAAGGAGTAAGGATGTACAAGAGGGTGAAGCGTGAGGTAGGAAAGGAGTAAGGATGTACAAGAGGGTGAGAAAAAAAAGGTGTGGGGCAGAAGGGGTGACAGAATGACAGATCTGGGGAGAACAGCGCAAGAGATGAAGGACAGTGGAGTAAGACTGAGTCAATGCAAAAGAACAAGAAAAAAAACAGGAATCGCTCCTAGTGTAATATCTTCAGATAAAAGAATCACCAACCACCACCATAAAGAAATTCACTCACAAAATCAATGGCTGAACAAAACACTTATGGTGTAGTCCAGCTGTATTCACTTCACGGATATATTTTTAATTGCCCTCCTTTTTAGCAGTGTTCGGTGGCAGCTCCTCCCACCAAGACAGCCAACCAACACGTGGCAGCACAAACATGTAGAAGAAACAAAAAAAAATGGATTTAGACCAAATATCTGTTGATGCAACAAAAATAAATAAAATTACATAGTAACATAGTAAATTAGGTTGAATAAAGACACCAGTCCATCAAGTTCAACCTTCGCCTCATACCCCAGTAACTGAGAATTTTATAGCTTTCCTGCTACCAATTAAATTAGTCTTTATCAGACCTTCCTGATCTGCCTACTGATAAACAGTATAACTCTGTATGTTCCCTTTTGAAAGAAATGTGTCTAATCTTCTCTTAAATGTATCCATTGCATCTGCCATAACCATATAACCATAACCATATCCAGGGCCGGATTTACATCTCAGGAGCCTGTAGACGCAGAAATCTGAAGCACCCCCCCCCCACTGGCCATCTCCACAATGCTCCAAATCTCCACATTACCCCCCATATCCATATTGCCGTCGCATGGCCCCCATCAGCTCTAACTGTCTTGCCCCCATCAGCTCCAACTTGCCCCCAACAGCTCCAAGCTCCAACTTGCCACATCAGCTCCAACTGTCTTGCCCCATCAGCTCCAACTTGCCCCCATCAGCTCCACATTGCTCCCCCGTATCCGTATCCTACCTCCCTGGTGGTCCAGCGGCAGGAGATGTCTATGCCGCCTTCTGCACAGACCTGCAGCTTCTGTTGCACCCTGCACGGTCTTCTTTTTAGGAATGCAGAGCGCTGGGAGATGATGTCATCTCCCAGCGCTCTGCATTAGAGCCGACGAGGGGGAGCAACAGCAGCTACAGCCTTCGGCACAGACCTTAGCAAGCGAGGGGAGGGCCGGGCGGCGGGTTACTGCGGCGGGTTACTGCCTTATGGCAAATCCGGCCCTGACCATATCCATTACCATTTGGCCTGTTTGTTTTTAATACATTTGTAATTGGTTTTATATTTTTTTGTTTTAATTTGACTTATTTTTGTGGCATCAACATATATTTGGTCTAAATCGTGAACTGCCTGTCAACAACGATGTGAAAGACAATGAGAGGAGAGGAGGAACGGCACCCAAGCAGGGATGGTTAAAGTACCCTGCAAGCTTTTGTGGTTGATTACTGGCATAAGCTTGACAGTCAACAATAATATATTGTGAGTGCATTTTGATTATATGTTTGGAATAGCAAAGTGTACATTAGATAACACGCTATAGGTGCACCTCCATTTTTTTATTTATTTAATTTTGCTTCTTGTACAAGATTGATTCAATATATCTTTTGGAAACTGTGTAATCATACAATCACCTCAACATCAGGTAGCGAGGAGTCTACCCATTTGAGGGTGTAACAACTCATGTACTTCCGTAGTTTTATGGGAGCTCTGGGTAGAAATAGCAATTAGCAATATATTTTTTCTTCCTATGTGACATTAAGTGTATTCTACTTTAACCCTTTGAGTGTCGGGGGGGGTCTCTAATGCATTGTGTTGCAATTCACTGGATGTCTCTTGCACTCAATGTGTTAACTGTCAAAAGACACTGTCTGTTTTTGTATTCCTATTTTCTGACAGTCTAAAACATGTTACAAAAATTCCACCTGTTCAACAATACTAGAAATGATGAAACACAAAAGACCTGAAGCAAACGTCTGTGATACTGAACAGCAACGCTATTCCTCACACACATACAAAAACCACATTGATATAGTCCTTAACCCCTTAGCCCTTTAAGGACTTGGAAAATCTGAGGTGGTTTGCACTTAAGGCCCGGAGCAATTCTGATCTTTTTGACTATATCTTTGTTCAACAATGTTTTACCTCTAATTCTTTTATTCCAGCCACATCTATATATATAAAAGAGAAAGCATCATGTGACCAAAAAACTTGCCCGAAGCCTAACACACCCAGGGATGGCAGTAAGGAGGGGATATTCATGTCTCCTTCCTGCTGAAAGTCCTGGAGATGCAGAGGGGTGTGAATTTGACATAAGTCCAGTTAACTACATCCGCTTGTTGGAATCTTGGCAGAGGCGTAACTAAAACCCTCCAGGCCCTGGTGCAAGAAGTGCCATGGGCCCCACCCCCACCCCCTGACCACATTGGCCCCCAGGCCCTCCTCAATGCCCCATCCCCTACCTCCCAATCCTTACTGGTCCAGTGGAGTGGCAGGAGAGACGGGCTGGCACGTTGTGCTCCCGCGCGGTCTTCTTCTGTAATGCAGAGCGCTGGGAGATGATGTCATCTCCCAGCGCTCTGCATTACTAGAGAGCCGGAGGGAGATTGCAGGTGCCAGGCGGAAGGGTCGCAGGGGGCAGCTGAGCCCCTGGAGTGACGGGCCCGGTCGTTGGTGCGACCCCTGTGACCCCTACAGTTACGCCACTGAACCCTGGCACATGAATGGTGTAAACAATATTCAGCATAAGAAAGATACATAAATCATAAAACCATCACTGTGTATAATGGATATGAAACATTGTAACAAGCACCCACTACTAAAAACTACTTAAAGGGATAGTAATACCTAAAATGTAAAAAAAAATATGTTGTAGGGTTTATCCCCCTGAGTAAAACAAGAGTACTCCCACTGCTGAGAGGTGTTCTATTCAAAAGTTATTAATTTTCAAAGTTGAATTTTTTAGGTGCAATATCACAGTTGCCTGAAATTGTACAGTGGCGCTGTTGCTACACGATCCTATGGACAGCTCTGGTCTCAGGACCATAAATCTCCATAGGATGGTGTAGCAACAGCGCCACTGTAAAATTTCAGGCCACTGTGATATTGCACCTAAAAAATTCAACTTTGAAAATTAATAACTTTTGAATGAAACACCTTTCAGCAGTGGGAGTACTCTTGTTTTACTCAGGGGGATAAACTCTACAACATATTTTTTTTTACATTTTAGGTATTACTATCCCTTTAAATATAGAAATCATACAGTGAAAAACACCATAAATCTGTACTCCCCTAAAAATGTATAAGTAATGTGTCCAAAATCTGCAGATTAGATGTGTACAAAAATAAGTCCGGATAAATGGAAATAAAAATAAAGTCCTGTTTTCGTCACTCTTGGTACTTTGGTCTTTCTTTCTTTATTTTTTTCTTTTTCGGGTCTTCTCTGGTGCCTTCACCTGTTACTTTAGTCCGTCTCACGCACCCGCCTATCCAATGTGTTTCAAAATGCTCCTGCTTTCCTTCTTCCGGCATAGAATATCTCAAGATACATTTTTTAATCTTTTAAATAGTATATTTAACGCTTTCTTTACTCACGAGTATCCTTAATGCTTATTTAACCCCTTAATGACAGGCCGATCGGCGCAGCACAGTCAGTTAAGGACCACGGAGCATTTTTTGTTTGCTCCTTCCGTTTCCGGACTCCCCGAACGGCGTGCAGTCGGGGGGGGGGAGCCAGGAATTCCATGACGGTCATAGTATGTCATGGGTCATTCAGTCATATTTACCCATGACATATTATGACCATCAAGGGTCATTAAGGGGTTAAAGAAACATGAGCTTTAAATCGAGAAAGTATCCTAATAGAACAATTTCCTTAAATAACCTTTCACATCAAATTGAACTATATTAATTCATGATATACATATAGAATAACTCCCAATAACCCATATAAAAGTGACATCTCCTCTTATCATTATATATATATATATATATTTATTGAAGATATATATAGTAATGTGTTAAATCCACCGCTTGATTGTCAGGAATCCCATGCTCCACAGACCCCATCTCCCAAAAATTTAGGGACAATGTCTCTCCAGATGCCTTCATCCACAACCGATATGTGTCTTTTCCAAAAAAACACATATATCTTATCATGTGCATGGAGTCCCATTAGAGATGCAAAACTACACTGAGTGCACCCACATTTTTGGATCCCAGGTTGTTTAAGACACCAACCATACAAACAAATGTGAACCGCACTCACATATAGTAGATAAAACCAATGCTAATCTTTATTACAAAAAGTCAGGACAGACGTTACACATGCTGCAATAGTCTCACGCGTTTCGCACCTGAGTGCTTAATCATAGACTAAAGAAGCTCCCATCATTCCAAACTTTTAAAGAGAGGTGCAATTACACGTCATCGGTCTTAGCCAATGATAAGCCCAAAAAATCACTACACTTTGGGTAAACATTAACCCATTGCTAATCTTAACGATGCAAGATACACCTATAATTAAAGGGAATGATAGATACATTTGCACACAAAGAATTAATAAAATATAATAATATAGAAATAAAACAATACCAAAAAATGTTAATCACAGAGCTATTACTCAAATAATAGAAAGCCTTACCTCGTTTAGATGTATGTTTGAAAATCTTTTAATAAATGATATCCAAACCACTTTATGGAGTTAAATGGTATACCCTCCCGAATCTAAACTTAAATAAAATGCTGACAATCCATGCTCTCACACTCCAGGCACTAAGGGGCCACAACGCTCACGCATCATTTGCCACCACAGCGCTCGGAGTATTAAGAAACAATAATATACAGATTCAGGAGCATAACACCAAAACTCCATATCAGGCTCTTATTAATGGCTTCTAAAAAATAGAACCCAATTCTAAGGAATCATTTATCTTAAGATGAAATATCAAACATACAAAGAGTACTAAAGGGTACTAAAAAGACCCAGTATTATATCCAACACAAGTCCCTTATATATATGATTCGCATCTCATCACAAATAAATTCCAGAACAAAGAAAATCCTTTCTACTTAAGATAAAATGCTATACAAACAATGTAACATCAAAGGCCTTATTAAGTCCCTGTGGTGATCTAGTTGCTAAAGTAAAAATCCAAAACACTTCCCATTGGGATAACAATCTGTCTCTATCTCCACCTCTGACCGGTGTAATCACTCTTTCTATCCCCACTACAGAGAAGTGTTCAAGATTTGAACTGTGATTTAAACAAAAGTGTTGGGAAACACCTGTTTTATGTTCCCCACAATTTATATTGCTGACATGCTCTCGTATTCGCTCCCTCAGAGACCGGCACGTTTTTCCTACATACTGGACATTACAAACTTTAAATGTTAGCAAATAAATTACGTACTTTGTTGCACAATTTATGTATTGTTTGATTTTATGTTGTGACCTATTGGTGGTAGATTTGAACTCTTTAGATTGCACCATCCACTTACAGGATGTGCACCTACTGATACCACAAGGAAAACTACCTACTGTTCTCAACCACGTGTAGTTTAACAGACTCTTTCTGTCTCCTACATACACACTAGGTGAAATTCTACTAGCTAAAGTAGGAGCCTTTTTGGACACAAACCTGCATCCTCTCTCTAAATATGGTTGTAGACCCCTGTCAGCCAGCAGAATTGGAAGATGATGTTTGACAATATTAATTATCTGATTAAATGCAGCACTATCACCAGTGCTGAAAACTACACGATCCTCCAATTCCTCTCGCCGAACTCGAGGTACATCCAACAAATCTTCACGTGATCTAGTCCGCGCCAAATTCTCTGCCCTTTCCAACATCCACTGCGGATAACCTCTATCAAGAAATTTCTCCCTTAACTCAATACATGCCTTATCAAAGAGGATATCGGTGGAACAGTTACGGCGAAGCCTCATAAACTGCCCCACCGGTATTCCTCTTATTGTGTGTCGTGGATGACAACTCTCAGCCCTTAATAGAGAGTTAACCGCAATAGGTTTCCTATGGATATCAGTAATCACAGTTTCAGTATCACTTGAGGAGGAAATTTCAAGATCTAAAAACACAATCCTGTTAGGATGACTGCTGAAGGTGAAAACAAGATTATTCTCATTATGATTTAGGTATTCAACAAATTTAGGAGTATCCTCTAATTTACCTCTCCAAATAATAAGTAGGTCATCAATATATCGCTTAAAATAAACAATATGTGACCTAAATGGATTACTATCTCCAAAGACGTGGGACTCCTCCCACCAACCCATATATAGGTTGGCGTATGAGGGCGCAAATTTGGCCCCCATTGAAGTCCCACGCCTCTGGAGATAGTAAGAGCCATCAAACAAAAAATAATTATGTGTGAGTAAATATTGAATCACCTTCAGCAAGTAATCAACAAAATCAACAGGATACTTACTATACCTACTCAAGTGATAACGCATAGCTACGAGTCCTAACTCATGAGGTATACATGAATACAGCGATGCTACATTGCATCTAATCCAACAATAGCCATTCTTCCATTGTATCCTCCTCATGTCCTGCAAGACCTGCTTAGTATCCCTAAGATAAGAACTCAACCTCAAACTAATGGCTGCAGACAAGCATCTACATACTCACCCAACCGTTGACACCCTGAGTTTCAACTCACTGTAGTGCTCACACAGAGTTAAAAAACCCCATCATCCCGGAATCCGTGTTCATAACCTCCCATAGAGGCAAAACGTACAAAACTCTCTCTCAGATGGACATCCACACTTAATTTTCATACGATGGTTTAAAGAAAAGAAAGTGTCTTCTAATCAGAGACAGAGATAGCCTATCCATATACCTCCATAAGAATTACTTCACTGGAATGGTCTACAAAGTGTCCCTGGTTTGCAAGCACACTTTGTAGACCGTTCCAATGAAGTAATTATTTTCAAATATCGCTACTTCGGCTCTGCTGAAGAGACCCCTCATGTTGGCCAACACGGATCTCCTTCTGTCAGCTTTACAGCTGACGTCAGGAGAGGGGGAACTTTAGTGGCGAATATCTCTCAAACCATAAAGGTTTGAGAGATGGGATTTGCTGCAGATAATTTATTTTTTTTAAATCTACAAAACAACATAAAATTATTATTGGACATTACTGCTCCTTTAAGTGGAAATAAATATATAAAACTATTGTGAGCATGCACATCTTAATAACACCTGTTTCTCAATAGCAGCCAAAAAGATAGTTTTTTGAATCAGACCCTTTTATATATCGCAAGTGTTCATCTCTTTTTTTAATTGGTATCAGATATCTGGGAACCCTTAAGGACCTGACAAAATGGCTTCTCGTTATACAGAAAGCATCTCCACAGTGATAGGATTTCCTGTGATTCTCATCCAAGTCAGCGATGAAAAGAATTTCCTTTTTTTATTTGCAAGATGGATTTCAGTAGTTGCCAGAAAAAAGCAACATTCTTAGTTCTGAGATCTACAGAAGAGATACGGGAATTAGTGTTGCCACTAACCCTTTGAGTGGCAGAGAGGTATCCAATGCATACCTCTCTGGCACAAAAGGGTTAAAGATGCATTTGGATTATGCACATTTGTACTCAGCTTTCAAACTTTTTCCTGTTAGAACCTTTTAGTTTTAAATTAAAGGAGCAGTAAGCTTTTTCTTATGAAAACACACATTTTATAGAACATTTCATGCTGAATAAAACAAGGTCACTCCCGCCGCTGTCAGTTGCTTTAGTCAAACTTTATAGAAGTTCAAATAATCAGGAAGTGAATTTAGTGTGTTTACTTCCTGATAGTTCTAACTGACAGGAAGTGAATTTACTGTGTTTACTTCCTGATAGTTCTAACTGACAGGAAGTGAATTTACTGTGTTTACATCCTGATAGTTCTGACAGGAAGTGAATTTACTGTGTTTACATCCTGATAGTTCTAACTGACAGGAAGTGACTCAGCAGTTTCTATCACATTCTATGGAGAACTGTATGTCTCTGACTTTCCTCGCCATTAGAATGTAACAGAATAACTAATTAGAATTTGACCACTAGAGGGCACTTCTAATGTAAAAAAACATGGGTTTAAACTGTAATAACTCTAGAAATATAAATCTCTGGGCAATGGGAGTACCCTTATTTTACTCAGTAGGAAAATCTCTACAATATATATTTTTTCATAAAAAAGTTTACGGCTTCTTTAAATCACACTGAAACTAGGGTTGCCACCTTTTCTTCAAAAAAAATACCGGCCATGGCATTCCCTCCATAGACTTAACATTGGAAAGAAGCCAATTTTTTACCGGCCTGCTGGTAAAATACCGGCTGGGTGTCAACCCTAATTGAAACATTAACAATCAAACCCAGGGCTGGATATACCAGGTTCCCCTTGGCAAGGCAATCTAGGTGTTCTTAGCTCTGGCCACTCCCCCATTCCTCACATGACCCCGCCTCATGTCCCACCTACTATTTCCTGGCACAGAAAATACCCTTATCCTAAAACAAGCAAGGGCAGAAACCCAACTTTAATCAGAGCTCTGATCAAACGGTTTAACACTTTGGATTCTAGAAACATCTTGTGGGGGAGGGGGGTTAAAACAGTGTCAAGGTCAAATGTATCTGGATGCTACTCGATACTGGTCTAAAATAATCCCCACTTGCCTTATTATGACCAGAATATTCCCTACCAAAGTGTTCTTTGCTTCATAATTCAACATTTTCAGTCACTCCTGAATATTATGTTCATAAAGGCAGACATGACAGTTGCTGGCAGGACCACAGGACCCAAACTCCACCCACTGCGCATAATAACATTACATAGGCTTATTTATTTTCTCTGCTTCATTCTGAACAAGCTGCCAGCAGTTGTCATGTCTGCCTCCATGAACATGACATCCCAGACTCACTGAATAAATCTTTTGAACAACGGTACCTCGGAAAAATTTTCATTAGGATTTTCTGGGCATAGTAAGTAGTGATGAGCGAGCACCCCAATGCTCGGGTGTTCGGGTGCTCTAACCGAGCACCCCCTGAGGCTCGAGTGCTCGGCTGAGCACCCGAGCCCCATTGAAGTCAATGGGAGGACTCGAGCATTACACCAGGCACCCCCTGCTCTGATGAGGGGAGGGTGCCTGGTCCATAGGAAAAGGGCAGAAAAGGATGGAAACACCACAGAAATGGTTCAGGGACAGCATAGGGAGGATGTCTGGATGCATCTTGGACTCCAACATCGCTGCTGGGAACGATCTTTCGCCCGTAGTACGCCATTTTTACAGACTGACCATAAAACACACAAAAAGGAAAATAAAAACGACTTTAGGCGAAAAATTGTTACCAAACAATATTTGCTGTATATTTACTTGTATATCATCTGCAAATTCTCCCAAAAATTTCCTTGGTTTTCGGAAGTGAGGCCATGATTAAGAGGGAAACGTGCGCAGAGGCAAATTCTCCCAAAAATTTCCTTGATTTTCAGAACTGAGGCCATGATTAAGAGGGAAACGTGCACAGAGGCAAATTCTCCCAAAAATTTCCTTGATTTTATTGAACTGAGGCCATGATTAAGAGGGAAACGTGCGCTGAGCCGACCATCTAAAACATTATGGGTGAGGGTCTGCTGCAGAGCTGACCATCCTAAACATTATATGCGAAGGCCCGCTAGTGAGCTGACGCTATAAAACATTATATGAGAGGGCCCGCTAGAGAGCTGACCCAATAAAACATTATATGAGAAGGCCCGCTGGTGAGCTGACCTATATAAAAATTGTCAAACAGGGCCCGCTGGTGAGCTGGCCCTATATAAAAATTATATCACAGGGCCCGCTGGTGAGCTGGCCCTATATAAAAATTATATCCCAGGGCATATGGAAGAGGAGGAGGAGGATGAGAAGATTAAGAGTCAACCATATACCCGTTTTTTGGGTGGAAGGGGTGAATGGGAATACAGAGTATTCCCATCATTGTAAATAACATATATAAAGTGAGTTTATGTTCCCCCGGGGCTTTCCTCCAGTGGAGTGGAGAAGTCAGGGGAAATCCAGGCCTTGTTCATTTTTATAAGTGTCAACCTATCAGCATTGTCGGTGGAAAGGCGGATACGCTTATCTGTTATGATGCCACCAGCAGCACTAAATACCCGCTCAGACAGAACGCTGGCGGCAGGGCAGGCCAGCACCTCCAAGGCATAGAGTGCCAGTTCATACCACGTGTCCAGCTTGGACACCCAGTAGTTGTAAGGCACAGAGGGATCATTGAGGACGCTGACACGGTCTGCTACGTACTCCTTCACCATCTTCCAAAACTTTTCCCTCCTTGTGACACTAGGCTGCGCATCAGGGTGAGGGTGCTGGCGGGGTGTCATGAAGGTGTCCCACGCCTTGGAGAGTGTTGCCCTGCCTTTCTCGGAACTGCTGTGTGCTCCCCTTTTCTCCCCTTCTCGGTTGGCCAAGGTAGCACGTACTCTGCCGCCAGCGTTGTCAGATGGAAAATTTTGGAGCAATTTTTCAACAAGAACCTTCTGGTATTGCACCATTTTGCTTGTCCTCTCCACCGGAGGAATGAGAGATGAGAAATTCTCTTTGTAGCGGGGGTCCAGAAGGGTGAACACCCAGTAATCCGTGTTGTCTAAAATGCGTGTAACGCGTGGGTCACGGGAAAGGCAGCCTAACATAAAGTCAGCCATGTGTGCCAGAGTACCAACAGGCAAGATTTCGCTGTCCTCACCAGGAGGATGACTCTCAATCTCCTCATCCTCTTCCTCCTCTTCTGCCCACCCACGCTGAAGAGATGGAACTAAAGTTCCATGGCTACCCTCTGTAGCGGAGACAACCGTGTCTTCCTCCTCCTCCTCCTCCTCCTCCTCCTCCGCCTCCTCCAATTGTCGCTGAGAAGACGAAGTGAGGGTGCTCTGGCTATCACCTTGTGTAAGCTCTTCCTCCCCCATTTCCACCTCTTCCACATGCAAAGCGTCGGTTTTAATTGTGAGCAGCGAGCGTTTCAGTAGACACAGAAGTGGGATGGTTACACTGATAATAGCGTTATCGCCGCTCACCATCTGTGTCGATTCCTCAAAATTGCGTAAAACCTCACAGAGGTCTGACATCCATTCCCACTCCTCACTTCTGATTACAGGAAGTTGAACGGAGAGGCGACGACCGTGTAACAGCTGGTACTCCACTACTGCCCTCTGCTGCTCACAAAGCCGGGCCAACATGTGGAAGGTGGAGTTCCAGCGCGTGCTCACGTCACACAGCAGCCGGTGAGCTGGCAATTGTAAGCGCTGCTGCAGCTTCAACAGGCCGGCTGAAGCTGTTGATGACTTACGGAAATGTGCACACACGCGGCGCACCTTGGTCAAGAGATCATGCACATTGGGGTAGGTTTTTAGAAATCGCTGCACCACTAAATTAAATACATGCGCTAGGCATGGTACGTGTGTGAGCTTGCCGAGCTCCAAAGCCGCCACCAAGTTACGCCCATTATCACACACAACCATGCCTGGTTGCAGGTTGAGTGGCGAGAGCCACTGCTCGGTCTGGTGACTAATCCCCTGCAACAGCTCTGAGGCCATGTGCTGTTTGTCCCCAAGGCAGATCAGCTTCAGCACGGCCTGTTGACGCTTCCCCACTGCAGTGCTACACTGCTTCCAGCTACTGGCTGATGGGGGAGTGGCGGTGTGTGTAGAGAATTCGGAGGTGGAAACGGAGGAGGAGGAGCCAATAACGTAGGTGCTGGTGGAAACCCTGATGGAGGTAGGGCCCGCAATCCTCGGCGTGGGTAGCACCCGTGCCATCCCAGGGTCCGAGTCGCTCCCAGCCTCCACGACATTCACCCAGTGTGCCGTCAGGGAAATGTAGCGTCCCTGGCCACAAGCACTTGTCCATGTGTCAGTCGTTAAGTGGACCTTCCCAGTAACTGCGTTGGTCAGGGCACGGGTGATGTTACGGGACACATGGTGGTGTAATGCGGGGATGGCACACCGGGAAAAGTAGTGGCGGCTGGGGACCGCGTACCGAGGGACAGCTGCTGCCATCAGGCTGCGGAAGGACTCAGTGTCCACAAGCCTAAATGGCAGCATTTCGATGGCCAGTAATTTGGAAAGGTGTGAGGTTAGTGCTATGGCCTGTGGGTGGGTGGCTGGGTACTTTCTCTTGCGCTCAAATGCCTGGGGTAACGACATTTGGACGCTGTGCTGGGACAGGGAAGTGGATGTGGTCGCTGATGGTGCTTCAGATGCTACAGGTGCAGGGCGGGAGGTATGCGGGCCTGCGCCTTCGACAGGCGATTGGCCGGCACCGAAAACAGGGGAAGAGGAGGCAGTGGTGTGGCCTGCAGACACAGATGGGCGATCCAGGCGTTCCTCCCACTTACTACGGTGCTTGGATGCCATGTGTCGGATCATGCTGGTGGTGGTGAGGTTTCTAGTGTTCATGCCTCGGCTCATTCTGGTGTGGCACAGGTTGCAAACTACAATTCTTTTGTCGTCCGCACTTTCCTTAAAAAAACGCCATACCGCGGAACACCTACCCCTTGGCAAGGTAGATTTACGCAAGGGGGTGCTCCGTGGAACATTTGCGGGCCGGTTTGGTGCGGTCCGCCTTCTTTCTGTAGCCACACCACTGCCTCTTCCAGCCTGTTGCGGTGCTGCAGATGGCTCACCCTCAGGACTGCTGTCATCGCTCGACTCTACACCTTCCCAGGTGGGGTCAGTCACCTCATCGTCCACCAAGTCCTCCTCCACTTCCTCACTCTGATCATCCTCCTCAAGTCTTGATCCCACCACATACTCAGTCATTGACAACTGTATAACATTCTCCTCAACAAGGTCTTGAGACGGAAATAGTGGTTGATTTAATGGCAACTGTGTCTCATCATCATCATCATCATCCACTACTTCCTTTGACCTTAAATGCCGTTCACATCTGTCATCTTCTTGAGATTGGGTAGCCTCTAGAGGTTGTGAATCAGGGCACAAGATGTCATGTTCCTCTGCAAGCGTGCTTGGAGAGAGGGTCAAATGAAGGATTGGTGATGAGACGAGCTCCTCACTATATCCCAGTGTGGGATCACTTCTTTGACCAGACCGTGTATGGTGGGAGGAAGGATGATCAGAGTGAGGATTATGTTGACCAGACTCTTGGCTACTGAGAGTGGACTTGGTGGAAGACAGGGTGGTGCTTAACCGACTGGAAGCAGTATCAGCTGTCATCCAACCGACCACCTGTTCGCAGTGGTCGGACCTCGAGAGTGATGTCCTGCGACGCCCTGTAAAATTACACATGAAGCTAGGTATGGTGGATGTCTTTCTTTCTTGTGCTCTGGCACCAGGCACAGTTTCTCCGCGTCCTGACCCGCGCCCTGAACTTTCAGGATCACGTCCACTTCCCCGTCCCTTTTTACCCGCCTTCTTCATCTTACACAGAATATGTGACTTTAATATTTGAGTTTGAAAACTTAACAGTATTTCTTATTATTCTGCAACTCTGCAGAGTACACAGAATAGGCTGCTAAACTGCGGTGAAACACACTGAATGGAATATGTGAGTTTAATATTTGAGTTTGAAAACTTAACAGTATTTCTTATTATTCTGCAACTGTACAGAGTACACAGAATAGGCTGTTAAACGGCGGTGAAACACACTGAATGGAATATGTGACTTTAATATTTGAGTTTGAAAACTTAACAGTATTTCTTATTATTCTGCAACTGTACAGAGTACACAGAATAGGCTGTTAAATGGCGGTGAAACACACTGAATGGAATATGTGAGTTTAATATTTGAGTTTGAAAACTTAACAGTATTTCTTATTATTCTGCAACTGTACAGAGTACACAGAATAGGCTGCTAAACTGCGGTGAAACACACTGAATGGAATATGTGACTTTAATATTTGAGTTTGAAAACTTAACAGTATTTCTTATTATTCTGCAACTCTGCAGAGTACACAGAATAGGCTGCTAAACTGCGGTGAAACACACTGAATGGAATATGTGAGTTTAATATTTGAGTTTGAAAACTTAACAGTATTTCTTATTATTCTGCAACTGTACAGAGTACACAGAATAGGCTGCTAAACTGCGGTGAAACACACTGAATGGAATATGTGACTTTAATATTTGAGTTTGAAAACTTAACAGTATTTCTTATTATTCTGCAACTGTACAGAGTACACAGAATAGGCTGTTAAACGGCGGTGAAACACACTGAATGGAATATGTGACTTTAATATTTGAGTTTGAAAACTTAACAGTATTTCTTATTATTCTGCAACTGTACAGAGTACACAGAATAGGCTGCTAAACGGCGGTGAAACACACTGAATGGAATATGTGACTTTGATATTTTAGTTTGAAGACTTAACAGTATTTCTTCCTATTCTGCAACTCTGCACAGTACACAGAATAGGCTGCTAAACTGCGGCGAAGCACACTGAATGGAATATGTGACTTTGATATTTTAGTTTGAAGACTTAACAGTATTTCTTCCTATTCTGCAACTCTGCACAGTACACAGAATAGGCTGCTAAACTGCGGCGAAGCACACTGAATGGAATATGTGACTTTGATATTTTAGTTTGAAGACTTAACAGTATTTCTTCCTATTCTGCAACTCTGCACAGTACACAGAATGTGCTGCTAAACTGCGGCGAAGCACACTGAATGGAATATGTGACTTTGATATTTTAGTTTGAAGACTTAACAGTATTTCTTCCTATTCTGCAACTCTGCACAGTACTCAGAATGTGCTGCTAAACTGTGGCGACGCACACTGAATGGAATCCGTGACTTTGATAATTTAGTTTGAAGACTTAACAGAATGTGCTCTAATCTGCAACTTTGCACACTAAACAGAATGTGCTCTAATCTGCAACTTTGCACACTAAACAGAATGTGCTCTAATCTGCAACTTTGCACACTAAACAGAATGTGCTCTAATCTGCAACTTTGCACACTAAACAGAATGTGCTCTAATCTGCAACTGTGCACACTAAACAGAATGTGCTCTAATCTGCAACTTTTCACACTAAACAGAATATTTTTTTTTTTTTTTTTTTTTTTCCCCCCCCCACACACAATATAACCTGCTGCCCCCACACACAGTAGTCCTAAAAAGGACTTTTGGTTCTTTTTTGTCACAATTTTTGTTTTTTCCTCCCTACACTGCCTTTCCCTTCCTATCCTCAGCTCTCCCTGGCTCAGACTGAGCCGAACTCGATGGTCAGGTGCTATACAGCACCTGACCACGGGTTCTGGCCAGCCAATCAGTGTAATGCCAGCAGCCAACATGGCTGCTGGCATTACACCGATGTCAGAGCCTCCCTGCACGTTTATTGGCTGCGCAGCAGCCGCAAAACGTGCGGGGAGGAGACCCGAACATGGCGGGCGAGCACATGCGGTACTCGTACGAGTACCGCCATGTGCCGAGCAGAGCGATGCTCGAGCCGATCCGAGCATCGGCCGAGCATGCTCGCTCAACACTAATAGTAAGGAGTGTGTGTGTGTGTGTGGGGGGGTATTAGAATGAGGTATTATGTTATTCCCATTCAGGAATCAATTAATGGGCTAAAATGTATCAGTTCACAGTAACCAGGACTACACTTTTTCTTTTGCTAATACTCTGTTGTAGTCTATAACTGATCAGTTTAATTTCACTCTCAGAAAATGCTTACATGATTCTGTGATAGATTAGATAGATAGATAGATAGATAGATAGATAGATAGATATGAGATACATAGATAGATAGATAGATAGATAGATAGATAGATAGATAGATAGATGATAGATAGATATGAGATAGATAGATAGATAGATAGATAGATAGATAGATAGATACAAAATAGATAGATATATAGATAGATAGATAGATAGATAGATAGATAGACAGACAGATAGATTATAGACAGACAGATAGATGATAAATAGAAAGATTGATGATAGACAGACCTAGATAGACAGACAGACAGACAGACTGACAGACGACAAACAGATAGATAAATAGATTATAGGCAGACAGATAGATGATAAATAGAAAGATTGATGATAGCGATAGATAGATAGATAGATAGATAGATAGATAGATAGATAGAGAGATAGATAGATAGATAGATATAGATATGGGATAGATAGATAAATAGATAGATAGATAGATGATAGATAGATAGATAGATAGATAGATAGATAGATATGAGATAGATAGACAGATAGATAGATTGATATGAGATAGATAGATGATAGATAGATAGATATGAGATAGAGAGATAGATAGAGAGATAGAGAGATAGATAGATAGATAGATAGATAGATAGATAGATAGATAGATATGAGATAGACAGATAGACAGATAGATATGAGATAGATAGATAGATATGAGATAGATAGACAGATAGATAGATTGATATGAGATAGATAGATAGATAGATAGATAGATAGATAGATAGATAGATAGATATGAGATAGAGAGAGAGAGATAGATAGATAGATAGATAGATAGATAGATAGATAGATAGATAGATAGTAGACATGTGCAAATTCATTCGGAGACATTCGGATTTTGTCGAAGATGGGGTCATTCGGAGAAATTCGGCCAATCCGAAACTCAAGGGTCATTCGGAAAAAATGATCCGACTCCGAACAGCCCAGGTCCTAAATTCGTCGAAACTTTTGGAAGTTTCGTCAATCGACACATTTCCAAAAGTTTTTACTACTTTTGACCAGGACTTTTTTTTACTTCCTGTGCGCGCTCAATTACTTTCCCTCCATAATTTTCCCTCCATGTCTCTAGTCCAATTCCATTCTCCGTTTCATGCACTACTTCCCTCTTTTGTCTGTATTCAAATAGCCTTCTTCGTTTCATGATGGGGGTTGGACTAATGACACAGTCACACAGACAGACAGCCTGCATTTCCTCATTGGATTGTTGGAGCTCAGAGAGAGAAGAAGAGATTAGAGAGTGTACAGTTGTTGTGTAGGCAGGCAGGTAGCATTAGGCTAGGCATAGGTAGGCAGCCAGCATTAGTTCCAGTTATTGCCACTGCAAGAGCAAGTAATATTTGTTCCCGTGCAAAATATAAAAAAATATTAGGTATTTGTTCAAATACAGGGCCGGCCCTTACATGGGTCCCAGTGGGTCCATGGACCCAGGCGGCACTTTGACAGGGGTGGCAATTTGCCGTCCCATAGCATGTTTATTTTGTGCTCTTCCGCCATTTCTGTGTTGCAGGGTGTCCCATCAGTGTGACTGTCAGCAGCCGGGCAGCCCTATGCTCACTCAGTGGCTATGCCTGCTGGCTGCTTCAGTGACGTGAATTATGTGATAGTGAAACATTATGCCTATTTTGTATTGTTTATCGCCCACCTAAAGTCAAGACTTGAGTAAATAGGTCTACCGTCCCAGATTTGCTAGAGAGGTTTTACAAATACAGAAGGGTGCCCCCTTGTAACGGTTTTCTGACACTCAGACCAGGGTATGAAGTAAAAACACAGTTTTATTGAAAATAAAACAAGGCCCCTAGGGCCAGCACAGAAATAGCAACAATGGCAATAATGACAAAGTGAATGCACACAATGATAATGATAGGTGCTGGGATGGATAGGGAGTATTCCCCCAAAGGGTTAATAAATGAAATGGGTGAGATATACAAGATTGGCCAATGCCCAGGATCAATAGCAGTCTCTTGAACACAGTCTCTCAATAGCAGGATAGTGGAGTAACTGCACTGAATACACTCTCAAGTTGATATACTAGAGCCCAATGTCCAGAGCTGAGCCGGTACCCACACCTGGGGCTACAGAGGAGTGCTATTGCCACGCTGTAATGATCAGAACCAAAATCGCCCTTACCAAGAAAAGTAGTAACCCTGCATGTGCCACTAGGATATGCCCATATACCCCTTGGGTGCGGTACTGATGGTGACTGCACAAGCTGTAATAGAGCCAATGTCCTCTGGAGTGCAATGGGAATGTACCTTCAACGTCTGTGGCCCTGAGCCAGAGGATGAACACAGACTGACAAGGCTCTGATGGAATAAGAGACACACAGAAGCACTCAGAGGAAAAGGCTATGTCAGAAAATGTATGCTTGGCAAGATATATCGGAGGCACCAGACCGGAGACTACAGGCACTGCAAGGGTTAGATGGTTCTGTACACACGCGAGTACCTTGGCAGCCAACATAAGGCAAAGCAACGTCAGACTACAGCTACTGACAAGTGAGAGGAACAGTGAGTCGCTTAAACAGTTCAGAATGTCGCAGAGGCGACAGGAATGACGCAGGAACACTGGAACAGCAGGCAGAACCGGAACGGTAACTGGAACAGCAGACAGGCCGGTACCGCAACCGGAACAGCAGGCAGAACCGGAACGGTAACTGGAACAGCAGACAGGCCAGCACAGCAACCGGAACAGCAGGCAGGACCGGAACGGTGACTGGAACAGCAGGCAGGCCGGAATAGCAACCTGAACAGTACTGGAACAGCGGACAGGTCGGTACAGCAACCGGAACAGCAGACAGGACCGGAACGGTGACTGGAACAGCAGGCAGACCCGGAGCAGTACTGGAACAGAGGGCAGGCCGGAAACAATCACAGAGCAGGGTCGTCAGCCAGAACCGGGTCAAATCACAGAGCAGGGTCGTCAGCCAGAGCCGGGTCGAATCACGGAGCAGGGTCGTCACCCAGAGCCGGGTCGAATCACGGAGCAGGGTCGTCAGCCAGAGCCGGGTCAAATCACGGAGCAAAATCAGGAACAGAGTCAGACTAGCGGGGTCGGTACACAGAAGACACAGGAATATGGCAACAAGGCGCAGCAACAGGAACACCACGAAAGGGCAACTGACAATTGCCCAAGCTCCAGCATATAACGGCACATCCTGGGCGGGCCAATCAGTCTCCACCAATGCACAGGTACATCATGATAGATTGACAGAAAGACACGGGGACCGTGATACCCCTGTACAAAATGAGTCTAAACATTTGGGATCCCTAGTATGAGTGCATGATGTGTCCTGAACAGGATTGCTGTGAGGTGTCTCCACCCAGAAGGTGCTGGCCGGGCTGAGCTTCAACATTGTGACAAGTGACCAACTAAGAGCACCGTGCCGTGCAGCCATAGCATCACCCCCTCCTACTCTCCGGGTCCTGCTGACTGGCAATAACAGGTGAGTCACTAAGAGATCTGAAGCCTTTCTGGAAGTCCTTTCACTTGGAAAGGGGCTAGGTATTACTTGGGAGAGTTGCCTCGTGTGTAAATAATTTCTAGGTGGGAGATGAATGTGCATCACTTATGTGTTTCCTAACAGTAGTTAGAATACAACTCCATCATCCCCTGATTATGACGTTGGGAAATGCCCAGCAATTACCGTAGAGCCCTGTATTGCACACTCACGGAAAACAGTGATATTGCTATACTAAGACAATGCTGTGGACCCCTCTTCAGTATAGATGTCAAGCATTTTTTTTTATTTCTCTCCTGTGTTGCAGTTTGTTCACAACAGAATGTCTCAATTTTTCTTTTTAACACATTACATCTATCACATTACAATCATTGATGTTTATTCTTGATGTAGTATGAAACTCTACAATGTATATACACATAGAGTTATCTGATATGAGGGGAAATCAGGATAGGAAAACGAGAGAGAGGAATTTGGGTACTAAAGAGGGACAGTAGGGTAGGAGGCTGGTACCAGAAAATGAAACCTTAATCTTTACCCATGTACTAACATAGAATGTGACATGTAGTTTGTCCATGTTCGAGTCGACCACTTATGTTGAGTAGGATGTGACAGGCATGGGTTTTCGATGTCGAGCATATGCTAAATTGAATGACAGGCATGAGGTTTCGATGTTCGAACATATGCTAGATTGAAGGACAGGCATGGGGTTTCGATGTTCGAACATGCTAAATTGAATGACAGGCATGGGTTTTCGATGTTCGACGTTTGCATTGTGACTGGCATCCCATGCTAGAGTAGAGGCATGCACAGACTTTCAATGTACGACAATGTCGTTTTTGGGATGGATCTTTTTCTAAATGCACACCCTGTTTGCAAATAAATGATAGCAGCGTGCACGGAGGCGCACTGCTATAATTTAACCCATGTTAAATTCGGCCGAATAATTTGGAATGGATCAGAATTTCATCCGAATCGAATAGGCCCGGTCCGAAATTAGGATCATCCAAATTAGAAAAAAAAAAATTCGACCGAATTCGAATTTTACCGAAAATTTTGCCCGTGCACAAGTCTAATAGATAGATAGATAGATAGATATGAGATAGATAGACAGATAGATAGATTGACATGAGAGTCTTTTTAGGTCTCTTATCTAGGTAACCCTTTAAATGCCATAGGGGTGCCCCACACATTGTGAAACAAAGTGATGAACATCCTTCAGACACTCAAATGATCAAACAAAACATCACACATATCTATAGGAATAACGATATGTACATTCCCATACATACAGATTCCTCTGTGACCCATTACATGTTAGACAGCCCCCCAGTGCAACTCTGTAGAATGTAAGAGGTTAATTAGTAAAGGTGGGCATGGAAAAAAGAATAATCTCAAGGTTTGTGAAAGGAGGAACAGTAAGACAGCAGGATAAGTCTAAATATGTTGCATCTCTCCATATTCATATAGCTAATCTGTCCATATTCATATAGCTAATCTGTCCATATTCATATAGCTAATCTGTCCCTACACAGAACTCACAGATAGAATATTGTTATTTTCTCTGTAAGAAAGAGGATTAAGTTAGAAGCTGGACTGGAGACAAAACCCCCTCCCTGTGCACCTCCACTGTGCTAATAAATAGCTTAGCTCACCCCCCCCCCCCCCACACACACACACACACGCGCTTGCTCAGGAGAAAACTCAAAAGCTTGCATTTAATTGTGTATGGGTATAAATATATTTGTGTACATGTGTAACTATTTGTGCGGATATATGTGTGTATGTTTGTGTATCTGAGTGTGGGCATGTGTGTATCTGTGAGTTTGTGTGTATGTATATCTGTTTGAGTGCATGCATTTATTTGTGTCTGTGTGAGTGTGCGTTTCTGTAAATGTATGAATGTGTGTGCATGTGTGTATGGTTGTGTGTCTGTGTGTATGTATGTAGGTGTGTTTGTATATGTGTGTGTGTATGTGTGTGTGTATGTATGTCTGTGTGTGTATGTGTGTCTGTGTGTATGTATGTATGTGTGTATGTGTGTATGTATGTATGTGTGTATGTGTGTGTGCGTGTGTGTATTTGTGTGTGTATGTTTGTATGTGTCTGTGTGTATGTGTGTGTCTGTGTGTATATGTGTGTGTGTATGTATGTATGTGTCTGTGTGTGTATGTGTGTATGTGTATGTGTGTGTATGTTAAACTGCTGCATGGAGACAGAAGCACTTTTGCTTAATTTCAGGAACACAACAAAATAATTACGATTTTGGCACTGAATCTCAATCCGATGACTGGAAGAGACAATCCTGAAAGATGAGATTCACTTCATTTTTTTCCTATTCCGTAAATATTTTTTATTAAAATGAATATGCAGAAAAACATCAAGATGCATCACCGTTAAACCACCTTGTTTATCTCGCGGACACGTTCAACTAAAACGAATTTCACATTTCAGCTTAAAGTGCACCCGTCATTTTAATATAAATCACTGATGTACAGGAAAGAATATGTACTGTGATACAAAAGGCGATGCCCTGTTCTGAGATTAACCCTTTGAGTGCAACGCATACCCCTGTGGCTCTCAAAGGGTTAATCACAGAGCATAGATGGACAAATGGCCTGTGCGCCTGATCTGGAACATGAGCGGATTCAATTCAGCCCTTGAGCGGTGTTGTATCTGTAGGGATCACAAATGTATCTCCTTTTCATAGTGAATTGTGGGTTCATAGTGAACATGGTATTTACAAACTCATCCCTCCCACCCCATACAAATGGTATATTCCAAGGCGGGGGCTGAATTCTTACTACTAATGAACATAAAACTAAAGCGCAAACCAGGTATGCAGAATTTTCAAATTCCCATGGATTTATATGATGTCAATAGGCCTTTTAAACCTTAGTATTCTGAAGAGGTCTCCAATATGTTGCTTTGTTAAAGTGTGATTTCTCTTGCATCACCCATTTAAAATCAATAGGAGCATCCATTTTTCCCCTATGGTGTGGGTGGTTTGCTCCAGGATTGTATTTCATTAGCCTATTGCAGAGGTTCTCATTGCTTTTTTCGTTTGTTTTTTTTTGCCCACGGCAATTTATAGGTCATTTTCTAAGGGGGCAATAAGATAAAATGCAGAAATGTATAGATATTATTAGGTCTCACAAACAGAATATTGAGCAGAACGATATGTTTACCTGTACAACTGAAATGTAATATTCACAGTTTTGCCAAAGTCTTCATAGAGAGTAGAAAAAGACTTTGCACTTTGCAACCCTTGATATAGAAATCTTTATTAACAACAGTTTCACAACATCACAATTTACTTTGAAGTTGAATATTTAATACTATGTTGCTCCATCCACTAGATGTCTCTGTTACATAACTGGAGTTTTCTATCAACAGGTCACTCTTTCTCGCGTCATGTTGCACTTTCGGTGTAGGGTGGCAGGTATGTATACTGGTTTGATTTTACTTTGATTCAAGCATGTCTCCCAACATTTCAAATTGCCAAAGAGGGACAGTTGTGTTTTAGGGGGTGTGGCTGGTGGGCGGGGCATTAATGAGAATTTTCAGGCTGTTTCATGACCTATTGACACCTCTTTGTGTTACCTAATAATTGAATTATAACAAGACTAAAGTTTTTTATTTAAGCACACTAATTTATAAACACATACACTGATGTTTAAAGAAACGATAATGTGAGTTTTATTGCTGTGGAGCAATGTGATACAGTTATATACACACCACACAATCTGATCTCCTAAACACAGGGACACCAGGGTGATACACTTATATACACATCACACAGTCTGATCTCCTAAACACAGGGACACCAGGGTGATACACTTCTATACACACCACACAGTCTGATCTCCTAAACACAGGGACACCAGGGTGATACACTTCTATACACACCACACAGTCTGATCTCCTAAACACAGGGACACCAGGGTGATACACTTCTATACACACCACACAGTCTGATCTCCTAAACACAGGGACACCAGGGTGATACACTTCTATACACACCACACAGTCTGATCTCCTAAACACAGGGTCACCAGGGTGATACACTTATATACACGCCACACAGTCTGATCTCCTAAACACAGGGACACCAGGGTGATACACTTATATACACGCCACACAGTCTGATCTCCTAAACACAGGGACACCAGTGTGATACACTTATATACACGCCACACAGTCTGATCTCCTAAACACAGGGACACCGGGGTGATACACTTATATACACACCACACAGTCTGATCTCCTAAACACAGGGACACCGGGGTGATACACTTATATACACGCCACACAGTCTGATCTCCTAAACACAGGGACACCAAGGTGATACATTTCTATACACACCACACAGTCTGATCTCCTAAACACAGGGACACCAGGGTGATACACTTATATACACATCACACAGTCTGATCTCCTAAACACAGGGACACCAGGGTGATACACTTCTATACACACCACACAGTCTGATCTCCTAAACACAGGGACACCAGGGTGATACACTTCTATACACACCACACAGTCTGATCTCCTAAACACAGGGACACCAGGGTGATACACTTCTATACACACCACACAGTCTGATCTCCTAAACACAGGGACACCAGGGTGATACACTTCTATACACGCCACACAGTCTGATCTCCTAAACACAGGGACACCAGGGTGATACACTTCTATACACGCCACACAGTCTGATCTCCTAAACACAGGGACACCAGGGTGATACACTTATATACACGCCACACAGTCTGATCTCCTAAACACAGGGACACCAGTGTGATACACTTATATACACGCCACACAGTCTGATCTCCTAAACACAGGGACACCGGGGTGATACACTTATATACACACCACACAGTCTGATCTCCTAAACACAGGGACACCGGGGTGATACACTTATATACACGCCACACAGTCTGATCTCCTAAACACAGGGACACCAGGGTGATACACTTCTATACACACCACACAGTCTGATCTCCTAAACACAGGACACCAGGGTGATACACTTATATACACACCACATAGTCTAATCTCCTAAACACAGGGACATCAGGGTGGAAAAGAGGGACAGTGGGATTTGTGTCTAAAAGAGGGACTGTCCCTCCTAAAGTGGGACACTTGGAGGTATGATGTCTTGATGAAGGTTCTTATTGAACCAAAACGTTGATGCAATAACATTTATTCTATTTAAGTCCTGTGAGTGCTAGCCTACCTACAACTTTATATCATTTCTTCATTGAAGGTACGAGCACTAACCGAAAACCAGTCCATTTATAGTTATCGTTATGTCATTTCATGTTAAGTTTACAGGCACTATTTTATAATTCCAGTTTTATACATCACCTCTTAGTTCCATGGGCGAAGTTCGGTTTTCATTGCACTAAGCTAAGCCACATGTGTATATGAGAGGAAGACCATCTGCTGTGCAGTGGTCCTATGGGATGAGAACACCATGAATAGATTGCTCTGCTCTCATAGACACCAATAGCAGGGGAGATAAGGATAGACCTCATTAGAATTTGGGATTCCTCCTGATATCCGCAATGGCAAGTGAGGGGTTATGCATTAAGGTGTGATAAAGAGGTGAAAAAGAGGAGATACCTTCTCCAGTGATATAATTTCTCCAATTTCTAGGTTATCCCATGGTTGCTATGCCATAAAATGTATTACATCTTAAAGGGATAGTAACACTTCGTTTTAACTTTATTTTATTTTGTAGGCATTAAAAAAACATGAAGAATGATATAAGTCTTATCTCTCAAACCTTTATGGTTTATGAGATATTCACAAGCAAAGTTCCCCTCCCCGCCCCTTTTACCTAGTGTAAGCCATCTCTTCTCAGATGTGAGTCTGGTTGTATGACAGTACAGATAACAGAAGGGGACAATCTTCTTTGTATGAAAACAATGAAAGCCCTTCCCCCCTTGACAAGTTTTTCAGCTTTTTCCATTATCTTAATTGAAGATTGTCCCTCTCTGCAGTCTACCTGGGCACCTCCCTTCTGATCTGGCTGAACAGGGGGGGGATACTTTGTTTGTGAATATCACTTAAACCATAAATGTTTCAGAGATAAGACTTATATCATTCTTCATGTTTTTTTAATGCCTACAAAATAAAATAAAGTTAAAATGAAGTATTACTATCCCTTTAAGGTATACATGCCATAGAATAGCACAGGAACTGGAGGAACGAGCTCACTGGAGAACACCACTGAAAATAGCCAGAAGGAGAGAGAGAGGAATTCTGATAGTGATATATTGTATCATTATCCCAATTTTCACTGTTCCCCAACAAAGTTCTTATCATTTCTCCAAAGAATAAGATTAATGCTTGCTTAAATTTACTCCTCTTGATTGATTTGAAAAAGCAAACAGCAAGGTCAGATGTACAAGCAACTAATTAAGTCCAACGAAGAGTCTTTGTGCTCTGTGGTCAGTCTGACCTCCGCAGCAGTTGAGTTTATATGCTGACTGCAAGTCCTCCGAGACTGAATATATTTTGAATGAGGCAGAAAATGTTACATGGATTAAAGAGAACCAAGGTTAATGGGAGAGATCAGTTTAGAAAAAACAGACATGAAATGGAATGCAACAGTCAGTCAATCCCTAGATGAAGTGAATCATCATCCAACTTTGTGAACTCCTCAATGAGAATGATTTACTAAGAGTAACAGGATTTATTCTAGAGCAAACCAACTATATCTCATGGGACAAATACACATTTGACAAATGCCCTTTGATGTAAATAAGGCTTTTAAACCGATGAATGCTAGAGAGGTATCCAGTACATTGCTCTGTAAGCAGTCTGTAGCATTTAAGGGATTCACAAGGGAATGGATGGTGGACAAAAAGTCCCATTGTTTTCCCACTGGCATGACCACTTCCCTTTTTCTGCTACTAATGCCCCTAGCTATACAACCCAGTACCCTGCTTGCATTCCCCACCGCTTTATTACATTGCCTGCCTACCTTTAAGTCATTAGAGATAATTACTCCCAAATCCCTTTCCTCTGTTGTCTCTGACAGTACAGTACCCTTAATAGTATGTTTTTCAGCACTGCAGTGACCACAGTATGGTGCCCTTTGAAATCTGCTACAAGAAACCCACAAACAAAGATTTAACCAAAACATTCAGCCTTAAAATGGCAAGTTTTACTGTGCGAAAAGTAGCATTAACCCCTTAATGTCCAGTGATGTGTCAGGACCGTCACTGCTATTTTTCCCTTAAGGTCCAGTGACGGTCCTGGCACGTCACGTATTTTTTACTCACGGCGCTCTCGCGGGAGGGCTGTGAGTAGTAGCGGGGACTGAAACTGACCTCTCCAAGACCGGAGCGATCACTATCAGTCACCTGTTAGGCGTGCCGGCACAAGTGATCAGTCACGTGGTCAGCACGTCAAACTTTGCTATCTGGTCCTTAAAGGACCACATACCCCAGGACCTCTGGTCCTTAAGGGGTTAAAGGGCTTACAATGGAAAGATAAAAGTGCTCAAGAAAATAGGAGGCTAATCGGAGCCATACAACTGTGCCATATGTTGCAAATTAAATTAAAGGCGCAATAAATGGATTATGCATTTATGAAATAACATAGTACAAGTTTTTTCTGTTTTGTGAAACAATGGTACTCTTACTGCTGGTAGATGAGTCTAAACTGATTTTTTTAAATTAACAGTGCCTTCTGGTGGTAGGATTTCCATTCGTTACTCTGTTACATTCCATTGGAGAGATCAGTTACTGATGAAAAAGAATGTGCTAGAAACTGCTGAGTCACTTCCTGTCACTTTCAATTTTCAGGATGTAATGAAACTTTTACTCACTTTCGCACAACTTGAACTGTTATAACTTTTGATTAAAACAAATGGCAACATTGTTTTTCTCAGCAGGAAAAGCTAAATAACAGTTTTTTTTGATACAAAAAAAGTCTACTGATCCTTTAAATGGGGCTTTTAAGCTCTTTAATGCTACAGAGGTCACCAACGAAGCACGGTATTAGAGAACTCTTTAACTCCTTAACACCCATGGTCCTGGGAAGTAACCTTCCCTTAAAGGGATAGTAATGTTTCATAATAAAAGCAGCTCTAATTAATCATCATAGTATTAGGACCTTGGAGAGTGTTATTTCAGTTCTGTCAGAGTTGTAGTTCAAGAGTAATTCAATGACAAAGTATCCCCTTCCCACCCCTTTTACTGATGTAACACTGCTCAGCCAGATCAGAAGGGAGGCGCCCAGGTAGATTGCAGACAGGGACAATCTTCAGTTAAGATAAGGGAAAAACCTGAAAAACTTGTCAAGGGGGGCAGGGATTTCATTGTTCTCATAGGAAGAAGATTGTCCCCTTCTGTTATCTGTCTGGTCTTACAACTAGATTGCACATCTGAGAAGAGATGGATTACACTAGGTAAAAGGGGAAGGAGGGGAAACTTTGCTTGTGAATATCTCTCAAACCATAAAGGTTTGAGAGATAAGACTTATATCGTTATTCATGTTTTTTTAATGCCTACAAAATAAAATAAAGTTAAAACAAAGTATTACTATCCCTTTAAGACTAGAGGAAAGGTGCTTTCAACTAAAACAAATGCATGGATTTTTTTGCAGTAAGGGCAGTAAATTATATAATTATTTGCCTTAGGATGCTGTGCTTGCAGATAGTCTAATTGCGTTTAAAAAATAAACTGGAGAAGTGATAAACTGGAAAAGTTTTCTCCACATTATCACTTATTTATCATTGTTTAGTGAATCTCTCCCAAGAAGAAGCAAAGCGTAAAACACATCTTTTGCACCAAATGGATGCACTGCACCGCACTGAATTCCAATTGTACATTCCCCTCAGTGTAGACAGTGCCAGCATCACTTTAATCTACTGCCACAAAGTAAATATCTAAAAGAAATATAGATTATATTTAGTTTGTTCATAAAGGTTATTGAGCGCTAAGCAAGTTCGTCATATAAAGTTGTCCTGTACTTTTTGCTGATTTCTTTGCAGATGCTTTTCATTTATCAAAAAAAAAATAAATAAATACTATTACTTGATAGAATGTTGACTTGTCTGTTCAGAGACCAATTACAGGCAGGCTTTGCATTTCCACATGGGAAACTAAAAGGATAAAGGTGAGTTAAGCCTTTAATTAGAGTTTAGCCTGGTTTGGGAAGCTGCCAGGAATCCGTTGTATGAGGAGATTTGCAGAGTCAGAAAACAGACTGTTATTAGGTCTCTGACAGTCTCCAATCAAATCATGAACTGCAAACAGGAACACAATTTGCACTTCCCAAGATTAGACTGTGGACTCCACAAATAATCACAGAATAAAGAAACTGTCCTCGTTTGGTGTAAACGAAAGTTGAAATAGGGAATAAATTAAACCAACCATATTTGTCATTGACACAAAGAGCTTACAATCTAATTTTTGCAGACTGGGACAGAGGGAGATGCACTGATGTAGAACCCTCATTGAGATTTGGTCCAGACTCTGACAGTTAGTCTTAGTAACATTGTTATCAAACCGACAGGCAATTCTAATTTCATTGCTTTGAAATGTAATAGAGATGTTGCTAGCCTCAAATAGGTTAATTATTGAGAGTAATTTCTTGTCTAGCTCCTACAGGCAAATAATAGACTGGGGGGAAATTTACTAAAGTGTGATAAAGAGGTGATAAAGTAACGTAGTAACATAGTAAATTAGGTTGAATAAAGACACAAGTCCATCAAGTTCAACCTTATCCTCATACCCCAGTAACTGAGAATTTTATGGCTTTCCTGCTACCAAATAAGTTAGTCTTTATCAGACCTTCCTGATCAGCCTACTAATAAACAGTGTAACTATGTATGTTCCCTTTTGAAAGATATGTGTCTAATCTTCTCTTAAATGTATCCATTGCATCTGCTATAACCACCTGCCTAGGCAATGAATTCCACAATTTAACAGACCTTACTGTAAAAAAACCCTTCCTCTGCTGAAGTTTAAACCTCCTTTCCTCTAATCTCAAGGGGTGTCCCCTGGTCACCTGATCAGGCCTTGGAATGAATAGCTCACCGCAGAGATCGTTGAATTGACCTCTCATATACTTGTACAATGTGATAAGGTCTCCTCTTAGTCGTTTTTTTTCTCTAGAGTAAATAAACCAAGTTTGTTTAGTCGTTCCTCATATGTCAAGTCCTCCATTCCCTCAATTAATTTTGTTTCTCTCCGCTGTACCCTCTCTAGTTCTAATACATCCTTTTTCAGAACCGGTGCCCAAAATTGCACTGCATACTCAAGGTGAGGTCTTACCAATGATTTGTACAATGGCAAAATAATGTTATTGTATGTGGAGATGGCTTCTCCAGTGATATCACTTCTCCAGTTCCTATGTTATTCTATGGAGCCTATGCACTAAGATCTCCAAAGTTTAAGACATTTTAGTTTATGGGTTCCATAGAAGAACATACAGGAGGCAAATATAGCCAAGCTGGTCCATTAAATGGCTAACTAAGCAGATTTAGGGTGCAAGCTTTCAAGATCTCTTAGGTCACTTAATCAGGCATATTATACAGATGCATTGACTTATCTGTATAAGATGACTGAAGAAAAGACCTAAGAGGTCTTGAAAACTTGCATCCTAAATCTGCTTAGTTAGCCAACAAAGGTATCAACTTGACTATATTCACCTCCTGTATTTCTATGGCTAACACGTAGTGCAGGAAATTTTGATCAACTTAAATGTTTTTCAGATATAGTTTATGATATTTGCAAAATAAGTAATTTTATTACATTTTTGTAACTATGAATTTGTCCTTAAAAAAATGCTATATAGTTTTCTATATATAAATAGAAAGTTATCTTCGGAATCATACTTAAAGTGGTGGATAGCAAAATGTTGAAAAAAGTGCCTGATCTCTTTGGTGGACAAAATTCTCCAGACCTCTGGTACTTAGAGGGTTAAAAACATGTGAATTTTCATTTGTTGTTCATGGTGTAGTTGTCTTCAACCAAAATCGCTCCAGATCTTATTAGAACATCAGCTCAGTGACTTTTTATTGTCTCCAAGTCAAGTTTTTTACTGCCTCCAAAATAAAATAAAGTTAAAACAAAGTGTTACTATCCCTTTAAAGGGATAGTAATACTTCATTATTGCTATATCCCATGTTGTAGCCCTTAAAATTCTGAATTCAACCATACCAGTGGCATCTCTCAAACCTTTATGGTTTGAGAAATATCTGCTTTCAAAGTTCCCTCTCCTTCTTTCTCCCCTGACGTCAGAGTTCTATCTCACAGCAGGGGAATCCGGTCCCGGGATTTCTCCAAAACATTACAGGAAACTAATAATCCTATGAGTTAAATGGAGTTTCCAATGCATTGCAAGACCTCTCAAACATTCAAGAGGTTAACCCTTTGAGTGCCAGAGGGGTACGTACGCAATGCATTGCTCTGCAATGCGTTGCATACCTTTCTGACACTCAAAGGGTTAAAAGCCTAATTTAAAACAATGGCCCTTTGTCTCTCAGTCTGTTCACATTATTTGTCAGTAAATCTCATCCTCTCTCTCAAGCTTTCTCTGTGTCATTCTCTCCTTAACCCTTTCTCTCTGTTTCCCACCTTGCAAACAGGCAAATGCAAATAGGCAATAAAAAGACTCATGAGCAGAAGGGTAATAATCCCTGTTCGCTGCTCAATGCTGCCCTCTATTGCTCACTGCCGGAAACATGAAACATCCAATTCATTTGTAGGCAATGCAATATTTGTGTAATTCTTTTCATACACTAAAACAATAAAATATATATTACATGTCCTAGTGTCAATATGCTAAGCTTTGTGTTGAATTAGATTGATGTCTTTATTTTGTTTTTTGCTTGTAAGCTCATTATGATGTCACCATTAGTCAAACAGATAAACATAATTAGCTGATACCCTTGCATTTGTTGAAGAGAAGGAAGTAATTATACGGACAAGTAAATTGGTTTCTTTAACTCCTTGGATGCAAGAGAAGTCTATTCTTAACGTCTCTTGGACCAAAGAAAATAAAAGAATCCACAAGAATGCATTTACAATAGTTGCACATTAAAACAAACAGAAAAAATAAAGATAACACCTTAACTTTATATACAAAACTATACAACATAACTATATTTCAAAAATAGCCATGTTAGTAGTTTATTTTTATCAATTACGAAAATGCATAGTGAATGAACAGAAGAAAAATCTAAATCAAATCAATATTTGGTGTGACCGTCCTTTGCCTTCAAAACAGCATCCGTTCTTCTAGGTAGACTTGCACAAAGTCAGGGATTTTGTAAGCATATAGTCAGGTGTATGATTAAACAATTATACCAAAGAGGTGCTAACGATCATCAATTTAATATATGGGTTTTAGTCACAGCTGACACGAAATGAACTGGAAAATTAGTAGTTGGTCTTCCACTGCCCAAAATCACTATATAAGACAAAATGAGTTGCAAAATGAATGGGAAATACGGTCAAGACATCGACAAGATTAGAAATAATGATTTTTATTTAAATAATAATTGTGTCCTTCAGACTCCGTTTGCGTCGAAGAATTCTCCATTTGTAGGAATTACAGCCTTGCAGACCTTTGGAATTCTAGTTGTCAGTTTGTTGTAATGTGAAGAGAGTTCACCTCATGCTTCCAGAAGCACCTCCCACAATTTGGATTGGCTTGAGATAATGTGAAGAGAGTTCACCTCATGCTTCCTGAAGAAACTCCCACAATTTGGACTGGCTTGAGATAATGTGAAGAGAGTTCACCTCATGCTTCCAGAAGCACCTCCCACAATTTGGATTGGCTTGAGATAATGTGAAGAGAGTTCACCTCATGCTTCCTGAAGCAACTCCCACAATTTGTATTGGCTTGAGATAATGTGAAGAGACTTCACCTCATGCTTCCTGAAGCAACTCCCATAATTTGGATTGGCTTGAGATAATGTGAAGAGAGTTCACCTCATACTTCCTGAAGCAACTCCCACAATTTGGATTGGCTTGAGATAATGTGAAGAGAGTTCACCTCATGCTTCCTGAAGCAACTCCCACAATTTGGATTGGCTTGAGATAATGTGAAGAGAGTTCACCTCGTAGTTTCTGAAGCAATTCCCACAATTTGGATTGGCTTGAGATAATGTGAAGAGAGTTCACCTCATGCTTCCTGAAGCAACTCCCACAATTTGGATTGGCTTGAGATAATGTGAAGAGAGTTCACCTCATACTTCCTGAAGCAACTCCCACAATTTGGATTGGCTTGAGATAATGTGAAGAGAGTTCACCTCATGCTTCCTGAAGCAACTCCCACAATTTGGATTGGCTTGAGATAATGTGAAGAGAGTTCACCTCGTAGTTTCTGAAGCAATTCCCACAATTTGGATTGGCTTGAGATAATGTGAAGAGAGTTCACCTCATGCTTCCTGAAGCAACTCACACAATTTGGATTGGCTTGAGATAACGTGAAGAGAGTTCACCTCATGCTTCCTGAAGCAACTCCCATAATTTGGATTGGCTTGAGATAATGTGAAGAGAGTTCACCTCATGCTTCCTGAAGCAACTCCCACAATTTGGATTGGCTTGAGATAATGTGAAGAGAGTTCACCCCATGCTTCCTGAAGCAACACCCACTATTTGGATTGGCTTGAGATAATGTGAAGAGAGTTCACCTCATACTTCCTGAAGCAACTCCCACAATTTGGATTGGCTTGAGATAATGTGAAGAGAGTTCACCTCGTAGCTTCTGAAGCAATTCCCACAATTTGGATTGGCTTGTGATAATGTGAAGAGAGTTCACCTCATGCTTCCTGAAGAAAATCCCACAATTTGGATTGGCTTGAGATAATGTGAAGAGAGTTCACCTCATACTTCCTGAAGCACCTCCCACTATTTGGATTGGCTTGAGATAATGTGAAGAGAGTTCACCTCATGCTTCCTGAAGCAACTCCCACAATTTGTATTGGCTTGAGATAATGTGAAGAGACTTCACCTCATGCTTCCTGAAGCAACTCCCATAATTTGGATTGGCTTGAGATAATGTGAAGAGAGTTCACCTCATGCTTCCTGAAGCAACTCCCACAATTTGTATTGGCTTGAGATAATGTGAAGAGACTTCACCTCATGCTTCCTGAAGCAACTCCCATAATTTGGATTGGCTTGAGATAATGTGAAGAGAGTTCACCTCATACTTCCTGAAGCAACTCCCACAATTTGGATTGGCTTGAGATAATGTGAAGAGAGTTCACCTCATGCTTCCTGAAGCAACTCCCACAATTTGGATTGGCTTGAGATAATGTGAAGAGAGTTCACCTCGTAGTTTCTGAAGCAATTCCCACAATTTGGATTGGCTTGAGATAATGTGAAGAGAGTTCACCTCATGCTTCCTGAAGCAACTCCCACAATTTGTATTGGCTTGAGATAATGTGAAGAGACTTCACCTCATGCTTCCTGAAGCAACTCCCATAATTTGGATTGGCTTGAGATAATGTGAAGAGAGTTCACCTCATACTTCCTGAAGCAACTCCCACAATTTGGATTGGCTTGAGATAATGTGAAGAGAGTTCACCTCATGCTTCCTGAAGCAACTCCCACAATTTGGATTGGCTTGAGATAATGTGAAGAGAGTTCACCTCGTAGTTTCTGAAGCAATTCCCACAATTTGGATTGGCTTGAGATAATGTGAAGAGAGTTCACCTCATGCTTCCTGAAGCAACTCCCACAATTTGGATTGGCTTGAGATAATGTGAAGAGAGTTCACCTCATACTTCCTGAAGCAACTCCCACAATTTGGATTGGCTTGAGATAATGTGAAGAGAGTTCACCTCATGCTTCCTGAAGCAACTCCCACAATTTGGATTGGCTTGAGATAATGTGAAGAGAGTTCACCTCGTAGTTTCTGAAGCAATTCCCACAATTTGGATTGGCTTGAGATAATGTGAAGAGAGTTCACCTCATGCTTCCTGAAGCAACTCACACAATTTGGATTGGCTTGAGATAACGTGAAGAGAGTTCACCTCATGCTTCCTGAAGCAACTCCCATAATTTGGATTGGCTTGAGATAATGTGAAGAGAGTTCACCTCATGCTTCCTGAAGCAACTCCCACAATTTGGATTGGCTTGAGATAATGTGAAGAGAGTTCACCCCATGCTTCCTGAAGCAACACCCACTATTTGGATTGGCTTGAGATAATGTGAAGAGAGTTCACCTCATACTTCCTGAAGCAACTCCCACAATTTGGATTGGCTTGAGATAATGTGAAGAGAGTTCACCTCGTAGCTTCTGAAGCAATTCCCACAATTTGGATTGGCTTGTGATAATGTGAAGAGAGTTCACCTCATGCTTCCTGAAGAAAATCCCACAATTTGGATTGGCTTGAGATAATGTGAAGAGAGTTCACCTCATACTTCCTGAAGCACCTCCCACTATTTGGATTGGCTTGAGATAATGTGAAGGGAGTTCACCTCATGCTTCCTGAAGCAACTCCCACAATTTGGATTGGCTTGAGATAATGTGAAGAGAGTTCACCCCATGCTTCCTGAAGCAACACCAACTATTTGGATTGGCTTGAGATAATGTGAAGATAGTTCACCTCATGCTTCCTGAAGAAAATCCCACAATTTGGATTGGCTTGAGATAATGTGAAGAGAGTTCACCTCATACTTCCTGAAGCACCTCCCACTATTTGGATTGGCTTGAGATAATGTGAAGGGAGTTCACCTCATGCTTCCTGAAGCAACTCGCACAATTTCGATTGGCTGGAGATAATGTGAAGAGAGTTCACCTCATACTTCCAGAAACAACTCCCACAATTTGGATTGGCTTGAGATAATGTTAAGAGAGTTCACCTCATACTTCCTGAAACAACTCCCACAATTTGGATTGGCTTGAGATAATGTGAAGAGACTTCACCTCATGCTTCCTGAGGCAACTTCCACAATTTGGATTGGCTTGAGATAATGTGAAGAGAGTTCACCTCATGCTTCCTGAAGCACCTCCCACTATTTGGATTGACTTGAGATAATGTGAAGAGAGTTCACCTCATGCTTCCTGAAGAAACTCCCATAATTTGTATTGGCTTGAGATAATGTGAAGAGAGTTCACCTCATGCTTCCTGAAGAAACTCCCACTATTTGGATTGTCTTGAGATAATGTGAAGAGAGTTCACCTCATGCTTCCTGAAGAAACTCCCACAATTTGTATTGGCTTGAGATAATGTGAAGAGAGTTCACCTCATGCTTCCTGAAGAAACTCCCACAATTTGTATTGGCTTGAGATAATGTGAAGGGAGTTCACCTCATGCTTCCTGAAGCAACTCACACAATTTGGATTGGCTTGAGATAATGTGAAGAGAGTTCACCCCATGCTTCCTGAAGCACCTCCCACTATTTGGATTGGCTTGAGATAATGTGAAGAAAGTTCACCTCATGCTTCCTGAAGAAACTCCCACAATTTGGATTGGCTTGAGATAATGTGAAGAGAGTTCACCTCATACTTCCTGAAACAACTCCCACAATTTGGATTGGCTTGAGATAATGTGAAGAGAGTTCACCCCATGCTTCCTGAAGAAACTCCCACTATTTGGATTGTCTTGAGATAATGTGAAGAGAGTTCACCTCATGCTTCCTGAAGAAACTCCCACAATTTGTATTGGCTTGAGATAATGTGAAGAGAGTTCACCTCATGCTTCCTGAAGAAACTCCCACAATTTGTATTGGCTTGAGATAATGTGAAGAGAGTTCACCCCATGCTTCCTGAAGCAACTTCCACAATTTGAATTGGCTTGAGATATATGTGAATAGAGTTCACCTCATGCTTCCTGAAGCAACTCCCATAATTTGGATTGGCTAGAGATAATATGAAGAGAGTTCACCTCATACTTCCTGAAGCAACTCCCACAATTTGGATTGGCTAGAGATAATGTGAAGAGAGTTCACCTCATACTTCCTGAAACAACTCCCACAATTTGGATTGGCTTGAGATAATGTGAAGAGAGTTCACCTCATACTTCCTGAAGCAACTCCCACAATTTGGATTGGCTTGAGATAATGTGAAGAGACTTCACCTCATGCTTCCTGAGGCAACTTCCACAATTTGGATTGGCTTGAGATAATGTGAAGAGAGTTCACCTCATGCTTCCTGAAGCACCTCCCACTATTTGGATTGACTTGAGATAATGTGAAGAGAGTTCACCTCATGCTTCCTGAAGAAACTCCCACTATTTGGATTGTCTTGAGATAATGTGAAGAGAGTTCACCTCATGCTTCCTGAAGAAACTCCCACAATTTGTATTGGCTTGAGATAATGTGAAGAGAGTTCACCTCATGCTTCCTGAAGAAACTCCCACTATTTGGATTGTCTTGAGATAATGTGAAGAGAGTTCACCTCATGCTTCCTGAAGAAACTCCCACAATTTGTATTGGCTTGAGATAATGTGAAGAGAGTTCACCTTATGCTTCCTGAAGAAACTCCCACAATTTGTATTGGCTTGAGATAATGTGAAGAGAGTTCACCTCATGCTTCCTGAAGCAACTCACACAATTTGGATTGGCTTGAGATAATGTGAAGAGAGTTCACCTCATGCTTCCTGAAGCAACTCACACAATTTGGATTGGCTTGAGATAATGTGAAGAGAGTTCACCCCATGCTTCCTGAAGCACCTCCCACTATTTGGATTGGCTTGAGATAATGTGAAGAAAGTTCACCTCATGCTTCCTGAAGAAACTCCCACAATTTGGATTGGCTTGAGATAATGTGAAGAGAGTTCACCTCATACTTCCTGAAACAACTCCCACAATTTGGATTGGCTTGAGATAATGTGAAGAGAGTTCACCCCATGCTTCCTGAAGAAACTCCCACTATTTGGATTGTCTTGAGATAATGTGAAGAGAGTTCACCTCATGCTTCCTGAAGAAACTCCCACAATTTGTATTGGCTTGAGATAATGTGAAGAGAGTTCACCTCATGCTTCCTGAAGAAACTCCCACAATTTGTATTGGCTTGAGATAATGTGAAGAGAGTTCACCTCATGCTTCCTGAAGCAACTTCCACAATTTGAATTGGCTTGAGATATATGTGAAGAGAGTTCACCTCATGCTTCCTGAAGCAACTCCCATAATTTGGATTGGCTAGAGATAATATGAAGAGAGTTCACCTCATACTTCCTGAAGCAACTCACACAATTTGGATTGGCTTGAGATAATGTGAAGAGAGTTCACCTCATGCTTCCTGAAGCAACTCACACAATTTGGATTGGCTTGAGATAATGTGAAGAGAGTTCACCCCATGCTTCCTGAAGCACCTCCCACTATTTGGATTGGCTTGAGATAATGTGAAGAGAGTTCACCTCATGCTTCCGGAAGAAACTCCCACAATTTGGATTGGCTTGAGATAATGTGAAGAGAGTTCACCTCATACTTCCTGAAACAACTCCCACAATTTGGATTGGCTTGAGATAATGTGAAGAGAGTTCACCCCATGCTTCCTGAAGAAACTTCCACTATTTGGATTGTCTTGAGATAATGTGAAGAGAGTTCACCTCATGCTTCCTGAAGAAACTCCCACAATTTGTATTGGCTTGAGATAATGTGAAGAGAGTTCACCTCATGCTTCCTGAAGAAACTCCCACAATTTGTATTGGCTTGAGATAATGTGAAGAGAGTTCACCTCATGCTTCCTGAAGAAACTCCCACAATTTGTATTGGCTTGAGATAATGTGAAGAGAGTTCACCTCATTCTTCCTGAAGCAACTTCCACAATTTGAATTGGCTTGAGATATATGTGAAGAGAGTTCACCTCATGCTTCCTGAAGCAACTCCCATAATTTGGATTGGCTAGAGATAATATGAAGAGAGTTCACCTCATACTTCCTGAAGCAACTCACACAATTTGGATTGGCTTGAGATAATGTGAAGAGAGTTCACCTCATGCTTCCTGAAGCAACTCACACAATTTGGATTGGCTTGAGATAATGTGAAGAGAGTTCACCCCATGCTTCCTGAAGCACCTCCCACTATTTGGATTGGCTTGAGATAATGTGAAAGAGTTCACCTCATGCTTCCTGAAGAAACTCCCACAATTTGGATTGGCTTGAGATAATGTGAAGAGAGTTCACCTCATACTTCCTGAAGAAACTCCCACAATTTGGATTGGCTTGAGATAATGTGAAGAGAGTTCACCTCATGCTTCCTGAAGAAACTCCCACAATTTGTATTGGCTTGAGATAATGTGAAGAGAGTTCACCTCATGCTTCCTGAAGCAACTTCCACAATTTGAATTGGCTTGAGATATATGTGAAGAGAGTTCACCTCATGCTTCCTGAAGCAACTCCCATAATTTGGATTGGCTAGAGATAATATGAAGAGAGTTCACCTCATACTTCCTGAAGCAACTCACACAATTTGGATTGGCTTGAGATAATGTGAAGAGAGTTCACCTCATGCTTCCTGAAGCAACTCACACAATTTGGATTGGCTTGAGATAATGTGAAGAGAGTTCACCCCATGCTTCCTGAAGCACCTCCCACTATTTGGATTGGCTTGAGATAATGTGAAGAGAGTTCACCTCATGCTTCCTGAAGCAACTCACACAATTTGGATTGGCTTGAGATAATGTGAAGAGAGTTCACCTCATGCTTCCTGAAGCACCTCCCACTATTTGGATTGGCTTGAGATAATGTGAAGAGAGTTCACCTCATGCTTCCTGAAGCACCTCCCACAATTTGGATTGGCTTGAGATAATGTGAAGAGAGTTCACCTCGTAGCTTCTGAAGCAATTCCCACAATTTGGATTGGCTTGTGATAATGTGAAGAGAGTTCACCTCATGCTTCCTGAAGAAAATCCCACAATTTGGATTGGCTTGAGATAATGTGAAGAGAGTTCACCTCATACTTCCTGAAGCACCTCCCACTATTTGGATTGGCTTGAGATAATGTGAAGGGAGTTCACCTCATGCTTCCTGAAGCAACTCCCACAATTTGGATTGGCTAGAGATAATGTGAAGAGAGTTCACCTCATACTTCCTGAAACAACTCCCACAATTTGGATTGGCTTGAGATAATGTGAAGAGAGTTCACCTCATACTTCCTGAAGCAACTCCCACAATTTGGATTGGCTTGAGATAATGTGAAGAGACTTCACCTCATGCTTCCTGAGGCAACTTCCACAATTTGGATTGGCTTGAGATAATGTGAAGAGAGTTCACCTCATGCTTCCTGAAGAAACTCCCACAATTTGTATTGGCTTGAGATAATGTGAAGAGAGTTCACCTCATGCTTCCTGAAGCAACTTCCACAATTTGAATTGGCTTGAGATATATGTGAAGAGAGTTCACCTCATGCTTCCTGAAGCAACTCCCATAATTTGGATTGGCTAGAGATAATATGAAGAGAGTTCACCTCATACTTCCTGAAGCAACTCCCACTATTTGGATTGTCTTGAGATAATGTGAAGAGAGTTCACCTCATGCTTCCTGAAGAAACTCCCACAATTTGTATTGGCTTGAGATAATGTGAAGAGAGTTCACCTCATGCTTCCTGAAGAAACTCCCACAATTTGTATTGGCTTGAGATAATGTGAAGAGAGTTCACCTCATGCTTCCTGAAGCAACTCACACAATTTGGATTGGCTTGAGATAATGTGAAGAGAGTTCACCTCATGCTTCCTGAAGCAACTCACACAATTTGGATTGGCTTGAGATAATGTGAAGAGAGTTCACCCCATGCTTCCTGAAGCACCTCCCACTATTTGGATTGGCTTGAGATAATGTGAAGAAAGTTCACCTCATGCTTCCTGAAGAAACTCCCACAATTTGGATTGGCTTGAGATAATGTGAAGAGAGTTCACCTCATACTTCCTGAAACAACTCCCACAATTTGGATTGGCTTGAGATAATGTGAAGAGAGTTCACCCCATGCTTCCTGAAGAAACTCCCACTATTTGGATTGTCTTGAGATAATGTGAAGAGAGTTCACCTCATGCTTCCTGAAGAAACTCCCACAATTTGTATTGGCTTGAGATAATGTGAAGAGAGTTCACCTCATGCTTCCTGAAGAAACTCCCACAATTTGTATTGGCTTGAGATAATGTGAAGAGAGTTCACCTCATGCTTCCTGAAGCAACTTCCACAATTTGAATTGGCTTGAGATATATGTGAAGAGAGTTCACCTCATGCTTCCTGAAGCAACTCCCATAATTTGGATTGGCTAGAGATAATATGAAGAGAGTTCACCTCATACTTCCTGAAGCAACTCCCACAATTTGGATTGGCTAGAGATAATGTGAAGAGAGTTCACCTCATACTTCCTGAAACAACTCCCACAATTTGGATTGGCTTGAGATAATGTGAAGAGAGTTCACCTCATACTTCCTGAAGCAACTCCCACAATTTGGATTGGCTTGAGATAATGTGAAGAGACTTCACCTCATGCTTCCTGAGGCAACTTCCACAATTTGGATTGGCTTGAGATAATGTGAAGAGAGTTCACCTCATGCTTCCTGAAGCACCTCCCACTATTTGGATTGACTTGAGATAATGTGAAGAGAGTTCACCTCATGCTTCCTGAAGAAACTCCCACTATTTGGATTGTCTTGAGATAATGTGAAGAGAGTTCACCTCATGCTTCCTGAAGAAACTCCCACAATTTGTATTGGCTTGAGATAATGTGAAGAGAGTTCACCTCATGCTTCCTGAAGAAACTCCCACTATTTGGATTGTCTTGAGATAATGTGAAGAGAGTTCACCTCATGCTTCCTGAAGAAACTCCCACAATTTGTATTGGCTTGAGATAATGTGAAGAGAGTTCACCTTATGCTTCCTGAAGAAACTCCCACAATTTGTATTGGCTTGAGATAATGTGAAGAGAGTTCACCTCATGCTTCCTGAAGCAACTCACACAATTTGGATTGGCTTGAGATAACGTGAAGAGAGTTCACCTCATGCTTCCTGAAGCAACTCACACAATTTGGATTGGCTTGAGATAATGTGAAGAGAGTTCACCCCATGCTTCCTGAAGCACCTCCCACTATTTGGATTGGCTTGAGATAATGTGAAGAAAGTTCACCTCATGCTTCCTGAAGAAACTCCCACAATTTGGATTGGCTTGAGATAATGTGAAGAGAGTTCACCTCATACTTCCTGAAACAACTCCCACAATTTGGATTGGCTTGAGATAATGTGAAGAGAGTTCACCCCATGCTTCCTGAAGAAACTCCCACTATTTGGATTGTCTTGAGATAATGTGAAGAGAGTTCACCTCATGCTTCCTGAAGAAACTCCCACAATTTGTATTGGCTTGAGATAATGTGAAGAGAGTTCACCTCATGCTTCCTGAAGAAACTCCCACAATTTGTATTGGCTTGAGATAATGTGAAGAGAGTTCACCTCATGCTTCCTGAAGCAACTTCCACAATTTGAATTGGCTTGAGATATATGTGAAGAGAGTTCACCTCATGCTTCCTGAAGCAACTCCCATAATTTGGATTGGCTAGAGATAATATGAAGAGAGTTCACCTCATACTTCCTGAAGCAACTCACACAATTTGGATTGGCTTGAGATAATGTGAAGAGAGTTCACCTCATGCTTCCTGAAGCAACTCACACAATTTGGATTGGCTTGAGATAATGTGAAGAGAGTTCACCCCATGCTTCCTGAAGCACCTCCCACTATTTGGATTGGCTTGAGATAATGTGAAGAGAGTTCACCTCATGCTTCCGGAAGAAACTCCCACAATTTGGATTGGCTTGAGATAATGTGAAGAGAGTTCACCTCATACTTCCTGAAACAACTCCCACAATTTGGATTGGCTTGAGATAATGTGAAGAGAGTTCACCCCATGCTTCCTGAAGAAACTTCCACTATTTGGATTGTCTTGAGATAATGTGAAGAGAGTTCACCTCATGCTTCCTGAAGAAACTCCCACAATTTGTATTGGCTTGAGATAATGTGAAGAGAGTTCACCTCATGCTTCCTGAAGAAACTCCCACAATTTGTATTGGCTTGAGATAATGTGAAGAGAGTTCACCTCATGCTTCCTGAAGAAACTCCCACAATTTGTATTGGCTTGAGATAATGTGAAGAGAGTTCACCTCATTCTTCCTGAAGCAACTTCCACAATTTGAAGTGGCTTGAGATATATGTGAAGAGAGTTCACCTCATGCTTCCTGAAGCAACTCCCATAATTTGGATTGGCTAGAGATAATATGAAGAGAGTTCACCTCATACTTCCTGAAGCAACTCACACAATTTGGATTGGCTTGAGATAATGTGAAGAGAGTTCACCTCATGCTTCCTGAAGCAACTCACACAATTTGGATTGGCTTGAGATAATGTGAAGAGAGTTCACCCCATGCTTCCTGAAGCACCTCCCACTATTTGGATTGGCTTGAGATAATGTGAAAGAGTTCACCTCATGCTTCCTGAAGAAACTCCCACAATTTGGATTGGCTTGAGATAATGTGAAGAGAGTTCACCTCATACTTCCTGAACAAACTCCCACAATTTGGATTGGCTTGAGATAATGTGAAGAGAGTTCACCTCATGCTTCCTGAAGAAACTCCCACAATTTGTATTGGCTTGAGATAATGTGAAGAGAGTTCACCTCATGCTTCCTGAAGCAACTTCCACAATTTGAATTGGCTTGAGATATATGTGAAGAGAGTTCACCTCATGCTTCCTGAAGCAACTCCCATAATTTGGATTGGCTAGAGATAATATGAAGAGAGTTCACCTCATACTTCCTGAAGCAACTCACACAATTTGGATTGGCTTGAGATAATGTGAAGAGAGTTCACCTCATGCTTCCTGAAGCAACTCACACAATTTGGATTGGCTTGAGATAATGTGAAGAGAGTTCACCCCATGCTTCCTGAAGCACCTCCCACTATTTGGATTGGCTTGAGATAATGTGAAGAGAGTTCACCTCATGCTTCCTGAAGCAACTCACACAATTTGGATTGGCTTGAGATAATGTGAAGAGAGTTCACCTCATGCTTCCTGAAGCACCTCCCACTATTTGGATTGGCTTGAGATAATGTGAAGAGAGTTCACCTCATGCTTCCTGAAGCACCTCCCACAATTTGGATTGGCTTGAGATAATGTGAAGAGAGTTCACCTCGTAGCTTCTGAAGCAATTCCCACAATTTGGATTGGCTTGTGATAATGTGAAGAGAGTTCACCTCATGCTTCCTGAAGAAAATCCCACAATTTGGATTGGCTTGAGATAATGTGAAGAGAGTTCACCTCATACTTCCTGAAGCACCTCCCACTATTTGGATTGGCTTGAGATAATGTGAAGGGAGTTCACCTCATGCTTCCTGAAGCAACTCCCACAATTTGGATTGGCTAGAGATAATGTGAAGAGAGTTCACCTCATACTTCCTGAAACAACTCCCACAATTTGGATTGGCTTGAGATAATGTGAAGAGAGTTCACCTCATACTTCCTGAAGCAACTCCCACAATTTGGATTGTCTTGAGATAATGTGAAGAGACTTCACCTCATGCTTCCTGAGGCAACTTCCACAATTTGGATTGGCTTGAGATAATGTGAAGAGAGTTCACCTCATGCTTCCTGAAGAAACTCCCACAATTTGTATTGGCTTGAGATAATGTGAAGAGAGTTCACCTCATGCTTCCTGAAGCAACTTCCACAATTTGAATTGGCTTGAGATATATGTGAAGAGAGTTCACCTCATGCTTCCTGAAGCAACTCCCATAATTTGGATTGGCTAGAGATAATATGAAGAGAGTTCACCTCATACTTCCTGAAGCAACTCACACAATTTGGATTGGCTTGAGATAATGTGAAGAGAGTTCACCTCATGCTTCCTGAAGCAACTCACACAATTTGGATTGGCTTGAGATAATGTGAAGAGAGTTCACCCCATGCTTCCTGAAGCACCTCCCACTATTTGGATTGGCTTGAGATAATGTGAAGAGAGTTCACCTCATGCTTCCTGAAGAAACTCCCACAATTTGTATTGGCTTGAGATAATGTGAAGAGAGTTCACCTCATGCTTCCTGAAGAAACTCCCACAATTTGTATTGGCTTGAGATAATGTGAAGAGAGTTCACCTCATGCTTCCTGAAGAAACTCCCACAATTTGTATTGGCTTGAGATAATGTGAAGAGAGTTCACCTCATTCTTCCTGAAGCAACTTCCACAATTTGAATTGGCTTGAGATATATGTGAAGAGAGTTCACCTCATGCTTCCTGAAGCAACTCCCATAATTTGGAATGGCTAGAGATAATATGAAGAGAGTTCACCTCATACTTCTTGAAGCAACTCACACAATTTGGATTGGCTTGAGATAATGTGAAGAGAGTTCACCTCATGCTTCCTGAAGCAACTCACACAATTTGGATTGGCTTGAGATAATGTGAAGAGAGTTCACCCCATGCTTCCTGAAGCACCTCCCACTAATTGGATTGGCTTGAGATAATGTGAAAGAGTTCACCTCATGCTTCCTGAAGAAACTCCCACAATTTGGATTGGCTTGAGATAATGTGAAGAGAGTTCACCTCATACTTCCTGAAGAAACTCCCACAATTTGGATTGGCTTGAGATAATGTGAAGAGAGTTCACCTCATGCTTCCTGAAGAAACGCCCACAATTTGTATTGGCTTGAGATAATGTGAAGAGAGTTCACCTCATGCTTCCTGAAGCAACTTCCACAATTTGAATTGGCTTGAGATATATGTGAAGAGAGTTCACCTCATGCTTCCTGAAGCAACTCCCATAATTTGGATTGGCTAGAGATAATATGAAGAGAGTTCACCTCATACTTCCTGAAGCAACTCACACAATTTGGATTGGCTTGAGATAATGTGAAGAGAGTTCACCTCATGCTTCCTGAAGCAACTCACACAATTTGGATTGGCTTGAGATAATGTGAAGAGAGTTCACCCCATGCTTCCTGAAGCACCTCCCACTATTTGGATTGGCTTGAGATAATGTGAAGAGAGTTCACCTCATGCTTCCTGAAGCAACTCACACAATTTGGATTGGCTTGAGATAATGTGAAGAGAGTTCACCTCATGCTTCCTGAAGCACCTCCCACTATTTGGATTGGCTTGAGATAATGTGAAGAGAGTTCACCTCATGCTTCCTGAAGCACCTCCCACAATTTGGATTGGCTTGAGATAATGTGAAGAGAGTTCACCTCGTAGCTTCTGAAGCAATTCCCACAATTTGGATTGGCTTGTGATAATGTGAAGAGAGTTCACCTCATGCTTCCTGAAGAAAATCCCACAATTTGGATTGGCTTGAGATAATGTGAAGAGAGTTCACCTCATACTTCCTGAAGCACCTCCCACTATTTGGATTGGCTTGAGATAATGTGAAGGGAGTTCACCTCATGCTTCCTGAAGCAACTCCCACAATTTGGATTGGCTAGAGATAATGTGAAGAGAGTTCACCTCATACTTCCTGAAACAACTCCCACAATTTGGATTGGCTTGAGATAATGTGAAGAGAGTTCACCTCATACTTCCTGAAGCAACTCCCACAATTTGGATTGGCTTGAGATAATGTGAAGAGACTTCACCTCATGCTTCCTGAGGCAACTTCCACAATTTGGATTGGCTTGAGATAATGTGAAGAGAGTTCACCTCATGCTTCCTGAAGAAACTCCCACAATTTGTATTGGCTTGAGATAATGTGAAGAGAGTTCACCTCATGCTTCCTGAATCAACTTCCACAATTTGAATTGGCTTGAGATATATGTGAAGAGAGTTCACCTCATGCTTCCTGAAGCAACTCCCATAATTTGGATTGGCTAGAGATAATATGAAGAGAGTTCACCTCATACTTCCTGAAGCAACTCACACAATTTGGATTGGCTTGAGATAATGTGAAGAGAGTTCACCTCATGCTTCCTGAAGCAACTCACACAATTTGGATTGGCTTGAGATAATGTGAAGAGAGTTCACCCCATGCTTCCTGAAGCACCTCCCACTATTTGGATTGGCTTGAGATAATGTGAAGAGAGTTCACCTCATGCTTCCTGAAGAAACTCCCACAATTTGGATTGGCTTGAGATAATGTGAAGAGAGTTCACCTCATACTTCCTGAAACAACTCCCACAATTTGGATTGGCTTGAGATAATGTGAAGAGAGTTCACCCCATGCTTCCTGAAGAAACTCCCACTATTTGGATTGTCTTGAGATAATGTGAAGAGAGTTCACCTCATGCTTCCTGAAGAAACTCCCACAATTTGTATTGGCTTGAGATAATGTGAAGAGAGTTCACCTCATGCTTCCTGAAGAAACTCCCACAATTTATATTGGCTTGAGATAATGTGAAGAGAGTTCACCTCATGCTTCCTGAAGCAACTTCCACAATTTGAATTGGCTTGAGATATATGTGAAGAGAGTTCACCTCATGCTTCCTGAAGCAACTCCCATAATTTGGATTGGCTAGAGATAATATGAAGAGAGTTCACCTCATACTTCCTGAAGCAACTCACACACTTTGGATTGGCTTGAGATAATGTGAAGAGAGTTCACCTCATGTTTCCTGAAGCAACTCACACAATTTGGATTGGCTTGAGATAATGTGAAGAGAGTTCACCCCATGCTTCCTGAAGCACCTCCCACTATTTGGATTGGCTTGAGATAATGTGAAGAGAGTTCACCTCATGCTTCCTGAAGAAACTCCCACAATTTGGATTGGCTTGAGATAATGTGAAGAGAGTTCACCTCATACTTCCTGAAACAACTCTCACAATTTGGATTGGCTTGAGATAATGTGAAGAGAGTTCACCCCATGCTTCCTGAAGAAACTCCCACTATTTGGATTGTCTTGAGATAATGTGAAGAGAGTTCACCTCATGCTTCCTGAAGAAACTCCCACAATTTGTATTGGCTTGAGATAATGTGAAGAGAGTTCACCTCATGCTTCCTGAAGAAACTCCCACAATTTGTATTGGCTTGAGATAATGTGAAGAGAGTTCACCTCATACTTCCTGAAGAAACTCCCACAATTTGTATTGGCTTGAGATAATGTGAAGACTAAGAGAGTTCACCTCATGCTTCCTGAAGCAACTTCCACAATTTGAATTGGCTTGAGATATATGTGAAGAGAGTTCACCTCATGCTTCCTGAAGCAACTCCCATAATTTGGATTGGCTAGAGATAATATGAAGAGAGTTCACCTCATACTTCCTGAAGCAACTCACACAATTTGGATTGGCTTGAGATAATGTGAAGAGAGTTCACCTCATGCTTCCTGAAGCAACTTCCACAGTTTGGATTGGCTTGATATATATGTGAAGAGAGTTCACCTCATGCTTCCTGAAGCAACTCCCATAATTTGGATTGGCTTGAGATAATGTGAAGAGAGTTCACCTCATACTTCCTGAAGCAACTCACACAATTTGGATTGGCTTGAGATAATGTGAAGAGGGTTCAACGCATGCTTCCTGAAGCAACTCCCACAATTTGGATTGGCTTGCAATAATGTGAAGAGAGTTCACCTCATGCTTCCTGAAGCAACTCCCAAATTTTGTATTGGCTTGATGGGAATTTCTTATGTGCCATGCTGCTCCCATAACAGAAACAAGGACATTTCTATGTGACCCCAAACCTCTGAGCGGTATTGTATATCATCTTATAAGAAGATGTCTCAGCGCCACATCAGATCAGAAACAGATTAAAAAATGTGTTCCCACATATGATTATTCTGGTGCTGGGAGAAGGAACACCGGAATGAAAGAAGGTGGAGTTTATGTCATACTATCAATATATCACCCATTGCCTGCCATTTGAGTGCACATGATACCGTTTGTTTTTACATTAATATTCTGGCACCCAGGCATGCAATTTTGGTATGTAACTGTAAACAAAAATAGAGGGAGGGAACAAGAAGGAAGCTCCACTTGTGTATATCAACTGGGATCAAATCAGACCACCACCATCACCCTTGAAGTACACACACACAATTGAATTAGCTGGTTAATGGCTTATACCAAAACTCAGCATACAGACTCCTGGGAAATTGACTGCTCCTAGTAGCAGAAACTTGATCTTTGGGATCGATTTCCTCGAAGGCTGCTCTCACTGCATATACACGTACTCCCAAACGGCAAAGCAAATCTCAAAATCTAACATATGGAGATCGCCAATAGTGTAATAACATTATGACACAAATAAAAGATTCAATAATGATCTCAGATGTACTAACATACTCATGTGGTTAGACCGCTGGTATCAGTCAGTCTAACGAGCAGGCAGAAGGAGATTATAAACCCGTCTCTCGGGTAGACTTCCCTGTGGATGCTTGATCTGCTTCAACAAAATCCAGATAGAGAAAAAAAAATATATATATATACAGGTGGAGGAAACGTAATAAAATATTTATTAAAACTGGAAACAGGCTATAACCGCTTACACGTTTCACGGTTGAACACCGCTTTCTCAAAGCTTATACAGCCTATATCACAATGTTAAAAATAAGGAATCTTGGTTTGTAACTTTTTTCACGTAAATCTGTAATTTTTGACTGTGGTCAGCAGGCAGGCTGGTTTCTGTCACTTATGATGGAGAGCCATTGCCTAAGATTCAAGCTCTAACAGAGAGGACATTATAAAAAAAAATATTTTTGGGAAAACAGTTGGCATTGTTTGATTTAAAGCGGAACTATCACATAAGTTGAAACCTACCCAAACTATTTGTAAAATGCTGTTGCAGTCCAAAACGGACTGTTTTACAATCAGGAAATGTTCCTTGTCTCCCATTCACTGTCCTGTTGATCGTGGCATCTGTTAGGGAGAGCACTGCCATCTTGGCAATGTACAACATGACTGGCAGTGCTCCACCCGCCCTAATTCCTTTCAGCGCCTGCCCCTTCTCTCTGGGGCCGGCGCTCAGCATGGAGGACAGAGTTCTGAAAGGCTGGTGGGTGGGCAATACAACAGTCAAGGGGAGGGATATCAGTGCAAACGTCAGTCTGCAGTCCAGCTTGTTGTACCACAGACATCCTCCGGTGGACGTCAGCCTCTTTAGATTTATGTCAGTTTTACAGCAAACACAAATATTTAAAGGGACAGTAATGTCCCCCAAATTTTTTTTACAGTTATGTAGGGCTTAACATATTAATCAAATGGCTCCAAACCCTATCTCTCAAACCACTATGGTTTGAGAGATATAGGGATTCAAAATCCCCCACTCTCTCCCCTTCTCCTGATATCAGCGTCTAGCTGACAGCAGGAGATGCCGGACCGGGGACCAACAGGCGGCTCTGCAGCAGAGCCAAATCATGGTACTTAAAAAGAAATAATTCACTGGAAAGGTCTACAAAGTGTGCTTGCAAACCAGGCACACTTTTTAGACCTTTCCAATGAATGAATTATTTTTAAGTAAGGCGATTTTGGCTCTGTTGTAGAGCCTCCTCGAGCCGTACGACTCGATTCTCCTGCTGTCAGCGCTGACATCAGGAGAAGGGGGGAGGGGGAACTTTGAATCTCTGTATCTCTCAAACCATAGCGGTTTGAGAGATAGGGTTTGGAGTCATTTAATAAATATTTTAAACTCTACATAACTGTAAAAAAAATGTTGGGACATTACTGTCCCTTTAAAGGGATAGTAATACTTCGTTTTAACTTTATTTTATTTTGTAGGCATTAAAAAAACATGAAGAACGATATAAGTCTTATCTCTCAAACCTTTATGGTTTGAGAGATATTCACAAACAAAGTATCCCCCCCCGTTCAGCCAGATCAGAAGGGAGGTGCCCAGGTAGACTGCAGAGAGGGACAATCTTCAATTAAGATAAGGGAAAAACCTGAAAAGCTTGTCAAGGGGACAGGGCTTTCATTGTTCTCATAGGAAGAAGATTGTCCCCTGCTGTTATCTGTCTGGTCTATGGACTGCATTCCACATCTGAGAAGAGATGGCTTACACTAGGTAAAAGGGGCGGGAGGGGAAACTTTGCTTGTGAATATCTCTCAAACCATAAAGGTTTGAGAGATAAGACTTATATCATTCTTCATGTTTTTTTAATGCCTACAAAATAAAATAACGTTAAAACGAAGTATTACTATACCTTTAAGTGAGAAAAAAAAAACATGATTCAGACTTCATTTAGGTTTCTCTTTCACCTGGGAACGTGAGTCTCCCAGGAAAAAGATCCACTTTAAAAAAATAATCATAATAAGGTTAACCTGTAATCATGTTTAAATGAAAAATTTCCCTTTGCCCATAAAAAGCATTTTACTGCTGCTTTAATTAGTGTATGTCATGTTTCCCCTGTCGACTGTAACCTAATCTTAACTTTGTTCAAAACACTTCATGGTGTCAGCAGGGATTTAGTATATTTTAGAATATACCCCAAAGCTTTTTTAGAATTTGCAACTGAGATCTAATCTTAAAATTAACAGACAATAGAAATTTGCATTTCACTCTACATTACGTTTAGTGGAAAAGCCATTTATTAAACTAAATGAGGACACCGGAGAGTTGATTGTTTTTTATCTGTAAATATTTCCTGTGACAATGATGGTGACTGTGACCTCGGGCAGACACTGAGTACAAGCCTAATGGGAGACATATTCTGTCTTCATGGATAAAGTCATATTAGTGTGTCTATAGAACAGTGGAAAGGGGTTAGTAGGTTCAGCGAAGACCACAGGCTTTTTCCAATAGACATACCGGAACCAATCTAATGCATTATCATTTTTACACCTAGATTGCAAGCTCCGTGGTTGAGGGACCTTCTATCTATGCTCACCTTTCTTTCACCATATTATTGTCTATATAACCATTTAATTAGTACACTTATTATACGCCTTCTATACAAAATGTAAACATGCTAAGTACACTTGTTGGCGCTACATAAATAAAAATTGACATACATACATTATCAGCAGGGAGGGCGGTAATTACAGATGGTGATGGGATACATCATCCAAAAGGTCTCTGGACTGTCCTGTGATACCTTATAAGCAGATCAGCTTCCTATCTTGGCTTGCAGCTGCTGATATCATTCATGGGAGGGCTGGCCTGGGGGACAAGGGACAATTGCCTCCTGGGCGAGTCGATTGTTTGGGCCAGCGGGCTACTTCCTTACTCAATCTCCCACATGCTGAATGGAGCTACATAAGTGATATCACAGAGCTTATAACTGACAATACAAATGGAGCTGAACTAGCAGCAAAACCCATTTCCCTTGTAAGCTCTATGGCAGGGCTCAAAATTTCCACTCGCCACTAGCCAATGGCGAGTAAAAATTCAGCCCTGGTGAGTAGAAATTCAGCCCTGGTGGGTATGTTTTGGCTTGCAGTGGCGAGCAACTTTTCAGATCTGGCTAGTAGCAAAGGACTTAAAATTATAAGCCCTGCTCTATGGTATCACTAGTGTAGCCTTGCTTAATGGGATAGTAATGTTTCAGAAAAACAGCAGCTTCAATTAATCTTCATAACATTTGAGCCACTGAGAGTGTTCTTTCAATACTGTCAGAGTTGTGGTTCAAGAGTAAATGAATGATAAAGTTTCCCCCTCCTGCCTCTTTTACCTAGTATAAGCCATCTCTTCTCAGATGTGGAATGCAGTCCACAGACCAGACAGATAACAGCAGGGGACAATCTTCTTCCTATGAGAACAATGAAAGCCCTGCCCCCCTTGACAAGTTTTTCAGGTTTTTCCCTTATCTTAATTGAAGATTGTCCCTCTCTGCAGTCTACCTGGGCACCTCCCTTCTGCTCTGGCTGAGCAGTGTTACATCAGTAAAAAGGGTGGGAGGGGGATACTTTGTCAATGAATTACTCTTGAACTACAACTCTTACAGAATTGAAATAACACTCTCCAAGGCCCAAATACTATGATGATTAATTAGAGCTGCTTATATTAGGAAACATTACTATCCCTTTAAAGTGATAGTAATACTTAAGATGTAAAAAAATATATGTTGAAGGGTTTATGTCCCCGAATAAAACAAGGGTAACCCCACTGCTGAGAGATATTTTATTTAAAAAAAAACAAAAAACACTTAAACTTGAATTTTTTAGGTGCAATATCACAGTGGACTGAAAATTTACAGTGGCGCTGTTGCTACACCACCCTATGGAGATTTATGGTCTACAGACCAGAGCAGTCCATAGAATGGTATTTTATTCAGCATGAAATGCTCTGTAAAATATGTGTTTTCATAAAAAAAAGTTTACTGCTCCTGGACTTTAAGTCCAGTTAGCAGAAGTGAGAAGTAATTTGTCATTTTAAAGACCAAAAAAAAAAAGACATTCAAAGGTAATGTTCATTAAGATCTTCTCACCGTCATTTTTAATTCTTAAGACACATTTTCAAATGTGACAGATTTACTTTTGAAAATATTGTCCTTCTTTTACCACCAACTCATGATCTGAAAATTTTTTCATTATGATGATTTTTTGAACATCTCACCATAAAGAGTTGAATTTTTTTTTCTTACATTAAACTGCAACTTTCTATTTGGGACACCAGGTGGTGCTGTTCCTGTCACTGCCAAGTCTTGCTGTCAGCTTTGAGCATGAAATGGTGTTAATCCTTCCCCCTCACCAACTGCGTTGAATGGTGCACTGATAATCAGGTGTGTATCTAAAACCTACTAGGCCCTGGGCGAAATCAGAGGCAGGGCCCATCAAAACACAAAAGTTCTGGAGTAAGTTTGAGAAATGCACTGCAACACAGATTATTGCAAAGAGTCAGACAACTGGTGATGTAAATGGTGTATTTAAAGGGATAGTAATACTTTGTTTTATCTTTAGTTTATTTTGTAGACATTAAAAAAACATGAAGAACGATATAAGTGTTATCTTTCAGACCTTTATGGTTTGAGAGATATTCACAAGCAAATTTTCCCCTCTCGCCCCTTTTACCTAGTGTAAGCCATCTCTTCTCAGATGTGGAATCCAGTCCATAGACCAGACAGATAACAGCAGGGAACAATCTTCTTCCTATGAGAACAATGAAAACCCTGCCCCCCTTGACAAGCTTTTCAGGTTTTTCCCTTATCTTAATTGAAGATTGTCCCTCTCTGCAATCTACCTGGGCACCTCGCTTCTGATCTGGCTGAACAGTGTTACATCAGTAAAAGGGGCAGGAGGGGGATACTTTATCATTGAATTACTCTTGAACTACAACTCTGACAGAATTGAAATAACACTCTCCAAAATCCGAATACTATGATGATTAATTAGAGCTGCTTTTATTATGAAACATTAGTGCTGGCAGACTGAATGAATTTATTTCCTTTCCAGCTGTACCAGCAGATAGACTGGGGGTCCATACCAGAAGCTTCCAAGGGCCGCATGCGGCCCCAGTGATGCTATATTTCAACAACAAAAACCTCAAAGCCATCCCAGAAGTCAAAGTGCAATAATAATTTATCCTCTGAATTATTATATTATAGAGCTTTTTTTTGCTGACAAAAAATGTCCTCACTGATTAAAGACTTGCTATTCAGAAGTTATTACATCTCATACTTATATATCAAATTCTTAGCAGTAACACCAACTAGTGTCCAAAAGGCAAAGTGTTTCTATACTGCAGTATGTGGCAGTGTTTCCTCAAAGCTGAGTAGCTGTTAGCAATGCCCTGCTAGTCTCCTGCAGTGGTGTATTGTCTGTCCTGTGGTCTGCTGGTCTTGTGTAATGTGCATTAACCGGTTGGTCTTATGTAATACTCTGCTGGTCTCATGCAATTTTGCATTGCATTACTGGTCTCATACAACGGCTTATTGTCCTGCTGGTCTCATGTAATACTCTGCTGGTCGTTTGTAATGTGCATAAGACTGTGGTAATGTAATACTGTGCTGGTCTCATGTCATGGTGAGTTGTTGCACTGCTGGTCTCATTTAATGGTGCATTGTGCTGCTGGCCTCATGTAATACTCTCTTGGTCTCATGTAATGGTGCACCGTGTTGCTGGTCTGTTGTAATATTCTGATAGTCTCATGTAATGATGTATTGTTGTGGCAATGCTTGGATGGTCGCATGTAATATGAGTTGCACTGAAGGTCTCATATAATAATCTAGTGGTTTAAAATAGTAACATAGCTGATGAGGTTGAAAGAAGACATGTGTCCATCAAGTCCAGCCCTTGCCAAAAACACCCTTGTTGATCCAGAGGAAGGTAAAAAAAAAAAAAAAGCACTGGAGCCATTTCCAATTAAGCCCCAAGTGGGCTGACTCCAATTCCCAGTCAGATTGTTCCCTGTCCTGTCCTGCTGCCCTCTCGTAAGCTTGTATTACACTGCTGGTCTCAAGTAAACTTTATTTTGCTGATGATTTCTTTAATGTGGATATTACTGTACGGTGAGGTTTTATGACAATCTTCTTGTGTTACATTGTCCTGCCTGAGTTCTCTATGCCAGGACACATCTCACACCTTCATCTGGGAAGGAACACACTTTGACAGCCAAGAATGCGATGACCTGGTCCTTTTCTTTTTAGACAACCAGCCCAGTAGGAAAAATGAAGCAATAAGCACTTATTGAACTTTATTTAACAACGTCTCTTGTGCCTCTCTTATGAAAGCCATGAGGAGAATGAACATAAAAACACAGATGTGGCCATGTTCATTAAACTAAAGACTAGTGTTGAGCGAGCGTGCTCGGCCGATGCTCGGATCGGCTCGAGCATCGCTCTGCTCGGCACATGGCGGTACTCGTCGAGTACCGCCATGTGCTCGCCCGCCATGTTCGGGTGGCGGGGATCTGTGCCGGAGGAGGCACAGATCTGAAGATGCTCCGCTGGACCACCAGGGACTGGAGGTACGGGGGCATTGCGGAGATGAAGGGGGCATTGCGGAGATGAAGGGGGACATTGTGGAAGAGGGGCATAGACTCTATGCCCCTCTTCCACAATGTCCCCCTTCATCTCCGCTATGCCCCTCTTCCACAATGTCCCCCTTCATCTCCTCTATGCCCCTCTTCCACAATGTCCCCCTTCATCTCCGCTATGCCCCTCTTCCACAATGTCCCCCTTCATCTCCTCTATGCCATAGAGGAGATGAAGGGGGACATTGTGGAAGAGGGGCATAGCGGAGATGAAGGGGGACATTGTGGAAGAGGGGCATAGCGGAGATGAAGGGGGACATTGTGGAAGAGGGGCATAGCGGAGATGAAGGGGGCATAGCGGAGATGAAGGGGGACATTGCGGAGATGAAGGGGGCATTCGGAGATGAAGGGGGCATAGCGGAGATGAAGGGGGGCATTGACCAGGCACCCTCCCCTCATCAGAGCAGGGGGTGCCTGGTGTAATGCTCGTGTCGAGCACTCGAGCCTCAGGGGGTGCTCGGTCCGAGCACCCGAGCATCGGGGTGCTCGCTCAACACTACTAAAGACAAGTCATTATGTGGCAAAAAACCTGTCCAATAGGGAACCATAACATTTCCCACTGCGGCTATTAACACCTTCGCAATGCTTTACAGACCTCTCTGACATTCAGTGGCTTAAAAGTCCCATTTAAATTAATGGGAATTTTGAAAATTGTTATTTGTTTCTTACAGTGAAGCTGGTTTGATGCAGAATGACTTGTCTTTAGCTAACAGATTACCACCGCATTTCTCAATTACTGCTATAATCCAGTACTGTATTCCAGGTTCTGTTATGTACATAGTAACATAATAAATTAGGGTGAAAAAAAGACACAAGTCCATCACGTTCAACCTTTGCCTCATAACCCAGAGAAATAAGAATTATATAAGCTTTCCTGCCACCAAATGAATACTAGTCTATTTACCGGAACTTCCCGTTTTACCTACTAATATTCAATATAACACTTTATGTTCCCTCTTGAAAGAAATGTATCTAATCTTCTCTTAAATGTATCCATTGTATCTGCCATTACCTCATCCTTGGGCATAGAATCCCACAACTGGCCATAGAATTCCACAATTTAACAGATGTTACAGTAGAAAAACCCATTTCTCTGCTGCAGTTGATACCTCCTTTGCTCTAGTGTTAAAGGGATAGTAATACTTCGTTTTAACTTTATGTTATTTTGTAGGCATTAAAAAAACATGAAGAATTATATAAGTCTTATCTCTCTAACCTTTATGGTTTAAGAGATATTCACAAGCAAAGTAGGAGGGGTAAACTTTATAATATAATTTAATCGCAACTAGAGAGATCTACACAGTTCCACCATCGGGCAGCAATAGTATAAACTATAAGGAACAATCGTAACTTCAGTGTTCATGAAACATTACAAACAGTTTAACTGTCAATATATGGCCATGATTTATGATGTAGCATCTCTGTGACAATTAAAAATAACACTTTTCCTCTCTGTCTTTCCATATCGCACAGAGACTTTCTGAGATCCTCTGTTAGAGAATTGTACCTTGGGCCTGAGTGTGCGCGCAGTAGGTTCTGCTTTCTCCTCTGGTATTGCTTTAAATGGGTTACTTTCTAACCTCTTGAAGACCCTTTACAGAAGCCTTAGTTTAACACTGAGAGCTACTGAAAACAGGATGTAGATCAAAGATTTGTCTCTTTTTTTTTGCACAGAATTTAGAATTCTGATATGAATTCTGTTTGATATAGGAAGAAAGGGTTCCATTCCTCCCAGGGGGAAAAGGTCGTCCTAGATTCCCTGCGAGCTGGTGATGAGCCGGCCTCCTGATAGCTTCCCATCTATTGTCTGTCCAACACAATTAGTCACCCAGTGACAATGCTCACTTGTAACCTTTATGTTCCCAAGATATAACAGCAGCTACAGATTCATAAGCCTTAAAAGCTGCCCGTCCCACAAATATCTATAATCTGTTAAAGTTGTCAAGTGATTCCAACAAGCAATCAATCCTTTTACTGTTTATTAAACCCCGAGGACTACAGGTTGTGCAACACATTGAGAAGCAATGTTTTGCATACCTCAATGGTTCTTAATTGGTTAATTAAAGGGATAGTAATACTTAGTTTTAACTTTATTTTATTTTGTAGGCATTAAAAAAACATGAAGAATGATATAAGTCTTATCTCTCAAATCTTCATGGTTTGAGAGATATTCACAAGCAAAGTTTCCCCCTCCCGCCCCTTTTACCTAGTGTAAGCCATCTCTTCTCAGATGTGGAATCCAGTCCATAGACCAGACAGATAACAGAAGGGGACAATCTTCTTCCTATGAGAACAATGAAAGCCCTGCCCCCCTTGACAAGTTTTTTAGTTTTTTCCCTTATCTTAATTGAAGATTGTCCCTCTCTGCAGTCTACCTGGGCACCTCCCTTCTGATCTGGCTGAACAGGGGGGATACTTTGCTTGTGAATATCTCTTAAACCATAAAAGTTTGAGAGATAAGACTTATATCATTCTTCATGTTTTTTAATGCCTACAAAATAAAATATAGATAAAACGAAGTATTACTATCCCTTTAAAGAGGTGATTACTTTTGTGGGTTATTTTCTTATGAAACATAAAGGCCGTATTTACAATCTAGGCCGCCCTAGGAAATGCACTCTAGGTGCCCTTAATTCTGCCCATTGCCACAACCCCAGTCCTCACATGACCCCGCCTACAGCACCACCCTCTTTTTTCTGGCACAAAAAATACCCCTGGCTTATAACATGCATGGGCAAAAAAACTTCAACCTTTGATAGATAGAGAATATCCAACTCACTGCAATGAAATGTGTTGGAGATCTCTTTAGCATCTAAGGCGTTAAATAATAGCCATAAAAGTGTATATTAACTGGTGCAGGGACATTAATATTCAGAATGTGGGTGTGGCCAGGATAGCTGAGGCACCTCCCCTCAAAATTTCCAGCTGTACGCAGTTGCCTTCTCTTCCTAATGTTAAATCCAGCTCTGGAAACATATATATCATGGGTATGAGTATTGAAGACAGGTTTACTTCTCTAGACTAAGTGAGCTAATATAATAAGCACAAGTTAAAAGTTAACAAAACATATTCTTTATCGTCAAACCCCTCCTATAGTGGCTATCATTTTTCAAATAAATATTGGCAAATCCTATATTATAATTCACTAAGGATGTTTGTCAGAAACCGTCATGCTCAGTAGAGACTGCTGCTCGTGCGGCAGTCATGCGCAGTACAGACCGGAGTCCTCTCTGCGCACTTTCCTGGGACCGCTTGGTCCAAGTAAGGTGCGCAGAGCGGATACAGTCTGAATTCGGCACACCCCACTCCTTATCAGCTATGGCATGTTCGGGCAGTCAGTACTGCGCATGACTGCAGCGCCACCAGTGTTGGCCCATGTACACGGGCTTTAAAACTAGTATAATATATTAGACAAGTATAACTTCAGTCCGAAAAGTGAGTGCAAGCAAATATAATGTGAGTCTTATAAGCAATATTAGATGAACGACTCAGGCTTATTTGGAAGCAAAGGCAATAAAGACAAAGTGGTTTCCATTTCGCTTTAAAGGGACAGAGTTTGTGCGGCTTAAAATGCAGCCATTCTCTCTCTCCCCTTTTCCCTGCAGATTTCTGTGATCGCAAGAGATGTGTGATGTCAGCTTTTCACTCCACCACTGGAGTTAAAGGGATAGTAATGTTTCATAATAAAAACATCTCTAATCAATCATCATAGTATTTGGACTTTGGAGAGTGTTATTTCAATTCTGTCAGAGTTGTAGTTCAAGAGTAATTCAATGACAAAGTATCCCCCTCCCGCCCCTTTTACTGATGTAACATTGCTCAGCCAGAGCAGAAGGGAGGTGCCCAGGTAGACTGCAGAGAGGGGCAATCTTCAATTAAGATAAGGGAAAAACCTGAAAAACTTGTCATGGGGGGCAGGGCTTTCATTGTTCTCATAGGAAGAAGATTGCCCACTGCTGTTATCTGTCTGGTCTATGGACTAGATTCCACATCTGAGAAGAGATGGCTTACACTAGGTAAAAGGGGCGGGAGGGGAAACTTTGCTTGTGAATATCTCTTAAACCATAAAGGTTTGAAAGATAAGATGTATATTGTTCTTCATGTTTTTTTAATGCCTACAAATTAAAATAAAGTTAAAATGAAGTATTACTATCCCTTTAATAAAGGATTCCACACAGAATCAGCAGAGCAGCTGTTATATGTGTTGTGTTCTCCATGACAAAGTGACCTCCGCACATCGCCAGACGCACTTCGCCAAGGCATCAAGTCCGCATCAGAGTCAGAGAGTTCTCATTTTATTTTTCGTCCAAACTGGTTACACTCCAGCTATGTAACCCTTTAAGTTCTACAGGGGTATCCAACGCATTTCAATCCCTCAGCACTCAAAGGGTTAAAGGGATAGTAATACTTTGTTTTATCTTTATATTATTTTGTAGGCATTAAAAAAACATGAAGAATGATATAAGTCTCATCTCTCAAACCTTTATGGTTTGAGAGATATTCAAAAGCAAAGTTCCCCCTCCTGCCCATTTTACCTAGTGTAAGCCATCTCTTCTCAGATGTGGAATGTAGTCCATAGACCAGACAGATAACAGCAGGAGACAATCTTCTTCCTATGAGAACAATGAAAGCCCTGCCCCCCTTGACAGGTTTTTCAGGTTTTTCCCTTATCTTAATTGAAGATTGTCCCTCTCTGCAGTCTACCTGGGCACCTCCCTTCTGATCTGGCTGAGCAGTGTTACATCAGTAAAAGGGGCGGGAGGGGGATACTTTGTCATTGAATTACTCTTGAACGACAACTCTGACAGAATTGAAATAACACTCTCCAAAGTCCAAATACTATGATGATTAATTAGAGCTGCGTTTATTATGAAACATTACTATCCCTTTAAATGCACACTTTTTCCCCTTCTTAGGTTTATCAAAAACCTTCTTCTAGATTAATAAAAACAATTCTGATAATCAGACTTTTTTATTGTACAGTTCTCTAATACTTTACTGACAAAACTTGCATCCAACTAACGAAATTCCCAGCGTTCCCAGGTTCAGTCGTCTAATTCCCCCAACAGTACAGGATTTTTTTAGGATACACCCCATGGATCAATCACGGGGTGAGTTATTCTGATGCTAATGATATTCACCTGTCCTCAGCTGATAAAATCCTGCCCAGTTGGGGGTATTTGAGGACTGGAGTTGGGAACTCCTGCAAAATTTTATACAATTACACTAATTAGATGCACACAGGGACCCCTTAACGGGCATATTTTATGTGCTTTCAGGCTTTTATTGAAATTAATTATGATTTTTACATTTCCCCTGATGTAACTAATTAAAGACACGCATCAAACCAAAAACTCTACTCCAGCTGTTTCAAAGGAAAGAACCCTATTGATTTCAGTGGGATTTACGTGAAAAGCATCCCATGGTAACAAATTGGAGTCTTTAATGAATACATCTGATGCGATTCATGTCCGAGGAGAAAGCTAGTTTTGTCTTCACACGTGTACCCCAATGGAATTCATGATACCATCAGATGCAATCTCGGCGACAGGCAATTAAATATAAATTGAATGAAGTAATCGCTGTTGGTATACCAGTGATTGCCAGCTTCAGATCCCTGGACATGCTAAAAGGTCACATTTCCAGGATATCCCTAATTAAGGGGGCGGGGGAGGACAGCATAAAGAGAGTCTCCTCTAAGTGTAGTTGTGTTAAAGCGGAACTTTCATATTGTTTAAACTTGCCCTCCAATAATTAAGCATATGGCGACTAGCTTCATAATAGTTCTATTAGATCTCAAAAGTACCTGACTCTAAAGTAATCCTTAATTTTCGAGAGACTGACCGGCAGGTTAGTGCCGTCTGTGCGCCTGCGCCGTCAGTCCCTGCTGGTTACCTTAAAGGGATAGTAATATTTCATAATAAAAGCAGCTCTAATTAATCATCATAGTATTTGGACTTTGGAGAGTGTTATTTCAATACTGTCAGAGTTGTAGTTCAAGAGTAATTCAATGACAAAGTATCCCCTCCCGCCCCTTTTACTGATGTAGCACTGCTCAGCCAGATCAGAAGGGAGGTGCCCAGGTAGACTGCAGAGAGGGACAATCTTCAATTAAGATAAGAGAAAAAACTGAAAAACTTGTCAAGGGGGGCAAGTCCTTCATTGTTCTCATAGGAAGAAGATTGTCCCCTTCTGTTATCTGTCTGGTCTATGGACTGCATTCCACATCTGAGAAGAGATGTCTTACACTAGGTAAAAGGGGCGGGGAGGGGAAACTTTGCTTGTGAATATCTCTCAAACCATAAAGGTTTGAGAGATAAGACTTATATCGTTCTTCATGCTTTTTTAATGCCTACAATATAAATTAAAGATAAAACAAAGTATTACTATCCCTTTAAGGCAGCATGCAATGCCTCCTAGAGGAGACCGGGACTGACAGCACAGGCATGCAGATGTCTCTAAGACAAGATGTCCGCGCTGATTTTCATGTAATCGTATATTTCCCAGATGGTCTAATGCCTTATTCTACTGGCCTCGTTTAGTGGTGTGTTGCCCTGCTGGTCTCATGCAATACTGCACTGCTCTCATGCAAATGTGCATTACCCTGTTCATTTCATATAATTTTCTAATTGTCATATAAAGGTATATTTTCCTGCTGGTTTAACGCCTTACACTACTGGCGTCATATAATGGTGTGTTGCCCTGCTGGTCTCATGTATTACTCTACTGCTCTCATGCAATTGTGCATTGCCCTATTGATTTCATGTAATATTCTAAAGTTCTCATTTAAATGTGGATTTCCGTGCTCATGTAATATTTTATGGACGTCATGTAATGGTATGTTTCCCTGCTGGTTTATTTCCTTATTCTACTGGTCTTGGATAATGTAATATGTTGCCATGCTGATTTCTTGTAATATTCTAATTGTCATGTAATGGTGGACTGCCCTGCTGGTCTAATACCTTACTCTACTGGTCTCCTGTAACGGTGTAGTATCCTTATTTCATACAATATTCTAATATCTTACTCTACTGGTCTCCTGTAACGGTGTAGTATCCTTATTTCATACAATATTCTAATATCTTACTCTACTGGTCTCCTGTAACGGTGTAGTATCCTTATTTCATACCATATTCTAATATCTTACTCTACTGGTCTCCTGTAACGGTGTAGTATCCTTATTTCATACAATATTCTAATACCTTACTCTACTGGTCTCCTGTAACGGTGTAGTATCCTTATTTCATACAATATTCTAATATCTTACTCTACTGGTCTCCTGTAACGGTGTAGTATCCTTATTTCATACAATATTCTAATATCTTACTCTACTGGTCTCCTGTAACGGTGTAGTATCCTTATTTCATACAATATTCTAATCCTCCTGTAATAGGCCTTGAAGTTCTCATGCAATCCACTGCTGGTCTCCTGTAAACATACTTAACCATTCTGATATCATGAAATACTATACTGCTTCAAGTACCCTGCCCTCCTGTCCTGCTGATGTGGTACTTGGATGTGTTTTTAAATGATGTAATGCTCTGCTGAACTCATCACATATTCTGCTGATCTCATGTTGTGGACTATAGCTATGCTGCTGCCATTTTACCCTCTGTTAAACTTACAAAACAGTAAATTGCCGTCCTGGTCTTGTACAGCCTGTTTATTGTACAGTAATGATGTTGTATAGATAGATTTGTTTGCTGTAGATTTGTTTCAGTTCGACTTATTAATTCAACCTCTTTCATATTGATGGATGATTTATGTAAGACTTTACTGAAGTGACCCCAGACCGTTTGGTGCATCTTATGAGGTTCTAATTTGCCTATGTATAATTCTAAGAGCACTATAACTCTTCATGCATTGATAGATTCCCTGTTTATGTATTAATGGAATACACCCTTTGATTTCTCTATCACATCTTTGACACAGTCAGCATTACTTCAGCCTATATGATATATTAAATGCAATCTATTGCTAGGCTAACAAACTAACTTGTATTCCACTACATAAATTATATACACATCATTAACCCATGGAGTATACCAGAGGGGTATCCAACGCATTGTGAAGCAATGCGTTGGATACCCCTGGCTCTCAATGGGTTAAATATCTTATTCATTGCAAAAAATAAGCTCAGAATAATCAAGTTTTCAAGTCACATTTATATGGAATTGAATGAAGTGTCTGGTTTAAAGGGATAGTAATGTCTTAATGAATAAGAAGTAATATTGTACATAATCCAAAAAGAAATCGACCAGTGTCAATCCTATCTCTCACACCTTTATTGTTTGTGAGATAGAACATTTTAAAGTTCCCGACTCACTAATGTCAGCTGTAAAGTTGACAGCAGGAGATTCGTGTCGGCCTGCTTGAGGCGGCTCTTCAACAGAGCCGAGATACTGAAATCTAAAAATAAATGCTTTATTGGAATGGTCTACAAAGTGCGCCTGGTTTGCAAGCACACTTTGTAGACCGTTCCAGTGAAATATTTCTTTTTAGATTTCAATATCTCAGCTCTGCTGAAGAGCCGCCTGCCAGTCCCCAGACCAGGATCTCCTGCTGTCAGCTAGACGCAGACGTCAGGGAAAGGGGAGGGATAGGAGAACTTTAAAATGTTCTCTCTCTCAAACCATAAAGGTTTAGGAGATAGGACTTGCACCAATCGATTTCTTTTTGGATTATCAGCAAAATTACATTTTATTAATTTATTCATTACTAACCCTTTAACCACATCAACCATGCAATTGGAATGGTCTACAAAGTGTGCCTACTTTGTAGACCATTCCAATGAAGTATTTCTTTTTAGAGTTCGGTATCTCGGCTCTGCTGAAGAGCTGCCTGTTGGTCCCCGTACCAGGATTTCCTGCTGTCATCTAGAAGCAGACGTCAGGGAAAGAGGAGGGATAGGAGAATTTCTAACCCTTTGAGTGCTAGAGGGGTACGGAAAGCATTGCCATGAAGGTCTGAGAGATGGGACTTGCACATATCGATTTCTTTTTGGATTATCTACAGTATTACTTTGTATCCATGTAAGACATTACTAACCCTTTAACTACGTCGCCAGGATCTTAGATTGGGGATCACTGTAATGCAACACAATTGCAATTAAAATACAGAATTTTTTTTAAGTATCTATAGGACTTAACCCATTAAGGACCGGCCTCTCTAGCATTCGCCCGGCACTTAAAGGGATAGTAATGTTTCATAATAAAAACAGCTCTAATTAATCATCATAGTATTTGGACTTTGGAGAGTGTTATTTCAGTTCTGTCAGAGTTGTAGTACAAGAGTAATTCAATGACAAAATATCCCCCTCCCGCCCCTTTTACTGATGTAACACTGCTCAACCAGATCAGAAGGGAGGTGCCCAGGTAGACTGCAGAGAGGGACAATCTTCAATTAAGATAAGGGAAAAAGCTGAAAAACTTGTCAAGGGGGGCAGGGCCTTCATTGTTCTCATAGGAAGAAGATTGTCCCCTGCTGTTATCTGTCTGGTCTATGGACTGGATTCCACATCTGAGAAGAGATGGCTTACACTAGGTAAAAGGGGCGGGAGGGGAAACTTTGCTTGTGAATATCTCTCAAACCATAAAGGTTTGAGAGAGAAGACTTATATCGTTGTTCATGTTTTTTTAATGCCTACAAAATAACATAAAGTTAAAATGAAGTATTACTATCCCTTTAAGGACTGCGGACCTTTTTTTTTTATGCAATCCCAAATCCATGATGGTCCTGGTCCTTATTGCACGCCAACCCATGACATGCCAGGGCCGTTACGGGTCCTTAAGGGGTTAAAGGGGCAGAGCATCCTTGTATTAAGCAACAATACATGCCGGAACATGTTAACCCTTTGAGTGACACAGAGGTAGCCAATGAATTGTGTTGCAATGCATTGGATACTCTCTGGCACTCAAAGGGTTAAAGTCACATTTTTGCTTTCATTCTCGTCATCGCATCTCTTAGAGTGTAATGTTCAAAAGTTGGAGTATCAGAAATCATCTATAATTATACTGCAAAAGTTATGACACCACTGTTCGTCAGGTCTCAGCTGTATTAACCCTTCGAGTGCCAGAGAGCCTCTCCGGCACTCACAGGGTTAACGTAAGTTTTTTGCATTTCGTTCCGCTGTCTCTGTCACAGAGAGAAAAAGCAGATTTAAAAGTGGGAATGGTTTAATCTACTGTCCTATCGTAGATTAATCTTCTAGATGTCATTTTTTTTGGTCTTACTGTTTTCTCATTATTTTCAACACAATAAAAAATGGCCTAAACATCAAAAAAGAAACGAAAACTTAAAAGAATGTTAGCAGAAAAAAACAATCCAGTTCTCATTTTTCTGTTGTTTTTAATGCTTTATGGCACATGTTAAAAAGTAGCAAATTTACTTCTGAAAATTCCATCCTCCTTTTACCACCAACCCATTATCCAACGTATTTTTTATTACAATGATTTTTTGAACATCAAGCCCTTATTCCTATAATGATGTATGCAAGAAAAAACAAAACAGCTTAACAACTGTCTTGCATTTCCATGACAACAGGGAAAGTTTTACTATCCGTTTCTTCTACTTTGGCGACTTCAGCTGCTCTAACCGTCTGGGTCTGAAATCAGCTGATCTGGTGTGTGTGTGTGTGTGTGTGTGTGTGTGTGTGTGTGTGTGTGTGTGTGCGCGCGCGCGCGCCTGGGTATCCATGCTTGTGGGCCTGTTCTTGTTTATCAACCAACTATCTGCCTTCTTCTGGGTTTCTCATACTCATTAATCCTTTGAGTGCCAGAGGGGTAGCCAACGCATTGCACTGCAATCAAAGGGTTAAGAGTCATATGTCTAAAACAGGCGCAATTCTGGGGAAAAATCGGTGGACATATAATAAACGTCCATTGATTTCAACAGGGTTTTCAATGACCATATGAGTGCCAGAAAGGTGTCCAAGACATTGCAAATCGATGATTAGGGTGCCCCCCTTTGGAACTCAGTGGGTTAACCCCTTGAATGCTGTAAAATACTCCGATGCATTGCATCAATACTCCTCTAGTTTCCAAGAGGTTAATGAAGTTCTCCCTCTTATCAGAATCTTACGGAAGATGTAACCCTTTGAGTCCCGTTCTGGCACTCAAGGGTTAAAAAAAGGAATGTTTCAGTAGTGGACCAAGAACCAGCGCTCATTATACAGCACCTCTGCAGCCTGGGATCTGGTGAGTATTTATCTGGTACTGATTCATTAATTCATGACCTGTCTCTTATATACCTCTTATGTTAGAACACACAGGGAAGGATTTAAAGGGATAGTAAAGTTTCATAATAAAAGCAGCTGTAATTGATCATCATAGTATTTGGACTTTGGAGAGTGGTATTTCAATACTGTCAGAGTTGTAGTACAAGAGTAATTCAATGACACAGTATCCCTCTCCCGCCCCTTTTACTGATGTAACACTGCTCAGCCAGATCAGAAGGGACGTGCCCAGGTAGACTGCACAGAGGGACAATCTTCAGTTAAGATAAGGGAAAAACCTGAAAAAACTTGTCAAGGGGGGCAGGGCCTTCATTGTTCTCATAGGAAGAAGATTGTCCCCTTCTGTTATCTGTCTGGTCTATGGACTGGATTCCACATCTGAGAAGAGATGGCTTACACTAGGTAAATGGGGCGGGAGGGGAAACGTTGCTTGTGAATATCTCTCAAACCATAAAGGTTTGAGAGATAAGACTTATATCGTTCTTCATTTTTTTTTTAATGCCTACAAAATAAAATAAAGATAAAATGAAGTATTACTATCCCTTTAATTGCAGGGAGGGTACCTCTATGCCAGGGGCATCTAAGTTTTTTTCGGTTGAGGCCAGACGATCAGGAAGACACACGTGAGGGCCACAATCATTTTTATTGATAATAGTGAATACAGACTGTCGGGTATTCAAAAATATAAATCTGTTTATTTATTAAGTCAATGACAATACTACTATTTAACACAGCTGTTCTTGAACGATAAGTCATTAGCAGTCAGTTAGGCATTACCGGCCAACTATAGTTCATGTGTGCTAGTTAATTAGAGTTTTGTTAAAAATTTCAGGTGGGACGCATTCTGGGGTTAGGAGTAGTGTTGAGCGAGCACCCCGATGCTCGGGTGCTCGGGTGCTCTGACCGAGCACCCCCTGAGGCTCGAGTGCTCGGCCGAGCACCCGAGCCCCATTGAAATGAATGGGTGTCGAGCATTACACCAGGCACCCCCTGCTCTGATGAGGGGAGGGTGCCTGGTCAATGCCCCCCTTCATCTCCGCTATGCCCCCTTCATCTCCGAATGCCCCCTTCATCTCCGCAATGTCCCCCTTCATCTCCGCTATGCCCCCTCTTCCACAATGTCCCCCTTCATCTCCGCTATGCCCCTCTTCCACAATGTCCCCCTTCATCTCCGCTATGCCCCTCTTCCACAATGTCCCCCTTCATCTCCTCTATGCCATAGAGGAGATGAAGGGGGACATTGTGGAAGAGGGGCATAGCGGAGATGAAGGGGGACATTGTGGAAGAGGGGCATAGAGGAGATGAAGGGGGACATTGTGGAAGAGGGGCATAGCGGAGATGAAGGGGGACATTGTGGAAGAGGGGCATAGACTCTATGCCCCTCTTCCACAATGTCCCCCTTCATCTCCGCTATGCCCCTCTTCCACAATGTCCCCCTTCATCTCTGCAATGCCCCCTTCATCTCCGCAATGCCCCCGTACCTCCAGTCCCTGGTGGTCCAGCGGAGCGTCTTCAGATCTGTGCCTCTTCCGGCACAGATCCCCGCCACCCGAACATGGCGGGCGAGCACATGGCGGTACTCGACGAGTACCGCCATGTGCCGAGCAGAGCGATGCTCGAGCCGATCCGAGCATCGGCCGAGCACGCTCGCTCAACACTAGTTAGGAGGGCCGCATTTGCCCCACGTGCCGCACATTGGACATCTATGCTGTAGGAAACAGCAATCTAGGCACACTTAGCCGCACCTATGGTCATACCCCCAATCATATTACTCTGCTCCAGTCTCAGCTCCTGTTCCCTGGCGTAGCATAAAAGTACATAAAAAAGTACTTTACCTATGGATTGCTGTAAAGATCTTCAACGCACTGCTTCATATTTTGTTAGAGACCTTTCTAGCATACAAGGGGTTAACTAAGGAAATACTAAACTGCTAAATAAAGTGAGCTCTGTTAGAGTGGAGCTATCACCTGTCTTAAACCCCCTTCCCAATAGTCTAAAAGTGCTGTATCAGTCCAAAACGGACTGTGTTACTGGCAATGTGTTTACAATTTTTTGAACATGCGCCATTAGTCTGATAAATCGGTGAGGGACAGCACAGCCATCTTGTTTAGGGAGATCATGATTGGCAGCTCTCTCCCGCCCTAATGCTTATCTGCACCTGCCCCTTCTCTCAGGGGCTGGCTTCAGTGCACTATCATGCCTTGATGATCTGTAGCTGAAGGAGGGTAGAAAGGGCTAGATGGGACAGTCAGAATATGCCTGTGGTACAAATTTTAAATAATATATTTACTAAACAAAGCATTTGTTTAAACATTTTTACTACACTAGTTATACATGAGTTGCCTTGATTAATTACATAGAAGCATAAACATTAATGGTAAATGATCCATTTTAACTCAGAATGTAGGTGTGGCCATCACAGGCCCTTCAACATCTAGCACCCTAGGCGATTGGATATGGATAATGATTATACCAACACCACAGAGCAACATCACAATGCTAAGGCACCCACAAAAAGATCCACCTGGACTCCAAAACCAGGAAGTAACCCTACACTGGACAGATACATAGAGAACTTCATAGACAGAGTCACTACAGAAATACTTGAGAAACAGTGTGAACCAACACCCACAAGGAACAGAAAGCCATACAGTCATTGAAGAATAACCAGGACATTATTATTAAGCCTTCAGACAACGGGGGCGTTGTTGTTATTATGAACACTGCGGACTACATTCAAGAAGCAAACAGGTAACTCTCTGCTGAAAGATACTATGTAAAATTACAAGATAATCCCACAAAAAATTATACAAAATAATTTAATAGGATCATAAAAGAACTGCCCTCCAACACTGGAGAACAGATAAGGCCCTTAATACCAGCAGATCCAAAAGCAGACTCCTTCTACATGCTACGAAAAATACACAAAGAAGGAAACCCGGGAAGACCCATAATTTCAGGAATTGGTACACTCACAGTGAATATCTCTGGCTGGGTAGAAAATACCCTGAAACCCCTGGTAAAAAGAACACCCAGCTTCCTTCAAGACACCACGGATCTCTTAAACAAACTAGCAGACTTGGGGCCAATTCCAAAGAGCACCATCCTGGCCACTATGGATGTAGAATCCCTTTACACCAACATTCCACACACAGATGGCATAGCAGCATGCCAGGGATATCTGGAACAAAATAACACACCCATAGAACCGGTAACAAAACTCATATAGTTTATACTCACCCACAACTACTTCAAGTTTGGACAGGACCGCTACCTTCAGAAAATGGGGACTGCGCTTGGTACCTGAATGGCACTATAATATGCCAACCTGTTTATGGCAAAATTGGAAGAGGACTTCCTGTCCACCTGCCACATAAAACCCCTGGTCTATCTCCGCTACATAGATGATATTCTTATCATCTGGACCGCCAGTGAAGAGGAACTTATCAAATTCCATGAGAACTACAATACAATCCACCCCTATATCAACCTAACACTCAGTCACTCACGCACAGACATTACCTTCCTAGACACGACTATCAGTATTCAGAACAACTCCATCCACACATCCCTGTACCGCAAACCAACCGGCAGGCCAACGTACATGAAAAACAATAGCTTCCATCCAAAATACACAAAGAACTCCATCATATACAGCAAGGCCATCAGATATAACCGAATTTGTTCTGACAGGATGGACCGTGACAAGCACCTCCAGAAACTCAGAGGAGACTTTATAAAACAGGGTTACAGTGCAAGGATTATTGACAGTCAGATACAGAAGGCTACCCAAATACCAAGAAAAAAGCTATTGAGCTACAAAGAACAACATAAGGGAAACCGTGTGCCAATGGTGGTCACTTACCACCCCCAGTTAGAAGTTCTATGCAAAATATCAAGAGAACTTCAAACAACATTACATACTGATGAAAGACTTAAGAACATATTCCCACAGCCTCCCTTACTCTCCTTCAGACAGCCTCCCAATTTAAGACAACTGATGGTGAAGAGTGCCCTGAATAAGAATACAAAAAATAGCACATCTCCCTGCCTACAAAAGAGGTGTGAAACCTGTGCACACATTTACACCACGGACAAGATACCCATACCAAACACCCAGTTACACCATAAGATCAATGGTACCTTCACCTGCAAATCATCCAATGTAATATACCTCATCATGTGTGCAAAATGCCTAATAGCTCTTTATGTGGGAGAAACTGGACAACCACTACATAAGAGTTTTAATTCCCACAAATCCAGTGTTAATAACAAAAAGACAGAGACACCAGTGGGAGAACATTTTTGCCAAAATGGACACAGTGTCATGGACATTAAGTTAACTGTACTGATGGGACTGTTCCACACTCAGAGGGACAGAAAAGTATTGGGGATTAAGTTAATATTGAAGTTTAATGCTATTCATAATGGTTTGAATAAAGACAGAGAATTCTTGTTACATTATCACTTAGTTGACCTTTCCAACAGTCCCACTGGGATTGTAAATGCCTCTAAAGCCTCAAAGGAAGAAACCAATTTACCATTGACTGATCAAAGTACCTGGATCTGGACTGCGTTCTCTTATCGGATTTCCATTCTAAACAATACAATGTGTACTCGTATATAAGAGAGATGTTTTCATATTCATCTGTATAACATGCCTGAGGAAGAGACCTAAGGTCTTGAAAGCTTGCATTCTAAATCTGCTTAGTTAGCCAATAAAGATATCAACAATTATATTTGCCTCCTGTATTTCTACGGCTAACACGGTTCCAACTCTCATCTAGAGCCTTTTCTAGCATTTAAGTGATTAAAACTTGTTTAAATCAATAGGAATTCTTATTGCCCCCCTCCACGGTGCACTTTGACCCAAAATTACTCCCTCAAAATGTATCTTATTTCATTGTAGTACAAAAAACATTTTCCTTGCCTCTATGGTACTGAATTTCTATAAGGACCAGGAGGTGTATGCAAATCATTGCTTTCCAATCTGTTGCTCACCTCCCTGATCCTTAAAGGGTTAGTTTGTAATTAAACTTTAAATCATGCCTGATGTTTTATGTGGTCCATCCATAATTAATCCAATGTCAGGTTGGTGGATGTTGTGAGGACAGATCCAGTACTCTACTATAATAAAATAATCATAAATATGATATGTGTGAAAGTCAGTGACTTAAACTCATCAGAATATTGGAAATAAATAAATCATACATTCAGCGAGATGTCTCCTTAGCTGAAATACCCTTTTTTGCATATTTCCAATCTGCCAAGGCAAAAACAACCGTTGTGCCCCAAGTAAGGCATCCATGTATAGAAAATACATTTTTACTGGCCGTGATCAAATAATGGCTTTTAGAAAAAAAAATTCTAGGCAGACGTTGCCTGCTCCTAAAATCGTAATTTCACTTTTATTATGCTATAAGATTGCACTTCATTACTTTAATATTGGCATCGTGCATGGAAGGTGCTAGATTTTCAAAAGACATGGGGCTTGTGGCAACCTAATGCATTTCGAGTGCATCATGCAGCCCAGCTGCCACATTTCATTTTCCAAGCTAGAAATAAAAGCTTTAAAGGATAATGATGGCTCTGGTGTCTCTCATGTGTGAGTTAGCAGATAACCAGAATGACCATTAAATAAAGGCTAAGCACTTCACCATTAGGTTTCTGCCCCATGTGTCATCTAAGGTAGTCCCTTGTGTTTCCTAGAGTAAATAGCCTCAAACATCCACACATTCTCTTGGGTCTCCAGCCTTGCAGGTTCTGCGTTCAGCATCTTTAACCTTGCTTGCATTAATACTAGCCGAATCCGGGAACCATCCCCACAGAATAGCATGCAGGGCACCACACAGTCAGTACATACCCAGAGGTAGCCTTGTCTCTGGGCACACATATCAGCTGAATGCGGTTATCAGGACTAAAGAGATTGTCTGGAATAGACAGGAGGAGGAGGAGATGAATTAAACATTGTTTGATCTGGAGATTGTTGGCATGACTCCTGTTGGGTACTTTCAGACAATGAGTCCTGGCAGTGGTCTCCTGACTGGATGTGGCTCACCTTTTGATTAGTTTTCCAGGCCTTGTGGGGAAGAGTAGGGGTGAGCTTTGGGACAGGTCCAACTTTGACCTCCGTGAGGGTGCAGGATAAATACCGGGAACTGGGAACATGATGGGGAACACTTGTTGATGTTTTTTTCAGGATGGGCATACTCTCCAGTTATGCTCCTAAACCCTATTTGCTGTATTCTTATTGCAATAAAGATTTTCTTGATGTGACTCAAGACTGATTTGTAGTGCTTTGGGGTATAGCTAACAGAACCCCCAACAGAGTTTTAGACAGACCTGTGAGAGCAAACTTAAACCCTTAAGGACCATTGACGTGGCAGGATCGTCACGCTATTCCGGCACTTAAGGACCAGTGACGGTCCTGGCACGTCACGTACTTTTACTCACCGCGCTCCAGTAGGAGCGCGGTGAGTAATACCAGGCCCTGAAGTTGATCGCTCTAAGACCGGAGCGATCTCTTCCAGTGTCCCGTGTGGCGTGCCGCCCCAAGTGATCAGTCACGTGGGACGGCACGTCAAAGTTTCCTATGTGGTCCTTAAGGGAAGGCGCACCCCGGGACCGCTGGTCCTTAAGGGGTTAATAAGCAAAATGCATTGGGGGTAGAGGTTAGAAGACTGACCCCTCAGCTGGAATGTAACTGAGAAGTATGTAGCAATGAGACAAAAATTCCAGGGTTGTGTGTGCAGTCCCCATAGACAGGTATTAAAGCCTAATTCAGAGGGTCTGTGGCAGGCAGGGTGTCTTTATGTTAAACAAATTAAAGGGATATTAATGTTTCAAAATAAAAGCAGCTCCAAATAATCTTCATAGTATTTGGGCCATAGAGAGTATTATTTCAATACTGTCAGAGTTGTAGTTCAAGAGTAATTGAATGATAAAGTATCCCCCTCCCACCCCTTTTACCTAGTGTAAGCCCCCTCCCTTCACATGTGGAATCTGGTCTTAAGACCGGACAGATCACAGCAAGGGACAATCTTCTTACTGTGAGTATAAGGAAAACCCTGCCTCCTTGACAGGTTTTTTCCTTATGCTCACTAAAGATTGTCCCTCTCTGTGATCATTCCGGACAGTCTTGTTGCTCTGAGGGGAGCAGTGTTACATCAGTAAAAGGGGCGGGAGGGGGATACTTTATCATTCTATTACTCTTGAACTACAGCTCAGACAGTATTGAAATAACACTCTCCATGAACCAAATACTATGAAGATTAATTGAAGTTGCTTTTACTGTGAAACATTACTATCCCTTTAAAGGATAGTTTCTAAAGATTACTTGAGAAAGGACACAGTACTGGCCGAAACATTGATTCAACTGTATGCTTCATTTATCTTTGTGGTCAATTTACATCATCTATAGTCAGTGCATTCCACTGCCCCTTGGATAGATAGATAGATAGATAGATAGATAGATAGATAGATAGATAGATAGATAGATAGATAGATATAGATAATAAGGTAGATAGATAGATAGATATAGATAATAAGGTAGATAGATAGATAGATAGATAGATAGATAGATAGATAGATCGATAGATAGATAGATATAGATAATAAGGTAGATAGATAGATAGATAGATATAGATAATAAGGTAGATAGATAGATAGATAGATAGATAGATAGATAGATAGATAGATATGAGATAGATAGATAGATAGATAGATAGATAGATAGATAGATAGATATGAGATAGATAGATATGAGATAGATAGATACATAGATATGAGATAGATAGATAGATAGATAGATAGATAGATAGATAGATAGATAGATAGATATGAGATAGATAGATATGAGATAGATAGATAGATAGATAGATAGATAGATAGATATAGATAATAAGGTAGATAGATAGATAGATAGATAGATAGATAGATAGATAGATAGATAGATCGATAGATAGATATAGATAATAAGGTAGATAGATAGATAGATAGATAGATATAGATAATAAGGTAGATAGATAGATAGATAGATAGATAGATAGATAGATATGAGATAGATAGATAGATAGATAGATAGATAGATAGATAGATAGATATGAGATAGATAGATATGAGATAGATAGATACATAGATATGAGATAGATAGATAGATAGATAGATAGATAGATAGATAGATAGATAGGTAGATATGAGATAGATAGATATGAGATAGATAGATAGATAGATAGATAGATAGATAGATAGATAGATAGATATAGATAATAAGGTAGATAGATAGATAGATATAGATAATAAGGTAGATAGATAGATAGATAGATAGATAGATAGATAGATAGATATGAGATAGATAGATATGAGATAGATAGATACATAGATATGAGATAGATAGATAGATAGATAGATAGATAGATAGATAGATAGATATGGGATAGATAGATAGATAGATAGATAGATAGATAGATAGATAGATAGATATTAGATGGATAGATATGAGATAGATAGATAGATAGATAGATAGATAGATAGATAGATAGATATGAGATAGATAGATATGAGATAGAAGATAGATAGATAGATAGATAGATAGATAGATAGATAGATAGATAGATAGATTGATAGATATGAGATAGATAGATAGATAGATAGATATGGGATAGATAGATAGATAGATAGATAGATAGATAGATAGATAGATATGGGATAGATAGATAGATAGATAGATAGATAGATAGATAGATAGATAGATAGATAGATATTAGATAGATATGAGATAGAAGATAGATAGATAGATAGATAGATAGATAGATAGATAGATAGATAGATAGATTTTTATATATAGTTACATGTTTGTAAAAACCAATAAGCAGATACTTTTAGTGATATATAGGGTTTGCTGAGTAAAACAAGTGTGGTCCACAAAGGTACCCCTACTCCCAACAAAGTATAGTAGTGCAGCTCAGACCTGTATTTGTGGGTGTAGTCCCACCATGTAGCCTGGCATTTGACCGTGTTGCTGTTGTTTTTCAGCCTACTAACAATAGCTGTTTGTAGATTGCTGTAGTAACAGCACCACTGTAAAGTTTCAGGCTAGTTAGGTACTGCACCCAGAACTGCATGTTTGAGCTACAATAACATTCAAAGACATCTGTCAGTATTGGGAGTTTTGTTTTTTGCTCACAAGATAAATGCTACAAAATATGTTTTCCCATATTAATGATACTGTCACTTTAACAGCTAATTCATTCTATTATATGTTTCCTTTTTAAAGGGACAGTAATGGTTAATTTTAACTTGATGTAATATTTTAGGCATTAAAAAGTTGAAGATCGATGTAAGTCTTATATCTCAGACCTTTATGGTTTGAGAGATATCGCTTGGTAAAGTTACCTCTTCCTGGCTGTTTTACTCAAGTCTGCCATCTAGCTGACAGCTGCAGATTCCAGTCATTTGACCGGACGGAGGCTCTTCAGTACAGCCGAAATTGCACTATTTAGGAATAAATACTTCATTGGAACGGTCTACAAAGTGTGCCTGGTTTTGCAAGCACACTTTGTAGACGGTTCCAATTAAGTATTTATTTTTAGATTTCGATATCTCAACTCTGCTGAAGAGCCTCCGACTGGTCAAATGACCGGAATCTGCAGCTGTCCCATAGAGCACTGACTTGACTGAAACAGACAGGAAGAGGTAACTTTACCAAGTGATATCTCTCAAACCATAAAGGTCTGAGATATAAGACTTACATCGATCTTCATCTTTTTTATGCCGACAATATTACATCAAGTTAAAATTAACCGTTTACTATCCCTTTAAACATCTGCATGCCAGAGAGGAATGTAAAGCATGTCTTTGCAATCATGGGCATCCGAGGGGGGGGTCCCACACACACACACTTACCCCTCCCCCCTGATAAAAATAGGGGCTCGGCTGGCTGGCCTGGTAGCCATATTATAGGGATTTTCCCCATCCCCCCCGGACAATTTTCTACCTAAACCCATGATTGCAATGCATGGCATACTTCTCTGGCACTCAAAGTGTTAAAGGGATACGGTGACAAACACATTAGTCTACTTGACTCGCCAGCAAACGAAACAATTAGATGGAAGTAAATGGATTGTATGAGAATAGCTGGTGACAAAGGCTGACAAAAGAAGTTTAGGGCTTTTGTGGAATAGTGCTGCATTATGTGAAGCTACATTAAGGGAACAATAATACTGAAAAATAAGTTGAATTCACATAAAAGAGGATAGTGTAATAATATTAGACCTGTACACAATGTCCCTCACCTCTATTAAAGTGATAGTATTGTCTATGTACAATTAGTTGCCCGAGTCTTCTGTATAGTAAAAGGAACATATTGCGCTATGTCTAAGCGTTTACTTCTTTGTAGTTAAAAAGTTATGAAGCACTGAAGATTCACCTCTCACCCCTTTCTGGCCGCTTGCCACGGAATCTGAGATCGGGTCATGTGACTTGACGGCTGCAGCGAGGGACAAACTTCAGTAAGTAAGTATAAGGGAAATCCTGTCCCCTTGATGAAGGAGGGTAGGATTTCCCTTTGCTTACTGAAGTTTGTCCCTCGCTGCAGCCGTCCTGACCAGCCTGCATCTTCTGAGTGACATGGGGAGAACAGGCGGGTGGTGGATCTCCACATTGCCCATCCCCGCATTGCCCCCCAATCTCCACATTGCCCCCCAATCTCCACATTGCCTCCACATTGCCCCCCAATCTCCACATTGCCCCCCAATCTCCAACTTGCTCCTACTGACCACCCCGTGTCCATCTCCTACCTCCCTGGTGGCAGTGGCGTAACTATAGGGGGTCACTCCTGCAACCGGGCCTGTCAATCCGGGGGCCTGACCGCCCCCTGCGACCCCTCCGCCTGGCGCCCGCAATCTCCCTCCGGCACTGTAGTAATGCAGAGCGCTGGGAGATGACATCATGTCCCAGCACTCTGCATTACTGAAGAGGACCGAGCGGGAGCTCAACAAGTCTCTCCCGCCACTCCAGGGAGGTAGGAGATGGGGGTATTGTGAAGATTGAGAGGCGTTATAGAGGAGGTCAGTGTGGTCAAGGGGGACCAATGTGGTGTTGGGGGTTGCCTGTGTCACTTCTTGCACCAGGGTCAAGAGGCTTCTAGTTACATCTGTGCCTGGTGGTCTAGCGGTGTGGCATGAGAGGCACAGACCTCTATAGACCTGGAGCTCCCACATGGTTCTCAGTAATGCAGAGCACTGGAAGATGATGTCTGCATTACTAGAGCACCAGAGAGAGAGATCAGATGGTAGAGGTCTGTGCCGAAGAAGGCACAGACCTACTTGCTGCGGGTGCCAGGTGAGGGGGTCGCAGGGGGCGGCCGGGCCCCTGGAGTGACGGGCCTGGTCGCAGGTGTGACCCCTATTGTTACTCCAGTGACTACAAAGAAGAAAGCGCTTAGACATAGAGCAATCTGTTTCTTTTAATATACAGAAGACTCAGGCAACTAATTTTACATAGAAATTACTATCACTTTAAGTGTATCAAAGGGGGTGACATCACAATGCATTCCGTGGCACCAAGTTATTGTTTTGATGAATTTCCAGGCAAAGCAATGTGCTACACAACCTCAGTCTATAAAAGTTAACCCTTTGAGTGCCAGAGAAGTACGCAACCAATGTGTTGCATACCCCTCTGGCACTCAAAGGGTTAAAATCAATATCAAGAGAGTGCAAGTTCTGCCGATTTCTGTTGCTTTAACAGTAAAAACAAATACAGGAGGGTAACTCTAGGGGGCACTACGGGTGCTTGTTTTGACAGGATGAACTGTTGGCTCTGCACTATTCTGTGAACCACTTTGATGTCAGATATGTTATCTGCCACTAAAAGGGTTAATTGCCAGTGTGTGGGTCACAAATCATGAAGCAGCAGCTCCCTGATACGGCAAACAAATTGCTTTTTCCTCTCTGTCTTTCCCCAAAGACCTTGTGAGATCTTCCAGTGGTAAATCGCACATTGGATCTGGGATGGAGCGTGCTTCAGACTTTTTCCTGGGTTTTAACACTTTGAGGATCAGAAGAGTATGCCAAACATGCACCCCGGTACTCCTTATGGTTACACGCCTGTTTTATTATATTAAATAAACAGAAATCTTCAGAATTGTACAGCTGGGATGCTGGCATATAATGGTGTATTGCTTTACTGGTGACATGTATTGGAGTAAAGCTCTGATGGAGACATGTAATGGTGCAGTGTTTCACTGGTAACAAGTAATGGTGTGTAGCTCTGCTGGTGGCATATAGTAGTGTATAGCTCTGCTTGTGGCATGTAATGGTGTATTGATTTACTGGTGACATATACTGGAGTAAAGCTCTGATGGAGACCTGTAATGGTGCAGTGTTTCACTGGTAACAAGTAATGGTGTGTAGCTCTGCTGGTGGCATGTAATGGTGTAGTGTTTTGCTTTTTACATGTAATGGTATATAGCTCTTCTGTTGACATGTAATAAGTAGTGTTTGACTGGTGATATATAATATAGCCTATACTAACTACTGTTCCAATTCCCCTATGTCCATATAATATACAATAACTATTGCTCTAATTATCCTATGCCCATACAGCATACAAAAACTATTGCTTCACTTCCCATATGTCCATACAGCATACAATAACTATTGCTTCAATTATCCTATGTCCATACAGCATACAGTAACTATTGCTCTAATAATCCTATGTCCATACAGCATACAATAACTACTGCTTCACTTCCCATATGTCCATACAGCATACAATAACTATTGCTCCAATTATCCTGTATCCATGTGGAATACAATAACTATTACTTCCCCATGTATATATAGCATACCATAACTATTTCTTTATCTCGCCTACGTCTGTATAGCACAGCATATTCTCCATTTCTCCAGTATCCATGTGGCATACAATAAATATGTATAACACATATGAATGAACAAAATAGATGCAGTGCTCTGGAAAGAAATAGCCTGGTCTGCCCTATTAACAGTATCATCTTTGTATCAGAAACACGTACACTGCTTCACGAGGGAACCTAGGGGAAATCACTAAGACCCAGTACAGCAAACTCTGCCAAATTCTAGTGAAATAAACAAGGCTGAGTCCTGATACCTGACACTAATGAAAGGAAATCTGCAGATCAGAAAAGACCACATGTTTCAGGACATGAGTAAACGAGGTCCGATGCACAATATATTGTTCATAATTAAGTCAAATAGTCACGGCTTCTCTACATTTCATTCGGACTCAGGTGTTAGGATGAGTGGGCTCACTGCAGTCTTTGGAGATTATGTATCGAGTTCAGTGTATTAATGTGTCATAGAAATGTGATTCAGTCCATTTGCATCTATGTCAAAAAGTAGGACATTTTTTACAGATTTCAACTATTTTGTGCGGATTTGCTGGGTAGCACAGTGACAACCCAGGTGTGTTGATTTCACTGCTGCACAAGAAGATAACTCAGAGCATGAGAAGCAATTGCCTATATCTCTCATTGACCAGACACATCGCTGGGTAGTGGTTGAGAAAGCATAAGACCCAACATCAGGGCCGGATTTCCCGACAGGCAGAGTAGGCAGCTGCTTAGAGATCCACATTTTGAGGGGTCTCAGCTGTGCCTGTCACACCCACATTCTGAATTGTCGGTGCGGTAAGAGCAATCTCAATGTCCCTTCACCAGTTTTATAAATCTTTACAGGCTATTATTTAACCCCTTTGATGCTAAAGAGATCTACAATTCATTGAAAAATCAATGCGTTGGAGATATCTTTAGCCACCAAGGGGTTAAAACATTTTTGTCCTTGTTTTCTTATAGGCCAAGGAAACAGTGGATGGGACGGGGGGCAAGGCCATGTGAGACCCTGCCCCCATTACCATTTATACATATATTCAGGTCAATACAAAGAACTCTCCAATTAATTATTTACTCAAAGAGCTGAGTTAAGAACGTGAGGTCATCCGTTAAGGCTAGAGGAAACGTGCTTTTGGCTAAAACAAAGGCAGGGTTTCTTTTTACAGTAAGGGCGGTAAAGTGATGTAATTCTTTGCCTAGGGATGTTGTCAGTGGTGTAACAATAGGGGTTACAGGGTCGCACTTGCAACCATGCCCATCACTCTAGGGGCCTGGCTGCCCCCTGTGACCCCCCTGCCCGGCACCCGCAACTAGCAACAAGCTGAGGTCTGTGCCTTCTTTGGCACAGACCTCTAGCAGCTAAGCTGGCCTCTTCGGCACTCTAGTAATGCAGAGCACTGGGAGATGACATCATATCTCAGCGCTCTGAATTACTGAAGAGACGACCGCACGGGAGCTCCAGTTGCTAATAGAGATCTGTGCAGAAAAAGACATAGACCTCTCCTGCCTCACCACTGGGGGGTTTAGAAGATGGACACTGGTGGGTCAATAGGGGCAATGTGGAGCTTGGGGGCAATGTAGAAATTGGGGCAATGTGGAGGCAATGTGGATATTGGGGCTAATGTACAGCCATTGTGGAGATTGGGGACAATAGGGGAGCAATGTGGACAATGGGGGGGGTGTAGAGATTGGGGGCAATGTGGTCGGGGGGACGTGGCAATTTCTGCACCAGGGCCCGGTGGCTTCTAGTTACGCCTCTGGATGCTGTGCTTGTAGATACTGTCACTGATTTCAAAAAAGTAATGGGTATCTAGCAAACAACAATATTAAGAATCATGACAATTGGCTTCAAAGCAGATCAGGATGTTGATCCAGGGAAATATCTGACTGCCATTTGGAATCAGGAAGTAATTTTTTTTACCCTTTAAGTGGAAATGGCTTCAATTTTTTTTTTTACTTTCAACTGGATCAGTGGGGTGATTTGGCATGGTCTGGACTTGATGGACACACGTCTTTTTTCAACCTTTTCAACTATGTTACTGTGTAGCTACTGATGCCTATAATGTCTTGCCTAAGGGTGCCTGGGATGTAAATCTGACCCTGCCCAGCATTTTCTGCACATAGTAAATTAACTGGGGTTATTATTAGATGGTGTTAGTTATCCTTTAAAAGCAGCTCTAATTAATCTTTATAGTATTTGGACTTTGGAGAGTGTTATTTCAATACTGTCAGAGTTGTAGTACAAGAGTAATTGAATGATAAAGTATCCCCCTCCCACCCCTTTTACTGATGTAACACTGCTCAGCTTAGAGCAGCAGGGAGGTGCCCAGGTAGACTGCAGAGACAGACAATCTTCAATTAAGATAAGGGAAAAAGCTGAAAAACCGGTCAATGTTCTCACAGTAAGAATGTTGACCCTTGATGTGATCTGTCTGGTCTATGGACTGGATTCCACATCTGAGGTGTGCAATGTTACACTAGGTAAAAGGGGTGGGAGGGGGAAACTTTATCATTCAATTACTCTTGAACTACAACTCTGACAGAATTTAAATAACACTCTCCATGGCTCAAATACTATGATGATTAATTGGAGCTGCTGTTTTTCAAGCCTCCATTCTGGTTGCCAGCAGTATATACAATGGTGTTTATCTCACTAACAGTATAATTTTCCAGGAATTTCCATAGAAATTGATCTATATTTCTCCTTGCTGTAAGGTGGAAATCCAAAATTAACATACTCTCTAAAGTACAGCCCAGTGCAGAACATCCCAGCCACTTGCTCCCACACTGAGTTCAGTTTTACCTGTTGACAAGTTCTGACATTTACACTTCTCCTTTCTGTTGTTCATCTGCTTACCTCATGACTCATGCATACATCATCATAAACACACTCATTCATTTCATTACATCATACAGAAGAGGTCTAGGATGGGCCAAGCTTAAGGTCTCTTGAAAACCTAATCGTTCCCCTAACCCTATGTGTTATAAGAAGCAAAGGCCAAGGCACATCTTGGGGACAGGCAGGGGGATTCCCAAAACACCTGGGGCTTGTATCCACCAAATCCTAATGCTTTACTAGCAGTGTACCCCACAAACCAAATACACTATTACTAGTAGGGAGCTCAGTATAGTAACTATCAATACTCCTGGTTGGTGGCAGGGATCAAACAAACCAAACAATGTCCTATCATGCAACAGATTAGTCAAAGGATAGGCAACTTGCAGGACTTCGCTGTTGTTGAACTACAGCTCCCATTCTGGGTTACATACTTATGTAGTAAATGATGCTGAAAAAACACAAGCCCGTCAATTTCAAGCTTTGCCACAGTATAATCCAGAAAATGAGAATTATATAAAACTTCCAATCCCCAAAATTAGTATTAGTCTGTTTACCACAACTTCATGTTTTGCCTTCTAACGTACAGTATAAGCCTGTAAGTTATATTCTGCTAGAAATGTATCAAATCTTCCCTTAAATGTATCTATTGTATCTGTCATTACCGCATCCTTGAGCAAGGAACATCACAATCTTACAGATCATATTTAAAAAAAACAACTTTCTCTGCTGAAGCTGAAACCTCCTTTCCTCTAATTGTAATGTATCTGTCATTACCGCATCCTTGAGCAAGGAACATCACAATCTTACAGGTCATATTTAAAAAAAACAACTTTCTCTGCTGAAGCTGAAACCTCCTTTCCTCTAATTGTAAGGGGCGGCCCCTAGTTATTTGATCTGGCCTAGGAATGAAAAGCTCACTAGAGAGTTCTTTGTATTGACCTTGCATACAGGGCCGGATTTACATCTCAGGAGCCTGTAGGCACAGAAATCTGAAGCGCCCCCCCATTTGCCATCTCCTCTGGACACCTCCACAATGCTCCAAATCTCCACATTACCCCCCATATCCATATAGCCCTCACATTGCCCCCCATCAGCTCCATATTGCCATCAACTATAACTTATCCCCCATCGGCTCCATATTGCCATCAGCTCCAACTTATCCCCCATCAGCTCCATATTGCCCTCACATTGCCCCCATCAGCTCCAACTTGCCCCCATAATCTCCAACTTGCCCCCATCATCTCCACATTGCCCTATCATCTCCACATTGCCCCATCAGCTCCAGCTTGCCCTCACATTACCCCCATCATCTCCACATTGCCACTATATCAGCTCCAACTTGCCTCCACATTGCCCACATCATCTTCACATTGCCCCCACTTTGCCTCCCGCATACGTTTCCTACCTCCCTGGTGGTCCAGCAGCAGATGTCTGTGGCTCCTTCTACAGCTGCTGTTGCTCCTGCGCGGTCTCTTTAGGAACGCAGAGCGCTGGGAGATGATGTCATCTCCCAGCGCTCTGCATTAGAGCCAACGAGGCAGCAACAACAGCTACAGGTCTGTGCCTTCTGTCTGAGCCAAAGAAGGCACGGACCTTACGCTGTGAACAAAAATATATATTTTTTTTTATTACAATGACAGGTGCCCCTCTGTGGGGTGCACCTGTAGGCAGATGCCTACTCTGCCTTACGGCAAATCCGGCCCTGCTTGCATATACTAATACAATATAACAAGGTCCCCTCTTATGCATCACACCAATATCATGATGATCCACTGATAACCCACTGCTGGTAAACCAGGAATATTCTAAAAACTAGACTTGTTAATGTGCCCTGAGCACTAACATTTACAATAACTGATTTCAATAATACAATCTATGTTATGGGAAGGCTAACAGTTCAAGAAAACGTTTTACAAGTAATTATATATATAAATTGGTACCTATCAAGGCTGAAGCTTTTAAACCAGTGGTTAGTAATGTGATACCCTCCAGCTGGCAGAGACTGATGGGAGTTGTAGTCTGGTAGCAGACAGAAGATCTCGCATTACCCGTTCCTGTTTTAAACTGTGCTATGTCATTTTTAATGACATTAAGAAACTTTTAGCTTCCAGATGAATTTCACTTACTGAAGTTAGAAGCTATTAAATTATTTTTATCTCTATTGTGCACGTATTTGCGTCTTCCTAGTAAATTGTTTACATTAGTTGCAGATCTTCTACCTCTAAATAACAATTGGCAAGGCTGAAAAAATGCCGCACATTCATCAATGGTGACCTGTGTGAAATGTTAGTTTGTTGGAACATTCATCCTGTATCCATTTCTGTATTGATTCACAGGAAGCAAACAAGAGAACTCATCAAAACATCTACTGATTAGATCTCGTAATAGAAGAAACAATTTCCTTCTGTTTCAACTTATTTGGCATATCCATATATGTGTTTTATTTTCCTGCAAGCATTGGGGATGTAATGGTTCTGTATATATATGGGTGTATATATGTGTGTGTATGGATATGCATGTCGGGATAATATGGAGAGGGCATGTCCAGTGAGCAACACTGTGCACCGCAATGTGTTCCTTACCCATCTGATATACAAAGGTTTAATAGATGCCTTCAGTAGTTTGTTAAGGGAACTAGAATATCAACGTTAAAGGGATAGTAATACTTAGTTTTAACTTTATTTTATTTTGTAGGCATTAAAAAAACATGAAGAATGATATAAGTCTTATCTCCCAAACCTTTATGGTTTAAGAGATATTCACAAGCAAAGTGTCCCCCTCCCGCCCCTTTTACTGATGTAACACTTTTCAGCCAGGGCAGAAGGGAGCTGCCCAGGTAGACTACAGAGAGGGACAATCTTCAATTAAGTTAAGGGAAAAACCTGAAAAGCTTGTCAAGGGGGGCAGGGATTTCATTGTTTTCAAAGGAATAAGAGTGTCCCCTTCTGTTATCTGTCCAGTCTATGGACTGCATTCCACATCTGAGAAGAGATTGTTTACAGTAGGTAAAAGGGGCGGGAGGGGGAAACTTTGCTTGTGAATATCTCATAAACCATAAAGGTTTGAGAGATAAGACTTATATCATTCTTCATGTTTTTTTAATGCCTACAAAATAAAATAAAGTTAAAACGAAGTATTACTATCCCTTTAAAGGGAAAGTAATACTTAATAATTACTAACCCCTATATTAAAGTCATATTAAAAAGAAATGCATTACCCCCAGTGTCATCTCTCAAACCTTTATGATTTGAGAGATGATCACTCCTAAAGCTGCCCTCTCCCTCCCCCTTCCCCGAAGTCAGCGTTGTACCTGACTGAAGGGAAATCCGGTCTTACGAGCATCAGGCGGCTCTGCAGCAGAGCCAAGATCGCGTTAATAAAAAAAAATCTAAAATGGTCTTCTACATGTAAACCAAGCACATGTAGAAGACCATTTCAGTGAAAGAATTTGTTTTTATTAATGCGATCTTGGCTCTGCTGCAGAGCTGCCTGACGGTCGTACAACAGGCTTCCCTGCGGTCAGCTAGAACGCTGACTTCAGGGAAGGGGGAGGGAGAGGGCAACTTTAGGAGTGGTTATCTCTCAAACCGTAAAGGTTTGAGAGATGACAATGGGGGCAATACATTTATTTTTAATATGTCTTCAATACAGGGGTTAGTAATCATTAAGTATTACTATCCCTTTAAGTAGAGATGAACTGCCTCACTATCCCTGGCAACAATCAATTTTTAGAAATAAATAAATAAATACTTCCTCTACCCTCAATTAGAACCTTGGATTATAACAAGTCATGTAATAAGTCATCTTGCAATAGATGCCTGACATTGAGCTCCACTGCTAGTTCAAGCATTAACAAACACAGCTACCATGTAATCTTCTTCATCAAGATATGACTTATTTTCATTTAATTAGTAGAAGCAATATTATTCTTTTTTCATGAATGCATTACCTAAAATCTCACTACATAAAACCATTTACACATCAAGTTTTCAGTTTGCCAAAGTCTTATTTTATTGAGACTGGCATTGGCTGCAGTGTATCCAGTGTTAACAAGATGCATCAAACTTCAAGTTTATAATTAATAGGGCTAAACACACAGTCAACATGCCTTTTGAAAAGGGTTGCCAACGTACCCTCAACTAATCATTTCAAAGCAGACTGGTCGTTACAGTCAGCACATAGGGAAAAGTTGTTGCCCTTATCTTTTAATGCTGTCGCCTATAGATTATCTTGATTATGATGCAGCAGAAACCTTTTAAAAGGACTCAGATTGTTTGTGTTTCCAAAGGCAAACATGCTACCAACTTTTACCTATATGACAGTGGAAGATACAACAATGTACTGCAATTTCCAAGGCTAACGCGGTACCTCCTTTTGCCTGTGTTTGGGTATATATACACGTATTATGCATATACTACAAATTGTACAGAAATATAAAAAGTGTGACTAGTAGCAATTTATATATATATATATATCCCTTTGAGTGCCCGAGGGGTACGGAATGCATGTCCGATGCAGTCATGCGCAGTAGAGACTGCCGGAACTATGCAGTCATGTGCAGTAGAGACTGCCGGAACTATGCAGTCATGTGCAGTAGAGACTGCCGGAATGATGCAGTCATGTGCAGTAGAGACTGTCGGAACTATGCAGTCATGTGCAGTAGAGACTGTCGGAACTATGCAGTCATGTGCAGTAGAGACTGTCGGAACTATGCAGTCATGTGCAGTAGAGACTGTCGGAACGATGCAGTCATGTGCAGTAGAGACTGCCGGAACTATGCAGTCATGTGCAGTAGAGACTGTCGGAACGATGCAGTCATGTGCAGTAGAGACTGCCGGAACGATGCAGTCATGCACAGTAGAGACTGCTGGAACAATGCAGTCATACGCAGTAGAGACTGCCAGAACAATGTAGTCATGCGCAGCAGAGACTGCCGGAACGATGCAGTCATGCGCAGTAGAGACTGCCAGAACAATGTAGTCATGCGCAGTAGAGACTGCCAGAACGATGTAGTCATGTGCAGTAGAGACTGCCGGAACGATGCAGTCATGCGCAGTAGAGACTGCCAGAACAATGTAGTCATGCGCAGTAGAGACTGCCGGAACAATGCAGTCATGTGCAGTAGAGACTGCCGGAACAATGTAGTCATACACAGTAGAGACTGCCGGAAAGATGCAGTCATGCGCAGTAGAGACTCCTGGAACAATGTAGTCATACACAGCAGAGACTGCCTGAATGATGCAGTCACACGCAGTACAGACTGCCGGAATGATGCAGTCATGCACAGTAGAGACTGCCGGAACGATGCAGTCATGCGCAGTGGAGACTGCCGGAACAATGTCGTTATGCACAGTAGAGACTGCTGGAACGATGCAGTCATGCGCAGTAGAGACTGCCGGAACGATTTAGTCATGCTCTGTAGAGACTGCCTGAATGATGCAGTCATGCGGAGTAGATACTGCCTGAATGATGAGAGGCCTCCCAAGACTCCGGTGCTTCCAGACTCATCCTTCCCGGGGCTCACCACCTGTCTCTGCTCCCAGCTCCAGGGCAGCAGCCGAGGCCGTTAGGTGGCACTGTGGATCGTGTACACTGGCATTTACACTAGTATCTATATACAAAATCTGAAGATATAAAGAATCAGCCAGTACTCTCAGGAATTAGCTTGTACCAGAAGTGCATATTTTTATCAGAACTATATATGTATGTGTAAATATTTTGTTACACAATTCATACTTTATTCAGGCAAATTCAGATAAATTGCTTAACAAAAAGTCCCACGAGTGCTGCCCTTCATTGTTTGCTTAGGATTTTTTAAGAGTGAGTGCTTTCCAACCTCCTTAGTTTGAGATATCTATCTATCTATCTATCTATCTATCTATCTATCTATCCCATATCTATCTATCTATCTATCTATCTATCTATCTATCTATCTATCTATCTATCTCATATCTATCTATCTATCTATCTATCTATCTATCTATCTATATACACACACATAGAATTAGTTAATCCATTATTTCTAACAAAGTACAGTTAGACATTATGATTGAAATAATAAAAGTACTACATGCCATTAGCCTTGCATAAAGTCACTCTTGCTTTATCTACAAAACAAATCCATGCCTTGTATCAGTACACTTTACCACACCTTTTCTCTTGCAGCACATTGTGCTAGGTTATAGATACCTTATGGACATCAGTACTCATACAGAACGGCACCTGTATAATTTAGCACATTTGCAGGCTATCCTCGTCAGCTTAAAGGGGATGTTTACCCCCTTCACAACTTTGGCTAAATTGTTTCATTATCAATAATAAATAATGGAAATTGTATTCTTTTTAAAGAATACAATTTCCCATTTGCAGAAATTCTAAGATTAAATGTACATCTGTACCTACTTCCGGCAGACAGTGCTGACCGGATCTGTACAATAGTCTGAGCTTCTATCAATACTCCTCTGATGACGGAGGCTCTGTCTGTCTCTAACCTGGAGCCTTCTCATTGGCCAGAAATTGACCTCTACCAATGAGAGCACTCCAGCTTAGAGACAGACAGCCTCCGTCATTGGAGGAGGCTGGATAGAAGCTGAGACTACGGTACAGATCCGGTCAGCACTGTCTGCCAGAAGTAGGTACAGAGCTACATTAAATCTTAGAATTTCTGCAAATGGGCGGATTTAAAAAAAAAAGAATGCAATTTCCATTATTTATTATTGGTAATGAAACGATTTAGCCAAAGTTGTGAAGGGGGTAAACATCCCCTTTAAACAAGGTTAATATCACTTTTAGGATTACGTATGCAGTAGTAAAAACAGGCTCTAGTAGCACACTGCAGTTTAGGAATGCAATGTTCCATAAAAAAAAAATATTGCTAGGTTTTAACCCCTTAAGGACCATTGACATGCCAGGACCGTCAAGGCAGTCTGGCACTTAAGGACCAGTGATGGTCCTGGCACGGCATGGAGTTCAGGGCTACCGGCGCGGCTGCACTCCTCTCCGGAAGCCCTGAACCGTAACTTTAAAAAAAAAAAAGCCCCGTGGTCCTCAAGTGCCAGCCACGCGTGCACCCGCCGGTCCTTAAGGGGCTAGACAATCCTGGACAATACAAGCCCTTACCACTAGGACATACTAACAAACGTGAGAAATCTCATTGTATTCTTCCTGGTGAAACATTTTCTAAATAAATAAGTATAAACAAAATTTCCATGCAACACATTCAGTAAATGACCTTGTACTAACCTTGATATAATAAAATCAGTATTTTAACCCCTTCGCGACACAGGACGTACATGTACGTCCTGTGTGGCTGTCACTTAGTGACAGAGGACGTACATGTACGTCCCGGAAATCCGGCTCCCCGCGCGGCTGCACGCCGTTCGGGGACTCCGGATTCTTTTAGAAAAAAAAAAAAAAAATGTTAGACGGGCGTTAAGTGACGGCCGCGTCTGCACGCGGCCGTCACTAAGGGGTTAAAAGGCATAACATAGTTAACTCTTACATGACCAGAATATAGTTCAATTTATTTTATTGATCACCTGTGGGCAGATTAATCATTATCAGTGATTTTATTGATTGTCCGTGATAAAGTAAAACTCTGTCTTACAGTTCATTATAAAAAATAATAACTTTTGGATAATTATGTCTCTAACAGATAGAATTAAAAAAAAAAGTTTGAGTTGTAATAATTTTTAAATGATAAATATTCCTGATTGTGGTAGTAACCGTATTTTAATCAACAGGGAAAGCTACATAATATATATTTTCATTAAAAATGTTGAGAATGGGATTACTCGTAGGAGGTGATAGTGTTAATTTAACCCTTCACTTACCAGACGGGTACACAATGCATTGCTTTACAATGCATTGCATACCCGTTTGGCACTCAAAACGTTAACCATGGGATGCAAGACACTTGTGGGAGAAAGTGTTCCTATTAACGAACAAGATAATAAGCAAAAGCAGCTTTTTCTGGGGAACCTTTTATAGATGTTAATATGGAAAAATTACTTTCAAAACAGGAGTCCTGCCAAGAAGATGAAATAGCTGATACGTTGGCGTTATGTATGTTAAAGTATTAACCACAGACGGACAACAATATCATCTTAACAAGCATGGCTGGCTTCCCATGAAGCGTGACATTAATTTGGCTGCCAAAATAATTTTTTAAAAAGAAATAAAAAGGACACCATTTCGCCTTACATATTAGAACTGTGGAGCCCCGCGGCGTACTGTTAGGATTGTGAAACAATTCCTTTTCATCCCATCAATAAAACCCCCTTAGGAAGACAGAGATTTATAAGTCTGTTTTTAACATGCCGCAGATCATAAGCAATAGACAGAGAGAATCAGATAAATTTGAAGAGTTATTGAGGCATTGGGGAATATTCAGAAATGGGAACGTTTAGGCATATGTCAGATGAAACTATATGTCGTACATTTCTGCCAGTTTCCATTTTACATTTGGGTTGGTGCATCGTTAAAATACCTGCTTCTGTAGTTAAATGAAGCATTCCACTAGAAGCAAGATCTGATGCAGTTTTAACGCCTTGAGAACCGTAAACCTTTTTAATGAAAAAATATGTCATTCAACTTTTCTTCTTGCTTAAAATATCTGTCATTCAAAAGTTATTACTGATTAAAAATGTGTGTCACTGTTATTATTATTGTTGCAATTTCCTATGGTGGTCACCATGAGGTGCTGTTTCTATCACTTAATATGGAGTACAGCAGTCACTGACTCAAGCTCTCTCACCGAGTGCATTACAAAACAATAATTAGCTCTTTTGGACACCGATTGCATTGTTGCTACCAGTTTGATAAAATAAATGTTTGAGCTATAATAAGGATAGGAAAACTTTTACCAGTTTAAACTACCTCTCACATCATACCCACTACTGGCATGATGGGAGTTGTATTCCCCAACAACAGAGGGGGCTATGCACCAAGTTGTGGTAAAAAAGGTGGTAAAGAAGAACTAATCTCTGCAATTCCTATGTTATTCTAGTAATGCGTGATAATGGATAGATAACTTCTCCATTGAGATAAACTCTCCAGTTCCTATGTTATTCTATGGGAGAGATTTAGTTATAGACTACAGGGGAGATGTACTAAGGTGTGATAAAGAGGAGATAACTTCTCCAGTGAGATAAACCCTCCAGTTCCTGTGTTATTCTATGGGAGATTCTTTAGTTATAGACTACAGGGGAGATGCACTAAGGTGTGATAAAGAGGAGATAACTTCTCCAGTGAGATAAACCCTCCAGTTCCTGTGTTATTCTATGGGAGATCTTTAGTTATAGACTACAGGGGGAGATGTACTAAGGTGTGATAAAGAGGAGATAACTTCTCCAGTGTGATAAACTCTCCAGTTCCTATGTTATTCTATGGGAGATCTTTAGTTATTGACTACAGGGGGAGATGTACTAAGGTGTGATAAAGAGGAAATAACTTCTCCAGTAAGATAATCTCTCCAGTTCCTATGTTATTCTATGGGAGATCTTTAGTTATAGACTACAGTGGAGATGTACTAAGGTGTGATAAAGAGGAGATAGCTTCTCCAGTGTGTTAAACTCTCCAGTTCCTATGTTATTCTATGGGAGATCTTTAGTTATAGACTACAGGGGAGATGTACTAAGGTGTGATAAAGAGGAGATAACGTCTCCAGTGAGATAAACTCTCCAGTTCCTATGTTATTCTATGGGAGATGTTTAGTTATTGACTACAGGGGGAGATGTACTAAGGTGTGATAAAGAGGTGATAACTTCTCCAATGAGATAAACTCTTCAGTTCCTGTGTTATTCTATGGGAGAGCTTTAGTTATAGACTACAGGGGGAGATGTACTAAGGTGTGATAAAGAGGAGATAACGTCTCCAGTGAGATAAACTCTCCAGTTCCTATGTTATTCTATGGGAGAGGTTTAGTTATAGACTACAGGGGAGATGTACTAAGGTGTGATAAAGAGGAGATAACGTCTCCAGTGAAGTAAACTCTCCAGTTCCTATGTTATTCTATGGGAGATGTTTAGTTATTGACTACAGGAGAGATGTACTAAGGTGTGATAAAGAGGAGATAACTTCTCCAGTGAGATAAACTCTCCAGTTCCTATGTTATTCTATGGGAGAGCTTTAGTTATAGACTACAGGAGAGATGTACTAAGGTGTGATAAAGAGGAGATAACTTCTCCAGTGAGATAAACTCTCCAGTTCCTATCTTATTCTATGGGAGATCTTTAGTTATAGACTACAGGAGAGATGTACTAAGGTGTGATAAAGAGGTGATAATTCTCCAGTGAGATAAACTCTCCAGTTCCTATGTTATTCTATGAGAGAACTTTAGTTATAGACTACAGGGGGAGATGTACTAAGGTGTGATAAAGAGGAGATAACTTCTCCAGTGAGATAAACTCTCCAGTTCCTATGTTATTCTATGGGAGATCTATAGTTATAGACTACAGGGGAGATGTACTAAGGTGTGATAAAGAGGTGATAATTCTCCAGTGAGATAAACTCTCCAGTTCCTATGTTATTCTATGGGAGATGTTTAGTTATTGACTACAGGGGGAGATGTACTAAGGTGTGATAAAGAGGAGATAACTTCTCCAGTGAGATAAACTCTCCAGTTCCTATGTTATTCTATGGGAGATCTTTAGTTATAGACTACAGGGGGAGATGTACTAAGGTGTGATAAAGAGGAGATAACTTCTCCAGTGAGATAAACTCTCCAGTTCCTATGTTATTCTATGGGAGATCTTTAGTTATAGACTACAGGGGAGATGTACTAAGGTGTGATAAAGAGGAGATAACTTCTCCAGTGAGATAAACTCTCCAGTTCCTATGTTATTCTATGGGAGATCTTTAGTTATAGACTACAGGGGAGATGTACTAAGGTGTGATAAAGAGGAGATAACTTCTCCAGTGAGATAAACTCTCCAGTTCCTATGTTATTCTATGGGAGAGATTTAGTTATAGACTACAGGGGAGATGTACGAAGGTGTGATAAAGAGGAGATAACTTCTCCAGTGTAATATACTCTCCAGTTCCTATGTTATTCTATGGGAGAGATTTAGTTATAGACTACAGGGGGAGATGTACTAAGGTGTGATAAAGAGGAGATAACTTCTCCAGTGAAATATACTCTCCAGTTCCTATGTTATTCTATGGGAGAGATTTAGTTATAGACTACAGGAGAGATGTACTAAGGTGTGATAAAGAGGAAATAACTTCTCCAGTGTAATATACTCTCCAGTTCTTATGTTATTATATGGGAGATCTTTAGTTATAGACTACAGGGGAGATGTACTAAGGTGTGATAAAGAGGAGATAACTTCTCCAGTGAGATAAACTCTCCAGTTCTTATGTTATTATATGGGAGAGATTTAGTTATAGACTACAGGAGAGATGTACTAAGGTGTGATAAAGAGGAAATAACTTCTCCAGTGTAATATACTCTCCAGTTCTTATGTTATTATATGGGAGATCTTTAGTTATAGACTACAGGGGAGATGTACTAAGGTGTGATAAAGAGGAGATAACATCTCTAGTGAGATAAACTCTCCAGTTCCTATGTTATTCTATGGGAGATCTTTAGTTATAGACTACAGGGGAGATGTACTAAGGTGTGATAAAGAGGAGATAACTTCTCCAATGAGATAAACTCTTCAGTTCCTGTGTTATTCTATGGGAGAGATTTAGTTATAGACTACAGGAGAGATGTACTAAGGTGTGATAAAGAGGAGATAACTTCTCCAGTGAGATAAACTCTCCAGTTCCTATGTTATTCTATAGGAGATCTTTAGTTATACACTACAGGGGGAGATGTACTAAGGTGTGATAACGAGGAGATGGGGGGGAGATGCACAAGGGCGTGATAAAGAGGTGATAAAGTGGAGATAACTTCTCCAGTAATATCACTTCTTCAATTCCTATGTTATTCTATGGAGCCAATGCACTAAGATAGCTATAGCAAAGACATTGGAGACTATATATCACTGGGGAAGTCCTCTCCACATTATCACCTCTTTATCACACCTTAGTGCATAACTCCCATCTTCTCCAGTGAGACAAACTCCAAAGTAGTTTTAAGGTGGCGGGTCTCTTTAAATTACTCAGTCTGGATCACTAAATTCTCTGCTGCAGTGCAATATCTGGATACAGCTCTCACATATACAGTGAATTGTTTAATTAAAAAAGAAATTTCCTCCATGGTGTTGTATATCCCTTTGTCTTATTTATAGGAAGAAGAGGCGAAACAGTGAACTAACGGTATATCTTTCCGCTCAGACCTCCCTTGACAGCATTATTAAAACTATCATTTCTGCAAGAAAGGACAGTGCATTTGTCCTCTGGTTGGGAGATTAACTTGATTGCTAAAAAGTGCATTTACAGTTAGGACAAAACAGAAATGAAGCCGGGCCGGGTCTGGAAGTACGGGGTGGGGGTGGGGGGATTTACAGAGAATGTTTTGGAGTGTTGCAAGTGTGCAGGGGCAAATTTATATCTCAGCGGTCACTAAACAAGGAGAGGTTGAGTTAATCCTTTGAGTGCCAGAAGGGTACACCACTGCAATGCATGGCGTACACCTCTGTCACTCAAAGGGTTCATAAGAAGTGTTTCTGGTGCAAAGAGATTTAACCCTTTTTAGGGCCAGGAAAATCTGAGGTGGATTGCACTTAAAGGAGCAGTAAACTTTTTTATGAAAACACATATTTTACAGAGCATTTCCTGCTGAATAAAACAAGTTCACTCCCATCACTGTCAGATGTTTTATTCAAAATTTATAGCAGTTTAAATAATCAGGAAGTGACTTTACTGTGTTTACTTCCTGATAGATCTGACAGGAAGTGAATTTACTGTGTTTACTTCCTGATAGTTCTAACTGACAGGAAGTGACTTTACTGTTTACTTCCTGATAGATCTAACTGACAGGATGTGACAGGCAGTTTATATAACATTCTATGAAGAACTGTAAGTCACTGACTTTCCTCTCCATTAGAATCTAACAGGAAATCTAATTAGAATTTGACCACTAGAGGGCACTGCTAATGTAAAAAAAAAAGCATGGGTTTCACAAAAAGAGCAGCTCCAATTAATTTTCATAGTATTTGGTCCATGGAGAGTGTTATTTCAATTCTGTCAGAGTTGTAGTTCAAGAGTAATTGAATGATAAAGTATCCCCCCTCCCGCCCCTTTTACCTAGTGTAACACTGCTCACCTCAGATGTGGAATCTGATCTCTTGACCAGACAGATCACAGCAAGGGACAATCTTCTTACTGTGATCATAAGGAAAACCCTGCCCTCCTTTTCAGCTTTTTCCCTTAATTGAAGATTGTCCCTCTCTGCAATCCACTCTCAGCTGTTCTGAGGTGAACAGTGTTACATCAGTAAAATGGGCGGGAGGGGGATACTTTATCATTCAATTACTCTTGAACTACAACTCTGACAGTATTGAAATAACACTCTCCATGACCCAAATACTATGATGATTAATTAGACCTGCTTTTATTATGAAACATTACTATCCCTTTAAGGACCGTAGCAATTCTTACCTTTTTGACTATGTCTTTGTTCAACAGTGTTTTCCCGCTAAGTACTTTATTTCACCCACGCAAATTATATACTTTTTTCATGCAGAATTAGGGTTTTCCTTTGATACCACACTTATATGCATAGCCCACCATTTATTTTATTAAAATTAAAGAAAACGGTAATAAATGTAAAAAAAAACACCATTTTTATTTTTTGTCTTGTTATCATTTGGGTGCAATGGGTTACATTTTTATGGAGACTGCATGAAAGGCAGTTTTAAATGGGCATTGTCCCCCCGGGGTGAAAATCCCCATGTACCTCTTTCCCACCCCATTTTCCCACTTTTTTATTGCTAAGAATTGGGGGTGTTTATAAAACGCCCATTATTTTTTCTTTAAACCTTAGCAGATTTGTTTTATAAATAATATGTTTAAATAAAATATTTGCTAAATTTGAAATTTATAAAAAAAAAAAAGAAAAAAAGCAAGTTGCTCTTAGCAGGTCAGAAACGGACTTGCATCCAGCCTGCCCCCAGCACCAGCAGTGAAGGGGTTAATACCCCCAACTATTGCCTTAATTTACTTGATTTTCTGTCTGCTCTCTGTGTCTCTCTTCCTTACTCTCATAGTAAGGCTTGGCTTGCAAGCACATGTTGTAGACCATTCCGATGAAGTAATTATACGGAGATATCTAGATGACAGAACTCCTGCAGAACCGACGAAAGTCGGCCGACCGGATTCTGCCTCTGACAGCTTTACAGCTCGTCAGGCAGAAGGGGGAGGGACCGGAGGACTGTCTTGCCTTACATCTCTCAAACCATAAAGGTTTGAGAGATGGGACTAAGTGTGTTCAGTATGTTTGTATGATTGCTGTATTTTGGCATCAAGTTGTTGGGGGGGGGTTACTATCCCTTTAAGTTTAAAGTTTGGATTTGGGAGATTTGAGACTAGATCAAATATTGAATGCCAGTGTTAGTGGCCATATACATACCCACCCAGGCTTTTTACACTTAGTAAACACTATACAACACCTTTGTGCCTCTTTAATAAACTGAGTTGTTGGTCTCCGATTGTAAGTGTCCACATTTATCTAATACACCATAAAGTTTGGCATTCATTGTGATGCTGAAATGTTTAGCGGTGGATGAATTTACAGATGCTTTCTGTATATTAATTGGTCAATGAGGTTGCCGTCTATAAAATTGTTACTTTTCGGAAGTGCTCTCTTAATAAACTAAGCAATTGCCCTCTGGCACTTAGCGTCTACCTTTATTTAAGATGCCATTACTCTTCACATCCATGGGGATTTTGGAGTGCTTAGCGGAGTATGAATTCACAGCCACTTTCTTTATATTGATTGTTTAATGGTGATGCCATGTATAAAACTGTCACTTTTCGCAAATAGTAATCCACATTGTGCTGTGTAACTTAAATATACACCTGTATGGTTTCAGATGGCAAAGGTAATTAAACATATTTTATAATTATACATCACTGCAAGTTATTTTATTTACAATTGAGGTGTCTGCTATTGAGGAAATTTAGCCAAGTCCAAATGCATTACCAAGGGAACTGATGCAATGTGCACTCAGAGACTTCATATTTAAATCTCAATTTATTATTGTCTTAGTACTACTTCCTACATCGGGGGAAATTATATCCAACTATTATAATTGGAGTACTTTGTTGCAGTAACTTACAAAGTTTTGCAGCCTCCAGGTTTGTTGATCTTTAACAGGTAACCCTTACTTGTCGTGGGTAGATATATTTGTAATATATAATTATATATAATCTGCAGAAAAGTAGCAGATGACATTTAATGTAGATAAATGTAAGGTTATGCATGTGGGCTGTGGAAACAGACTTGCTACATATAGTCTAAATGGGAAACAACTTGGGAAATCCTCATTAGAGAAAGATTTAGGTGTACTGATAGACAATAGACTTCACAGCAGTGTGCAGAGTCACTCAGCTGCTGCAAGAGAAAATAGGGTACTAGTCTGCATAAAAAGAGGTGTAGAAGCAAGGGATGCTAATATTATACTACCTCTGTATAAATCCTTGGTTAGGCCTCATCTAGAATATGGAGTACAATTGTGGTCACCAGTTCTTAAAAAAGACATTGTTGAGCTGGAAAAGGTGCAAAGACGTACAACAAAATAGATAAAAGGATTGGAGGATTTGAGTTATAAAGACAGGCTAGCCTAACTGGGTTTGATTACATTAGAGAAGAGACGTCTAAGGGGTCATATGATTACCATTTACAAATACATTCAAGGTTAATACAAAGAACTATCCAATGAATTATTCACGCAAAGAGCTGAGCTAAGAACATCCATCAAGAATAGATGAAAGGCGTTTTCGACTAAAACAAAGGCAGGGATTCTTTACAGTAAGGGTGGTAAAGCTATGGAATTCTTTGCCTCGGGATGTTGTACTTGCAGATAATACAACTGCTTTCAAAAAAGCAACAGATGCCTATCTAGCACAGAACAATACTGAAAATTATGACAAATGGCTTCAATGCAGATAAGATGTTGATCCAGGGAAATATCTGACTGCCATTTTGAGTCTAGAAGGAATGTTTTTACCCACTTGGGGCTAAATTGGAAATGGCTACATAGGGCTTTGTTTTTTATTCTCCTCTGGATCAACAAGGGTGTTTTTGGCATGGGCTGGACTTAATGGACGCATGTCTTTATTCATCCTCATCAACTATGTTACCATGTAAATGTTTTGAGCAAATATTGATCATCCTATTGTACTATTTACACTGGACTGGTCTTCTGTTTAATGGTGTGGGGACAGACTGCTGAGGACAAATGAGGCATCTAACCCTTATCTATTGATATCTTTGTTTCAGTGTACATAACATGAGGCCTTCAGTGGCGTAATACTAATTTTGTGATTATTACTTCAGGATCCCTTTTTTGATATACAGTCATATAAAATAAGTTTGTGCCTTAACAAATGTGCATATCATAAACAAATTTGCATTACTTCTAAAAAAAAGCATACACTTCAGATAAAAAATTGTATTGATAATAAAACTTGCCAATGCTTCTGAAATATTAGCAGTGCTAATAATTCTCATTGCTTCTAAGAAAAGTTAGCAATGCGAACATAAATTTGCATTTCTGCTCATAAAAATACTCACTGCTTCTAAGAAAAATTAGCAACGATAATAAAATGTTTGAAAAAATCTAATGCTACGTGCATTTTTTCTTCAAACTTTTTTTTAGACGCAATGCAATTTTTAAATAAAATCAATGCTGTTTCTTTAGTGCATAAAAATCCATTTATTAAATGCAATACCTCGTTGACCAGAGCTGTCCATAGGATTGTTAGCAACTGCACCACTGTAACACTTCAGGGCGTTGTGATAATGCACCTACACAATCTGCAATAACTTTTGAATCAAACACCTTTCAGCAGTGGAAGTTCTCTTGTTTTACTCAGGAGCATAAACTCTGCAACATATATTTTATATTTTAAAGGAACAGTAAACTTTTTTTTATGAAAACACATATTTTATAGAGCATTTCCAGCTGAATAAAACAAGGTCACTCCCATCGCTGTCAGACGTTTCATTAAAAATTATAGCAGTTTAAATAACCAGGAAGTGAATTTACTGTGTTTACTTCCTGATAGTTCTAACTGACAGGAAGTGAATTTACTGTGTTTACTTCCTGATAGTTCTAACTGACAGGAAGTGAATTTACTGTGTTTACTTCCTGATAGTTCTGACTGAGAGAAAGTAAATTTACTGTGTTTACTTCCTGATAGTCCTAACTGACAGGAAGTGAATTTACTGTGTTTACTTCCTGATAGTTCTGACAGGAAGTGACTCAGCAGTTTCTATCACAATCTGTGGAGAACTGTATGTCTCTGACTTTTCTGACTTTCCTCTCCATTAGAATCTAACAGGAAATCTAATTAGAATTTGACCACTAGAGGGCACTGCTAATGTAAAACAATATGGGTTTAAACTGTAATAACTCTGGAAATATAAATCTCTCGGCAGTGGGAGTACCCTTATTTCACTCAATAGGAAAATCCCTACAATATATATTTTTTCATAAAAAAAGTTTATTGCTCCTTTAAGTTTTACTATCCTTTGAACTGAGTTTTGCTCAATACCTTTTGCCTGTAGTAAGGGGGAAGCAGATCCTGTTTGGAGCTACTGAATTTTGGAGACATTGTAAAGAAGAGGAAACTTTGAAGGACTGAGAGATAGTGCAGTTGGTTATCACCAGGATTGATTCAATGTATCAGCCTCTATGACAATTTAAAAGAGTTAATGCGGAACTACCACCCTTTATAAAGTTGCCCTCCAGTATGGCGACTAGCTTCTTAATAGTGCTATTATCTCACACAAGTAGCCAGTCTGAAGTAATCCTTATTGGAGACTGATGGACAGGCTTCTTGTCCCTTTAAAATCCCAGTTTAACTCAGCGTTTCTCAATATTAGCCCTCTGGGCACAACTACAGCGCTGGTTTTCCAGATACTGCTGCGTGTTCACAAGTGGGTAGTCAGTGACTCGGTCACTGTGATTGCTCAGCCTGTGCTTAATCAGGGAAATCCCTAACACATGACTTACTGGTGTGCCCCAATCTGAAAAGACGGTTTTACATCAATGGGGATTTCTAGCCTTACGTGTCAGTACGACCCAGAATTGCTACGGAATTGGCTTTGTCCATATAATTGTAAGAGTCATTTATTCCTAAAACATAATTTTCCTTTAAGTATAAGTGTAATAATCTGTAGCACTGGGGGAAGGCGGAATTCACTTTGAGGTTAATTTACTAAGCAAGTGGAGCAAATCAACATAGCCATTTGTTCCAAATTAAAAAGTCCAAGTTGTTTAAAATTGGACTTTTAACATCTTGGCGGTTATGCACTAAGGAGTGATAACGTGGAGATAGCTTCTCCAGTGATATCACTTCTCCAATTCCTATGTTATTCTATAGAGACTATGCACTAAGAGCTTCAAAATTGGAGAAAGCTTAGTGCTTTAGTTCCGTAAAATGACATAGGAACTGAGAAGTGATATCACTGGAGAAGTTCTACTGTACTTCTCACTTCCCACCAACTTTTCCTCCAATCCAACCTGTTCCTCCCACTTCCCAGCCACTCCCCGACCACTTTATGACACACAGTGAGTAAACCACACACCCCAGATTAGGCCCCACCCCTTTTATGATGTGAATTGTGTCATTGACATCCCCTGCCCAGAAGCAAATGAGCTCTCTCCAGGGGCTCAAAGAGAATAAGTTTCCAGGTATGCCAATCCGGGTTTGTTTAGCTTAGACACCTAACGCCACATTCGCATGGTCAACAGAACTCTTGTAGCCCTCCTGGACTGTTCTGTTACCCGTGTTGTTCAGCTCACCTTCTCCTATATTCCATCCCCAGTGTGGATGCAGCAGGGGTGTGTCTGACAGGCGACCCACATGAGCACTAGTTAGTACTACTGACTACTAATTGGAGGTTGCACTGATCATCTCGACCTCTACCTCTCCGCATTATCACCTCTTTATCATACCTTAGTGCATAACTACCCTTGAGTGATGGAGCTGTGATCTCCAAAGCATTGTTATAAACACCTTTTAAAGGGATAGTAATGTTTCATAATAAAAGCAGCTCTAATTAATCATCATAGTATTTGGACTTTGGAGAGTGTTATTTCAATTCTGTCAGAGTTGTAGTTCAAGAGTAATTCAATGACAAAGTATCCCCCTCCCACCCCTTTTACTGATGTAACACTGCTCAGCCAGAGCAGAAGGGAGGTGCCCAGGTAGATTGCAGAGAGGGACAATCTTCAATTAAGATAAGGGAAAAACCTGAAAAGCTTGTCAAGGGGGGCAGTGCTTTCATTGTTCTCATAGGAAGAAGATTGCCCCCTGCTGTTATCTGTCTGGATTCCACATCTGAGAAGAGATGGCTTACACTAGGTAAAAGGGGCGGGAGGGGAAACTTTGCTTGTGAATATCTCTTAAACCATAAAGGTTTGAGAGATAAGACTTATATCATTCTTCATGTTTTTTTTTAATGCCTACAAAATAAAATAAAGTTAAAACAAAGTATTACTATCGCTTTAAAGGAATCTGAGAAATAATAATTTGTCCCCTATGGTTTAGTTGGTCTGCTCTGTCACTGCACCTCTGTTTATTTCCTGATTTGTTAGAACAAAAAGAAAATATCCCACTTTACAATCCATTCTATCTGAGTCCCTGCAGTGGGAGAAGCGCAGCACATCCCCTGTGGCGTAGGCAGGGTTAACGGCATGCCAGATGATAGCCAAGTGATGAGGATAGCAGAACATAACAGCTGGTCAATCAGGATGATTGATTTTCTACCCGCTGTGCCTATCGAGGTTTGTATCCCTCATTCTAAAATTGAAAAACACTTTATTGCCAGTGCTAAGTAAGAACAGTGAAGTTGAGTTATTTAACCCTATCCCTGTTACAGGATCCGGAGCTACATGTGAAAATGATCGGTCGAAAGTATGAAAGCAAAAAATGGAGCAATTCCAGGGAATGACAGTATTGAACTAGAGAAAGTATATGGACATGCAATCTAACTGCTATAGAGATTGGAAGATTTTAGCCCTTTGAGTGCTCAAAGGGTTAAAGGAAGAGTCTGCCCAGTCCGCATACCCGGGAACTCTCTGAATCTGCCCTGGGGACTCCAGTTTTGAGCCTGAATTACCAGGTGTCCAGGGACAAGGGCTGATTCTGCGGCATTTGTGAGTCTCTCCTCCTTCTGACCCTGTTCCTCCCACTTCCCTCCCACTTTTCCTCCTTCCCGCCCTGTTCCTCCCACTTCCCTCCCACATCTCCTCCTTCCCACCCTGTTCCTCCCACTTCCCTCCCACTTCTTCTCCTTCCCAACCTGTTCCCCCCACTTCCCTCCCACTTCTCCTCCTTCCCTCCCTGTTCCCCCCACTTCCCTCCCACATCTCCTCCTTCTGACCCTGTTCCTCCCACTTCCCTCCCACTTTTCCTCCTTCCCGCCCTGTTCCTCCCACTTCCCTCCCACATCTCCTCCTTCCCACCCTGTTCCTCCCACTTCCCTCCCACTTCTTCTCCTTCCCAACCTGTTCCCCCCACTTCCCTCCCACTTCTCCTCCTTCCCACCCTGTTCCTCCCACTTCCTTCCCACTTCTCTTCCTTCCCACCCTGTTCTGTCCACTTCCCTCCCACTTCTCCTCCTTCCATCCTGTTCCTCCCACTTCCCTCCCACTTCTCCTCCTTCCCACCCTGTTCCCTCCACTTCTCCTCCTTCCCACCCTATTCCTCCCACTTCCCTCCAACATCTCCTCCTTCCCACCCTGTTCCTCCCACTTCCCTCCCACATCTCCTCCTTCCCACCCTGTTCCTCCCACTTCCCACCCACTTCTCCACCTTCCCACCTGGTTCCTCTCACTTCCCTCCCACTTCTCCTCCTTCCCACCCTATTCCTCCCACTTCCCTCCAACATCTCCTCCTTCCCACCCTGTTCCTCCCACTTCCCTCCCACATCTCCTCCTTCCCACCCTGTTCCTCCCACTTCCCACCCACTTCTCCACCTTCCCACCTGGTTCCTCTCACTTCCCTCCCACTTCTCCTCCTTCCCACCCTGTTCCTCCCACTTCCCACCCACTTCTCCTCCTTCCCACCTGGTTCCTCTCACTTCCCTCCCACTTCTCCTCCTTCCATCCTGTTCCTCCCACTTCACTCCCACTTCTCCTCCTTCCCACCCTGTTCCCTCCACTTCTCCTCCTTCCCACCCTATTCCTCCCACTTCCCTCCAACATCTCCTCCTTCCCACCCTGTTCCTCCCACTTCCCTCCCACATCTCCTCCTTCTCACCCTGTTCCTCCCACTTCTCCTCCTTCCCACCCTGTTCCTCCCACTTTCCACCCACTTCTCCACCTTCCCACCCTGTTCCTCCCACTTCCCACCCACTTCTCCACCTTCCCACCTGGTTCCTCTCACTTCCCTCCCACTTCTCCTCCTTCCCACCCTGTTCCTCCCACATCTCCTCCTTCCCACCGTGTTCCTCCCACTTCCCACCCACATCTCCTCCTTCCCACCTGGTTCCTCTCACTTCCCTCCCACTTCTCCTCCTTCCCATCCTGTTCCCCCCACTTCCTTCCCACTTCTCCTCCTTCCCACCCTGTTCCTCCCACTTCTCCTCCTTCCCACCCTGTTCCTCCCACTTCCTTCCCACATCTCCTCCTTCCCACCTGTTCCCCCCCACTTCCCTTCCAATTCTCCTTCTTCCCACCCTATTCTGCCCACTTCTATCCCGCATCTCCTCCTTCCCACCTTGTTCCTCTCTCTTCCCTCCCACATCTCATCCTTCCCACCTTGTTTCCCCCACTTCCCTCCCACTTCTCCTCCTTCTCACCCTGTTCCTCCCACTTCCCTCCCACTTCTCCTCCTTCTCACCCTGTTCCTCCCACTTCCCTCCCACATCTCCTCCTTCCCACCTGTTCCCCCCCCACTTCCCTTCTAATTTTCCTTCTTACCACCCTATTCTGCCCACTTCGATCCTGCATCTCCTCCTTCCCACCTTGTTCCTCTCTCTTCCCTCCCACATCTCTACCTTCTCACCCTGTTCCTGCCACTTCCCCCCACTTCTTTTTCTTCCCACCCTGTTCCTCATCACTTCCCACCCATTTCTCCTCCTACATCCCACCCCACTTCTTTTTCTTCCCACCTACTTTCCCTTCTTCCCACCCTGTTACACCCACTTCCTGTCCACTTCTCCTCCTTCACACCCTGTTTCTCCCACTTCCTGCCCACTTCTCCTCCTTCCCACACTGTTCCTTCACTTCCCACCAACTTTTCCTCACCCTGTTCCACCCAATTCCCAGCCACTTCCTGACCACTTTATGACACACGATGAGTAAACCACACACCCCAGATTAGACCCCACCCCTTTTATGATGTGAATTGCCTTGATATCCCCTGCCCAGAAGCACATGAGCTCTCTCCAGGGGCTCAAAGAGAATAAGTTTACAGGTATGCCGATCCGGGTTTGTTTAGCTTAGACACCTAAAGCCACTTTCACATGGTCAACAGAACTCTTGCAGTCCTCTAGGACTGTTCTGTTACCCGTGTTGTTCAGCTCACCTTCTCTTATGTTCCATCCCCAGTGTGGATGCAGCAGGGGTGTGTCTGACAGGTGACCCACATGAGCACCAGTCCTGTGGTCCTCTGTGCAGACCTTCCTAACTGCATCTTTACTGCGTTCATGAAGGGAAACAGTTAAACCTTTGGTTGTCGGAGAAGTATCCAAACCATTGCAACACAATACTTTAGATACCTCTCTGGCACGCAAAGGGTTAAGATGCAATACGCTGGGCTTTGATGCGTTCATACAAGGCGATAGTTACCAATGTGAAAAGTACAATAGGCAAGTGTTGCATCTTAACCAATTCAGCACCACTGTGTTGGTTTTGCCCATTTGACAGAGGCCTAATGGGTGATTTGATTACTGTTTACAAAAAATATTTAAGATAAAACCAAAACTGCTCTGGGGAACTCTTTACTGAAAGATCTGAGTGAAAACATAAGGGCATCCATTAAGACTAGACGGTTACAACTAAGGCAAGGATTTTTACAGAAATAGCAGTCAAGATGTGAAATTATTTATCTTTGAGGGCTGTGAGATGTTTTGAACAAAAAAAATGAAAATGAGGACTGCTAGCTCAGGTCTAGGTTCACTTAAAGGGATAGTAATGTTTCACAATAAAAGCAGCTCTAATTAATCATTATAGTATTTGGACTTTGGAGAGTGTTATTTCAATACTGTCAGAGTTGTAGTTCAAGAGTAATTCAATGACAAAATATCCCCCTCCCGCCCCTTTAACTGATGTCACACTGCTCAGCCAGATCAGAAGGGAGGTGCCCAGGTAGACTGCAGAGAGGGACAATCTTCAATTAAGATAAGGTAAAAACCTGAAAAACTTGTCAAGGGGGGCAGGGCTTTCATTGTTCTCATAGGAAGAAGATTGTCCCCTGCTGTTATCTGTCTGGTCTATGGACTGGATTTCACATCTGAGAAGAGATGGCTTACACTAGGTAAAAGGGGCGGGAGGGGAAACTTTGCTTATGAGTATCTCTTAAACCATAAAGGTTTGAGAAATAAGACTTCTATCATTCTTCATGTTTTTTTAATGACTACAAAATAAAATAAAGTTAAAACAAAGTATTACTATCCCTTTAAAGTGGACCTTTCACTTACCTTAACCCACCCCCCAATATTCTTAAACAAGAAATCCCCAGATGGAACTGAAGGATACAGGAAGGGGAAGCATGTCATGGGGAGGGTTGATTCAGAAGACAGTGTATGTGATAGGGAGGAGTAAAGGTAAAGGGCTTAGAAAGGAAGTTGGTGAGAGGAAGTGGACAGTTGTTTGGTGGAAGAGAGGACAAAGAGAAGCATCCTGCCCTCCCTCCCTCCCTCCCTAGTATGGTGTGCTTGTGTGTCTCAGCTGGGTGGATAGTCTTTACATGGTTTTCAGAGATTGATAACTGATGTGATAAAGTTAGGGGATTTTATCCTCGGGCAGAAGCCCTTTGGGAATTTGCCCCAGACTTAGGACACGGGAAGTGATGTTACCCATTGAATCAAAAGTAGATGGCCAATGGGGTATTACTTGGGAGTCATCTGTAAGTGATGTAGAATGGTGGAGTCAGCTGTAAGTGCTGAAGAATGGTGGAGTCAGCTGTAAGTGATGAGGAACGTTGGGATCAGCTGTAGTGCTGAAGAAGGTGGGGATTTTATCATGAGCCCATCCAATTTGGCCATGCTTGGTTTCAAGGAAGGCTGATTGGCAAGGACTGTCAGATAATGATCGATTATTGATTAATGATTGATTGTTATTGTGTTTGAATAAGAACAATAATAATAATATTGTGATTGGAAAATAGTTAAATAAAGCTGTGGTCTGTTATCCCGAAAAAGATGTGTCTGTGCTTTTTTGATGGATCATACCCTCTCCTTATGATATGTATATGAATCCAAAGCAGACCATGTTATCAGAAATAAATGTTCCCAATTATTTAACACCTTAATGACCCTTGACGTGTCAGGACCATCATGCCGGTTCTGGCACTTAAGGACTGGTGAAGAACCTGGCATGTCACGGAATTCCGGGGTTGCCATACAGCTGCACACCACTTGGTTACCCCAGAATCCATTAAAGGGATAGTAATGTTTCATAATAAAAGCAGCTCTAATTAATCATCATAGTATTTGGACTTTGGAGAGTGTTATTTCAATTCTGTCAGAGTTGTAGTTCCAGAGTAATTCAATGACAAAGTATCCCCCTCCCGCCCCTTTTACTGATGTAACACTGCTCACCCAGATCAGAAGGGAGGCGCCCAGGTAGATTGCAGAGAGGGACAATCTTCAATTAAGATAAGGGAAAAACCTGAATAACTTGTCAAGGGGGGCAGGGCTTTCATTGTTCTCATAGGAAGAAGATTGTCCCATTCTGTTATCTGTCTGGTCTATGGACTGCATTCCACATCTGAGAAGAGATGGCTTACACTAGGTAAAAGGGGCGGGAGGGGAAACTTTGCTTGTGAATATCTCTCAAACCATAAAGGTTTGAGAGATAAGACTTAAATCGTTCTATATGTTTTTTTAATACCTACAAAATAAAATAAAGATAAAAAGAAGTATTACTATACCTTTAAGGAAAAATGGAAAGCAATGCATTGTGTACCCCTCTAGAACTCAAAGGATTAAATTGGAATATTTGAAAACTGGATTAGCCCAAAATGAACTTTGGCTGCTAGTTCAATTTCTCTGTAATTCATTGTTAAACTGCTAAGAGACCTTTTTTTTTCCTGTCCAGTTTTGTGAGCTCTCTCTAGATACATAGGATCCATGAGTAATGATACTCGGCCTTCTCTGAGGCCTAATTCATCATTTCAGACCTAATATAATTTAGCCCTAAGTACCCTTACGAAATGATCCCTCTTTGTGCCTCAAGACACAGGTTCCCTGTACGCAAGTTGGTTTCTACAGTATATTGCAATAAAAAGTAACAGATTGTTTAGTGATACAATAAAGAAAAGAACAGTATTTGATGTGAGGCATTAAACATTATCCCTGACAGTTTCCTTTGTGCAAGACCTGATAATGATTGCTGATAATGGGGAAAATGAGGTCTAGATTTATTAAGCATTTCAGTGTCTGGGTTATTTGAAGCTTGAGATAAATAGGCATTCATCTTAGATTGAGCAATGGTTCTGTGCAGAGTGTTGTGAATCAGCGTCAGAGGCTTTGTCATTGTAGGTTATGGATTTAGTTTGTCTCATTCATCCAGTGAGGTCTGCAATTTCCTCTCTTCTTGTAGAAGTTCTTTATTGACCCACCATTGTGGTTGCTACGTACTATTTGAAGGGGTGCAAGCTCCAGATCTCATGATTAACTCTTTAAATACTGAAGGGGTGTACAATACATTGTAAAGCAATGTGGTGAACTGCTCCCTGATCCTGAAAAGCATACCTCCTCTTTAGGAGATATCAGGGGTCCATACCTCCCAAGTGTCCCTCTTTAGGAGATATTAGGGCTCCACACCTCCCAAGTATCCCTCTTTAGGAGGTATTAGGGGTCCATACCTCCAAAGTGTCCCTCTTTAGGAGATTTTAAGGGTCCATACCTCCCAAGTGCTCCTCTTTAGGATATATTAGGGCTTCATATCTCCCAAGTGTCCCTCTTTAGGAGATATTAGGAGTCCATACCTCCCAAGTGTCCCTCTTTAGGAGATATTAGGGGTCCATACTTCCCATGTGTCCCTCTTTAGAAGATATTAGGGCTACATACCTCTCGTGTCACTCTTTTGGAGATATTATGGGTCCGTGCCTCTCAAGTATCCCTTGTTAGGAGATATTAGGGGTCCATACCTCCCAAGTGTCCCTCTTTAGGAGATATTAGGGGTCCATATTTCCCAAGTATCCGTGTTTGGGAGATATTAGGGGTCCATACCTCGCAAGAGTCCCTCTTTAGGAGATATTAGGGGTCCATACCTCCCAAGTGTCCCACTTTAGGCGATATTAGGGGTCCGTACCTCGCAAGTGTCCCTCTTTAGGAGATATTAGGATCCATACACCCCAAGTGTCCCTCTTTAGTAAACATAAGGGGTCCATACATCCCAAGTATCCCTCATCAGGAGATCAGATTGTGTGGTATGTATATAAGTGTATCACATTGCTCCACACGAATAAAACTTACATTATTGTTTGTTTAAACGTCAGTATATGTGTTTATAAATTAGTCTGTGTAAATAAAATGCTTCGGTTTTGTTCTAAATCATTTAATCAGTTACACAAAGAGGTGTCAATAGATCATAAAACAATGTAAAAATTCTCGGTAATTCCCCGCCACCAGTCACACCTGCAGCATCACCACATAAAACAAATGTGTCCCTCTTTGGCCGTTTTAAATGTTGAGAGGTATGCTTAAAAGGTTAAATCCCTGGGTCTTGTTAACAGATTTGGGTCAGGAGAGGACTGGAAACTTGTGGCCTGGGGGTGCAAATATAATCAAGTGTCCCTTTTCTTTAATCGTTCTAGCCCATTCCATTTTTTTTTTTTTTTTTTAAATTAAGAGTATACAAAATACAGCATGTAATAACAATTAATATGACTACATGAAGAATTGCCACATTGGTGAATAAAATAGTGGGCATAAGGGAATACATCATGTGAGATAATGTTAAAGAAGGAATGTCTCGTAGCGATCAACAATATAGGGAAAGGTCTAGGTAAGGAGATTCCTGGAATTCTAGGTGTTCTATGGATATGTAATTCTAGGAGTTGGGGTCGATCACAAGGAAACCTGCAGAAATGTAGTTGTATCCGTTAAGAGTGCTGTGAGGGTGTTTGCTAACAGTTATAGAGAAGAGTGTGTTTCACAAGTAGTATAGTAACATAGTAAATTAGGTTGAATAAAGACACAAGGCCATCAAGTTCAACCTTCTCCTCGTACCCCAGTAACTGAGAATTTTATAACTTTCCAGCTACCAATTAAGTTAGTCTTTATCAGACCTTCCTGATCTGCCTACTAATAAACAGTATAACTCTGTATGTTCCCTTCTGAAAGAAATGTATCTAATCTTCTCTTAAATGTATACATTGTATCTGTCATAACCACCTCCTTGGGCAATGAATTCCACAATTTAACAGACCTTACAGTAAAAAAACCCCTTCCTCTGCTGAAGTCTAAACCTCCTTTCCTCTAATCTCAAGGGGTGTCTCCTGGTCACCTGATCAGGCCTTGTAATGAATAGCCCACCAGAGCGATCCTTGTATTGACCTCTCATATACTTGTACAATGTGATAAGGTCTCCTCTTACATATAATCCATTGTGGGGTTATCTGTGTAAGTATGTTATGAAAGAAATAGAGATGGAAGGAAGCTAGAGGGAGATAAGCCAGTCCACTCCCTTTCTGTAAATTTTTAAATTGACATTAATGTTGTGAAGCAAGTGATACCATGAAGCTTACAATTGAAATGGGGCTACAATAGTGATACCACAGAGATCTCTTCATCCAAGGAGAAAATAATAGCCGGTATAGGAGCCCAACGCTGGTGAAGAGACATTGAGATTGCTCTGACCACACCCACAATTCAGAATGTGGGTGTGGCCAGCACAGCTGATTCCCCACCCCTCAAAATTTGGAAATCCATGCAGGTGCCTACTCTGCTTTTTGGGAAATCCAGCTCTACCCATGGTAAAATAAGTAGGGGGTAATTATTAAGAGGCGATAGCCATGCTTTAAAGGGATAGTAATACTTAAAATGTAAAAAAAAATATGTTGTAGGGGTTTCTCCCCCTGAGTAAAACAAGAGTACTCCCACTCCTGAAAGGTGTTTCATTCAAAAGTTATTAATTTTCAAAGTTGAATTTTTTAGGTGCAATATCACAGTGGCCTGAAATTCTACAGTGGCGCTGTTGCTACACCATCCTATGGAGATTTATGGTCCGGGACCAGAGCTGTCCATAGGATCGTGTAGCAACAGCGCCACTGTACAATTTCAGGCCACTGTGATATTGCACCTAAAAAATTCAACTTTGAAAATTAATAACTTTTGAATGAAACACCTGTCAGCAGTGGGAGTACTCTTGTTTTACTCAGGGGGATAAACCCTACAACATATTTTTTTTTACATTTTAAGTATTGCTATCCCTTTAAGCTTATCATCGTTAGGCATAAATGTGCGGCTCGTGACATCTTGTCGGAACCAATAATCTACAAGTATGCAGGGAGGGGATATTTTCAAGCAGGAATAAAGAAATAAGAAATGTAGTTTTTACTGATCCATTCCTGGTAACAGAAAACTTGGAGACTTGCCATATGTTCGTTAGTTCAAACAGTGTTCTGATCCTTTTCCAGTTGTATTCATGGAGAATTTGGTCACGGTCCAAGAAACACCTGCTTCTCACCTAGACTCAGAATATCTGATCATAAAAAAATGTCAGTTTCAATCTATACTTCTGTTTTCCTCTAAAGTACAACAGATGGCAATTCTTCACCTGCAGTCAGCAAAGGTTACAGATCTCACCTATGTCCTCTTAGTTCTCCCTGGAAAAGCAGGACTTAATTAGCATCAATAATTAGGCTGCACATTTATCAGTATCTGGAAGTGGGTTTGAGACAGGTTATCGTCATACCTGGAAACTTTTTAATATTAACCCTTAAAGATTTTAGGTGATCAGAGGTGTTACTAGAAGTCATCCAGCCCTGGTGTAAAATTGCCATGGCCCCGCCGACCACATTTCGCCCCTCAACCACATTGCCCCCAACGCTCCACCTCTCAACATTGCCCCCAACTCCCCACCTCTCCACACTGTCACCAACTATCCACCTCTCCACATTGCCCCCAACTCTCCACATTGTCCCCAACTCTCCACCTCTCCACACTGCCCCCAACTCTCCACCTATCCACATTGTCCCCAACGCTCCATCTCTCAACATTGCCCCCAACTCTCCACCTCTCCACACTGCCCCCAACTCTCCACATTGTCCCCAACTCTCCACCTCTCCACACTGCCCCCAACTCTCCACCTATCCACATTGTCCCCAACGCTCCACCTCTCAACATTGCCCCCAACTCTCCACCTCTCCACACTGCCCCCAACTCTCCACATTGCCCCCAACTCTCCACTTCTCCACACTGCCCCCAACTCTCCACCTATCCACATTGTCCCCAACGCTCCACCTCTCAACATTGCCCCCAACTCTCCACCTCTCCACACTGCCCCCAACTCTCCACATTGCCCCCAACTCTCCACTTCTCCACACTGCCCCCAACTCTCCACCTCTCCACACTGCCCCCAACTCTCCACACTGCCCCCAACTCTCCACTTCTCCACACTGCCCCCAACTCTCCACCTATCCACATTGCCCCCAACGCTCCACCTCTCAACATTGCCCCCAACTCCCCACCTCTCCACACTGTCACCAACTATCCACCTCTCCACATTGCCCCCAACTCTCCACATTGCCCCCAATATCCACTGGCATGACAGACCTGGCACATCATGTGTTACTAAAGGGTTAAAGAAAAAAAAGATATATATATATATATATATATATATTTTTTTTTTTTAAATAACATTTGATACAGAACGTTATCTGCTAAGTAAAACAAGGGTAGTACAACGGTTGGGAGATGTTTTAGCAAATGTGCCAAATGGTGTCCAAAAGGCATTATTATATAAGACTCTCTGGGAGAACTTAAAGGGATAGTAATACTTCATTTTAACTTTATTTTATTTTGTAGGCATTAAAAAAACACGAAGAATGATATAAGTCTTATCTCTGAAACCTTTATGGTTTAAGAGATATTCACAAACAAAGTTTCCTCCCTGTTCAACCAGATCAGAAGGGAGATGCCCAGGTAGACTGCAGAGAGGGACAATCTTCAATTAAGATAATGGAAAAAGCTGAAAAACTTGTCAAGGGGGGAAGGGCTTTCATTGTTTTCATACAAAGAAAATTGTCCCCTTCTGTTATCTGTACTGTCATACAACCAGACTCACATCTGAGAAGAGATGGCTTACACTAGGTAAAAGGGGCGGGGAGGGGAACTTTGCTTGTGAATATCTCATAAACCATAAAGGTTTGAGAGATAAGACTTATATCATTCTTCATGTTTTTTTAATGCCTACAAAATAAAATAAAGTAAAAACGAAGTATTACTATCCCTTTAAGTCAAAGACTATGGCCTAAAAATCTCCCAACAGGAAAATATTTTTTTTTTTTTTGTTAAAAATACTTCTCCTTTATAAAAACCTATATGTTACATACAGCTTTCCCTTCAGAGTAAAACAATAGTATTACTACTAATACATTCACAGTGTATTACAGCTCAATCTCAAAGCTTCATGTTGTGGTCCCCCAGAGGCACTGTTCCTGTTACTTACTATGTAGAACTCTCTCTCTTTCACTCTGTATATATATATAGATATATATATATTGAACGTGGAATGCACTCACTGTAACTTGTAACTTGGGAATTAAGCATACAATGCACAATTGTAGAGAGCATACTTTATTGTGGCAAAACAAGTGGATTTATTCAGTCAAGATAAAGGCCATGGGTGCTGGCAAAACATGCATTATATATATATATATATATATATATATATATATATATATATATATGATAGATAGATAGGAGATAAATGATAGAGAGATAGATATAGATGGATAGAGAAGGATTATTATATATGCCCATTACAGGGCACACATTATTCACAGCATATAGAGGAGCGCAGATTTGGTTGTTTGTATGTGTTGTCACTTTTGGGTTTAGGCCCAATGTTAGGGGGACTGGAGAACCCTCTCATTTCTTGCTGCTATCTATAGCTTTCATCTTTATATTAATAATTTATTTATATTTATTATATGGATATTTCATGATGAGTTAGCGCTGAGAGCTTTTTTCTCTTTTTCTGTTATTGCACATATTTCTCCTTTAGCTCACTTTAGCAGCTTCTCATTTTATCCACTTAAATCACATAGATAAAAACACATTATCACTTTACTTTATTTCACCATTCCTTTCCTTTTCTATCCCGCTTGGCCTTTAAGAACCAGGCTGTTTGGCCTGTTCCATTGTGTATATCCCCTGTCAGTTTGGTATCAACCATCCCTCACA